>OY992531.1:144255518-144855518 GCA_963921185.1 Dasysyrphus tricinctus
TTTGAATTTAACATAAACGTATTTATTCATCGTAGACTAGATTCAAACGAGTTTTTGTTTAAATTAAATATGCTTTCTATTTGATTTGAACATATTTCTCTTTGTTTTAATTAACTTCATTCAATGTAATTTCAAATGGAATCATATTACTTTTTTTGAACATTCTCGTGTTAAAATTAACTATGTTTTTTGTTTTAAATATGTATAAAGATGCAATTTTTACCCGAATTTATTTTTTATTTTTACTCCATTTATCTGACCAAAACACACAAGAAAACAGTAAAAAGTCTATGAAAATTTTAAAATCTTTAATCGAACATGCCAAGCAAAAACATATTAAATTTATAGTTAAAAATAAAACCACTTAAACTAGTGAAATTAAGATTCTAAATTGTATTTTTGTATTCCAGTTGATTGATGTGGAAGGGGCATCTTTGGAGCACCTATATGTGAAATTACATGGTTAGCCTTTTTTGCTAAAAGTTAAAGAAGGATAAGCTCTTTATGTGATATGTATGTACTTGCTTTTGACAAATATTTGGGTTAAAACTTCAAACTCCCAAGTGAGCCTTAAAGGGCAGCATTTCACAAATGCAGAAAGGTGTAATTTGTGATCATCACTTGGCTTAAGAGTATCCCAAATAGCTGTACAGCTACATTTATTGAAAAGGCAATTCTTCTTTTTCTGGAGAAAAAAGGAAAAAACATGAATTAATTTTCATATCAAAATCTAAAAAAAAAGACATATTACTTACCAAAAACCTCCTCTAAAGATTGCAAGTGTTCCAAAATTTTTATTTTGGGTTTTGGTATCTCATCTTCTCGAAACGAATAACAATGACATCATCACAACGTTAACTTATCCTAAATTTTTCTTCGTTTAAGTTCAATTCAAACTGATCTGAGTTTAAATTTAAGATTTTGTTCGGTCTCGTTTTCTTGTTAACATTTTCAGTGGGTTCATATTTAAAACAACCTCGTTCATATTCATTTTATGTTAAATACTCTCAAGTGAGAAAAATAATTAAACAGACATTTCAAAAATCAAAGTCAAACTAGTTTGAATCACGTATTAAAAATATTTGCAGGTTCTAATGAAATATTCAAACATGAATCAGTTTGACTTAAACACACTTTACTCTAAAACAATAGTATTTTCTAATTCAAACAGATTAGAATTAGGTTTAAACCGAATTCTATTTGTATAAGTTAAACATATAATCAAACATGCATCTATTTAAATAACTCATAGTTCAGTTTTCTCAGTGTACGTTTTTCTTAAACCAATCCGCAAAGCAACAGCAGCAGAGGTAGTTAAATACCTTGAAGAAGGAATATTTCATTTGTTCGGAGTACCCGAGTATATTCATTCTGACAATGGAAAACAATTCATATCGGAATTGTTTTCCAGCCTTTTGAACAAGTATAACGTGAAACATGTTCGAACTGCCTTTTATTCACCACAAGCCAACGCTTCGGAGCGAGTAAATAGGTCAGTTCTATCTAAAATTCGTTCGTACATCAAAAGCGATCAAAGAAATTGGGATGCTCATGTTAGCAACACTGCCTTTTCGCTCCGAAGTGTTGTGCACGATGCTACAACATTCGAACCTTATTACGCAGTATTCGGAACACAGATGGTTCAAAACGGAGAAACATATAAACTTCTTCGTAAACTTGACATGCTTAAAGATACGAATATCGAAATTATCAATAAAGCCGATAAATTAGCGTTAATTCGCAAAAATATCTATGAAAATCTTAAATTGGCACATCAAAAATCAACTAAAGTATATAACACGCGAAGTCGAGATATTTCATATAAAACAGGACAAATTATTTACAGGCGCAACTTTAAGCAAAGCAATATGGCCGAACACTATAATGCTAAATTAGGACCGAAATTTATCAAAAGCATAATCCTAAAACCAATCGGAAGCTCCCTTTATGAAGTGGGTAATTTACAGGGCGTGAAAGTAGGTGTCTTTCATGCGAAGGACCTACATGCTTAAATCGAAAATATTCTTGACGCACTCATGCTGCTGTTGCTTTTGTTCATCTGTGATATTAGTGTTCGTACTATTTATGTAATTCAGAGTTTTATTTATTTATTTATTTATTTATTTATTTATTTATTTATTTATTATAATTTTATTTACACTTATTAATTTATTCATTTATCATAGTTTTATTTATTTATATTATTTATTATAGAGGAAAAGACTGAAATTGTTAGAGAGAATAAAGACTGATCCCTATACTAGGCAATAAAGATACCTTATTCCATTTATTTCGATAATTACAGATAATTATAGGTACTAATAACTATTACCAATCATGCCCATGATAGTAGTAAAACAATGATGCAGTTAGTTTGGATAAGAAAAAAGGAACAACTACATAAGTACATATGCCCGGCCAAATCACGTAAAACGTTAGTTAGAGAGTGGGACGAGCCACACGCTATCGAACGGCATTGAAAATGACAAATATAATATAATGTCCAAATCAAAACGCTTCGTTGAAAGACAAGACCGATCAACTATGAATTTTCGATGTCAGTCCATTCGCGACCACTCAAACACTGCCGTCGTGTGTTACCATAGCCGATGTTCAGCTCACAACTCAGCTTTCAAATTTCGACTTTATAATAAGTCCCTGAGTAAAGATGTGGTGCATCTGTTGTCCAAGAAACTCACATAATCATTTAAAATAATTTCAATATATCTTAATTTTATTGCCAACACAAAATATCTTAAAGATACACATACACATACACACAAAATATCTTAAAGATACACATACACCACACACAAATGAAATAAGTTTTATTTAAACTCAAGATACCAACAGGGGATGTTTATATTTGTATCGTCAAACCCCGCATCCACCCGTGATGATCTGCGTAACTGCCTGCATTGGCTTTCCATCTTCGTCTGGTTGTTTCTGTTATAAAACACTGCAGAAACGAACCGATGATGGAAATAAGGGATGAAGTTGAATCCTATATCCCATGTCGACTGCAAACGAATGGTGTCACTACAAATTCGGCACGATCCTGTTGATACCCACTGACCTAGAAAAAAAAGAAGAAAAGGGAGTAAAAAAAAAAAAAAAAAAAAAAAAGAGTAAAAGAAAAAAAAAAAATAAGAAGTTTTGGTGAGGTATAGCGTATAGGAGTAGGAGACTGACTTGTGAAATACCAGACTACAAGACGCCAACTTAGGGGTAGTTTTCTCTGACTTAATCTTGCTGTTAATTTCATTTTTGATAGTAACCTGGAAAATAAGATAAATAGTTAAATGTAAATAAATAAATAAATAAATATAGTGGAACAGCAATGGACTAACCTGTAGGTAGAGACACAGCGACGCCGACGCCCTTTGCTAACCAAGGCATCGGTGGATGTTTTCGAATGTCACAATCCTTCTCACTTTGTAAATGTTTAGTTATTCGTAGGTATTCCGTAAATGTTAAATTATTTCTAGTTTTGTTTATTTTGATATTTTTACAATTTCTGAGGTTAATATTAAATTACTTTATAAAGGCTTCCAGAGACACGGCCATGATGGTTAGCAAACAAAATGAAATATGAAATGAATGGATTTGGAAAAAGAATAGGAGGCAACGTTCAAAATAAGAAAGAAAATAAGTGACAAGGGGAAAACAGAACAAGAGACAAGAAGGAATTCAAAATTGTAATAGATGAAGATAGTTGGTGTGGTAGATAGCTGAGCTTTAGGGTCGGTAACATAGGCAGTTTTTGAAAAGTAGTGTATGTTATCGAAAGTTATTTGCGGGTAAAGTGTAATAATTATTGTAAGTAGATACATATTAATAGTTTTAAGATTGATTATGATTAGCGAAGATAGTTTTGAAGCATAGGAAGTACTTTTTCAGTGAGGTGAATTGGTATGTCCTAAATTTAGTACACCTTAAACTTACCTTAGCGAGCTTTTATTTCCAATGTAAGAACCACTGGAATAAAATACAGAAAAAGAAAGGAAAAAGGTAATGACCGATTATAAGTTTTTTTTTTGATTCTGATGTCACCATCCCTCATTTTTGCAAATTTAAATCAGAAGAGTTCAGACTTCAGATATTGCCAAGTGTTGCCGTCACTCAAGTACATGGTGTTCCCATAGAATACTAACCTACCGGTACAAAGTGATATTCGTGGAGAAAAAAAAAAAAATTTGCTGTGAAATTGAAATTAGCTGTGGAAGGTGAAATTAATTTATACATAAGTCTTAAGGACTATCCGAAGGATAATTTATATATATCTACCCTGATATATGTAAGCATATATAGTCATATATATATATATATGGAAGGGATAAATCCCTACAAGTGAAGACATTTAGCAACATTGCGAGACAATTGGAGGTTGCCGGGGTGGCCTAGTTTGCAAAAAGCAGTTTATGTGGGACACCTGTTCTTCGTAAAGTAAAGGTTTTGGGTCAGAAGTCCAGAAAACAGATTTTTTTTGCATCCAACTGAAATCAAACATGCGTATGTAATAGAGGATAATACTGATGTATCTAGTGACGCAACACATGTGATGCAAAAACACCTATACATATATGTATAGATATTTCTATATATGGGAAAATTGAGTCCCGTGACCCAGACCTTTACTGTGGTTCCTTTAAGTGACCGAACGAATTTGAAGGGTACCCCAAGGGCAAAGATACAAGAGTTATTACTAGGAGGGGTGCTTTCGTGGACTGCGAAACAAGAGAGAGGTTATCCAGCCTCAATTTACTTAATTTTTTTTTGATACGATTTAGTTTTTTTTTAATTTTTAAGTTTGATTTTTTTATATATTTGTTTTATTTTTTTTTACTCTTTTTGATTTCTTGAAGATTTTTTTTGAATTACAATTCTTTTAACGTAGCTGAATTAACGTAAATTGAAATTTTACTTACTGTGTGAAGGTTATCAGAAGGTTAATGAATTTATGGTTGAAATTTTTGAATTTTAATGAAGTGAATTGTGCTTTGCCTGAGGTCAATTAACTTAATATATAGTTTATTTTGTGCGCGTAGAGAGGCTCCAAAAAGGAAGCCATTTTTTTGGTAGAAGTTACCTACAGATACCGTCATCTCCATATGTGCTGCCGGCAGGACGTCGAGGGACGAAGGATAACATACATACGTAAGTCAATATATTTAACATACATCATAATTATATATTTGGTGATTTGATTAGGGAACTAAGCAACCAATTCATTCAAAAGAAGTAGTATTAACTTTAATTTTCTTTATTATTTAACCTTTTATTAACTTCTAGTATAATTTCGTTCATTTTGTTTTTTTTTCCTTTAATTTGAATATATATATGTATGATTTTTGAGACCCATGGGCAGAAGTATTAAAAATTTGAAATTTGCAAGTTTATTTGAGTGAGTTTTGTTTGGTAGTGCGATGGAGTGCTAAACGTCGCTGAAGATGTGTGGAGGCCTGACCAGGCCGCCGATCTGAGGGGGGGGGGGAGATCAAGTTTGAGACAATGACGTAGGAGATGAGACGAAAGAACTATATGACTCAAACATGACCGATAACATTTCACGACATTCGATGACATTTATAGACATTGTACTGATAGAACTGTAATATACGGACGTTACTGACTTACGTACATGAAACATTTTGGACTTAGGACATTATGCTTTGACTTTGAGATTGTAGTATAACTTACGACTAGAGGTCGCTTTAGGGGCTAATTCTATAAAATAAGCCAAGGAGTTAGTCATGGTTATATCGTAGATATAAGGGTGGGGTAGGCCTGACAATGCCGAAAACATCTGGCAAAGCCGACTGTGACTCGTCGAACCACTGTGTGATGGGGACATCGAGAGAAGATTGATTTCTAGTAGGGTCTAGAGTAAGGATATTTAGTAGGTTAGATTGTTAGTTTAGGACCATATACATATGTTACTATATATATAGGCGTAATACATTTACATATATAGTTATGGATATGTTCGTATATTCATTAGAATTTTATTTACTAGTTCTTAGTTAGGTTAGTTAGCGTAGAGTTTCGCAACGACTTACTGAAATCAGTCTTATATACTTACCCTTCTCTTCACACAGTGGCATAGGTACCTGGACCTGTGCAGATCCTCACTTACCTATTTTTTAAATCTTATTTTAATTTTCCTTTCCTAATCCTATCCTTTTCCCATATAAAGGCACGAAATTTTGATGTTTGAGTAGGAGTTGCTAGGATGAGGGCAGGAACCAACCCCATTCCGTCGAGCTTAGCCGAGCCAAAGCAAGCGTGCCTCCGCCTTCCTACTAGCAACAAAGACGCCCCCGTGGCCTATCCTAAACTCATAACAATGGCGCCCAACGGATCGAACGGCTTTCGAGATTTATTGGGACTCCAAAGGAGACGTTTTTTTTTATTAAAGGTCGTCACTTTGGACTCACAATGATCTTAGTTAACATTTTTTTTTTCTTTTCATATTAAAATTTCCTATCCCATCCTTTATGCACAAGTTTAGGGACCGTACATGTTCTCTGAAGGTTGTAAGCAGATGACAGCTGTCCAGTCATTCAGGTCAAGCACCAGAAGACTTAGTGAGGTAGTTAGATGGTTGCAACCAGACAGAGAGCGGGATAGGATAACGTACTGAAAAGTTTTGCCTTCCATTATGTTAGGCACCGTCAGACAAATAGTGAGGCATGAGTTTGAAATTACAAAATCCTATTCGTGTGGATGATTATCTCCGATTCTAAGCCAACCTTCCATTAGGTTTTTCATCAGATGGTACGATGTGGTGAGAAAACGGAGATAATCGGAAGCACTCGACGAGTTCCAGAGGCACTAGTCGTGAACAATACAAATTCAATAAAGTGACATTAAGACTTTTACTTCCCTTTGCAGATTGTGTAGGAAAACCTGGTCACAAATCCACACATCAAGCATTATCGTTGAGATACAAAGCAGGAAACAAATAAACAAGAAAGCTCAAAAGGAAAAAAAAAAAAAACCAAAAAGCGAATTTAATTTTTTTTTGGCTTAGACAGAAAACTTCGAAATACCTAAAAAAAGAAAAGTTACCAGAATTTCAAATCTTATCTTGAATTTTTTTTGATAGGGAAAAGAATTCATTATATTGTGAAAAAAAAAAGAAGAGATAGAAGTACTGAATTCCTTTTATTTTACCTATTTTACTATTCTTAATTTATTTTAGGGGTTGATTTTCTTTGTGTTTTTTTTGAAGAAAAAGGGTATATTTTTCTTATTTATTTACAAGTTCGATTTTTTTTTTAAATTTTTTTTGTATTTTGTAAGTGAATTTTTTTTTTTAATTAAAATGGCTGGTAGGAAGGGAGCAGTCCCGAAGAAACCCAAAGAAGGGGGGACTGGAGCAAGGGCTAGGACTCGGTCAAGGTCGAGAAACAGTGATGAAGATGAATCATCGCACCCGTTACCTCACCCGCCAGAAACTCGTATTGACCTTAATCAAACCATTCCAAGGAATCCATTTTCTGACGAGGATGAAATTCCGGGTGAAAATGTCGGGGCGATTGAAGAAGATAGTACAGGGGCTGGAGCTGTTAACGCAGCCCAGAGTGGTACAAACCCTGAAGATGCGATCCCAATTGATTCGGATCATGAGGATGAAGAGACTCGCTTAAATATACGAAAGAAAACGCAAGATCTAGAAAAAGAGAGATTACAAATTACACACACTTTACATCAGGGAAATGAAGATTATACGGAAAAGATAGGCAAAGAACTGTTAGAAGGGGAAAGCATAGTAAAGGTAATCGAGTGCACAGTTTCGAGAGCAATTCATGAAACTCACACAAAGACCATGAACCTGCTGGCAGAGCAGATGAAAAATATGAAGACGATGCGAAGTATGGTAGATGTAGTTACTAACAACGTTTTGACGATGCATGAACGTTTACGTCTTGTGGAGAAATCTACACTTTTGCTTCACTCGAAAAGTGAACAGAGGGCAGAGTCATCTAAGTCTGACCAAAGCCTGAAGTCACCGACATTAGTACCGGTTCAGAATGAAGATCAGCCTTCCTTGAGGAGGACTGATAATCATCAAGTTTTTTCAAAGAGGATTGATATTCATAAGTGGGGTATCAAATTTGATGGTACTCCAAAAACAATGACGGTAGAAAGCTTCATCTTTAGGATTGAGACTCTACAAAAGAAAAACGGTGTCACTTACGAGCAAGTTTTTGCTAACTTTCACCATTTATTGTCAGGATCTGCTGAAAAGTGGTACTGGCAATATCTAGAAGAGAATCAAGGAGATGAAATGCTCAACTTTTTCGATCTTAAAACTGAGTTGTTGAGACAATTCCGTAATAGTAAGAGGGATCACGAGATTCTCAGACTAATTATGGATAGGAAGCAACAACCTCACGAAAATTTCGATGAGTTTTACGAAGAAGTAAGGGGTCTCACATTGCAAATGCGAATTAAGCCTCCCGAGAAAGACATCCTATCAATTGTTCGGCAAAATATCAAAGACAGGGTGGCGAATTTAACTTTTGGTTGTAATATACGAAGCATACAAGATTTGAGGGAAGAGTGTAGACGAGCCGAAAAACACTTGGCTGCGAGAGAGAATAGGTTTAAGAAACAAGTCAATGAGATAGACGATCATAGATCTTCTCGCAATAGAGTTTTATCGGAGGAATCGGAGGGTGAGGAGGAACATGTTGCTGCAATGCAGTACAATAAAACTGACAAACTACAGACAAACTCAAGACAAGACAGAAGGCAAACAACTTACAAGAACAATGACAGAGACAGAAGAACAGAACCCAAGACAGACAAAATAGCATCTTCAGCAGCATGTCCCTCAACATTTCATGCACTGACATGCTTCAGCTGTGGAAAGGGAAACCTTTGTTTCAGTTGTACTGGCTGTCAGGAAAACCTGAAAGTCGGCAGTGCAACCGGGAGCACAGCGCCGGCGAAGATGTCCCTCCCGGAAAAGCAATAAGAATTTTAAAAAGAGAGAAGATTTCTAAGGAAGATAATAGCGTAAACATTAGTCCTTCACCTCACAAAAGCCTTCACCAACGTATGAGAGATTATGAAGCAGCGAAGAAAAGAATTTTTAATGAAGAGATAGATGGTGAAGAGGTGAAGAAAAGTAGAAACTTTAGAAAAATAGAAAAACTTAGGGAAAAATGTGCAATAATCAAGAAGAGAAAAAGTATGATAGAGTCTTCAGTTTTATCCGTATCAGGTGATAACAGACCATACGCGAACGTTATTGTTAAAGGAGAAGAGATGCAAGGACTGCTAGATAGTGGAGCATCAGTTAGCTGTATAGGGAGAGATGCAATAGATTTTATTAAGAGACATGATATTAAAACGAAAACAATGACAATAGATATACGAACAGCGGACGGAAATCACCAACAGATTAATGGGAGGTTTAGAACCGAAGTTACGTGGGGTGATCAAACACACGAATTGGAACTATATATAGTTCCCACCTTACAACAACAACTTTACTTGGGAGTTGATTTCTGGAGGACTTTTAAAGTCGCTCCAAACATAATAGGTTCTCTTGACGCTCCATCACCAGCGAAGCAACCAGAGTTTGATCCCATGCGAAAGCTTACGCATTCACAATCTGAAGAGCTTGAGCGGGTCAAGCAGACATTCCCTTCATTTGCAGTGATGGGATTGGGTAAGACATCAGTCGAAGAACATGTCATTGAGATGGAAGACGAAACCATACCCATCAAACAACGACATTACCCAATCTCTCCTGTAATACAGAAGTTAATGTATGCTGAGCTTGATCGGATGCTCGAGTTAGGAGTCATTGAGGAAAGCAATAGCGCTTATAGCTCTCCAGTAGTGTTAGTGCGTAAGCCAGGCAAAAACAGACTTTGTTTAGATTCACGGAAGGTGAACGCAGCCACGAAAAAATTTGCGTACCCTCTCCCGCATATAGAAGGGATTTTAAGTCGACTTCGTGACACACACTTCATCTCGTCTATCGACTTGAAGGACGCCTTTTGGCAGATTCCTCTGGAGCTCAAGTCAAGAGAGAAGACGGCTTTCACAGTCCCTGGACGACCGTTGTACCAATTCACGGTTATGCCGTTTGGTTTGTGCAACGCCGCCCAGAGAATGTATAAGCTGATGGACAAAGTCATTCCATCTCGTTTGAGAGAGAATGTCTTTGTCTATCTCGATGACCTCTTGATTTGCTCTCCGGATTTTGAAACCCACATGAGCGTTCTCAAGGAGGTGGCGAGATGTTTGCGGGAAGCGGGATTGACTATCAACGTGGAGAAAAGCAAGTTTTGTTATAAGGAGATTAAGTACTTAGGTTATTTCGTTGGTGATGGTTGTCTGAGAACAGACCCCGAGAAGGTTTCCGCAGTGAGGGATTTTCCTGTTCCTAAGACCCCCAAACAACTCCGTCGGTTCTTGGGGATGACGGGTTGGTATAGACGCTTCATCCCAAATTTTGCGTCTATATCAGCCCCAATGACAGACTGTCTAAAGAAGGGGAAAGACTTCGCTATGACAAGTGAAGCTTTGACTGCATTCGACAACTTAAAAACGACATTAATAACCGCACCTATACTGACGAACCCTGACTTCACAAAACACTTTTATATACAATGCGACGCTTCATCTACTGGTGTAGGGAGTGTTCTCTTCCAGATGGACGATGACAAGAATGAACGACCGATAGCATTCATGTCTCAGAAGCTTAATTCCGCACAACGTAATTATAGCGTAACGGAACTTGAATGCTATGCGGCCGTTCTTTCAGTAAAAAAGTTCCGGGCTTACATCGAAGGATTACCTTTTACCATTATAACCGACCACGCAAGCCTTAAGTGGCTGATGACACAGAAGGACTTGAGTGGTCGATTAGCTCGTTGGAGTTTCAAGCTCCAAGGCTTCGATTTCACAATAGAGCACAGAAAGGGAATCCTGAATGTAGTCCCGGATACTCTCTCAAGAGTCCATATGGATGAGATCAATACCGAAACACCAGAAGTTGACTTCAACTCTCCATACTTTTCATCAGAAGAGTATGTGGAGTTGAAGAAGACAATTATCGAGAACCAGGATAAACTACCAGACGTGTGCATTTCAGACGACTTTGTGTACAAACGAACTGACAAAAGGACAGGAGACCCTATTCAGGAAGACAGAGCCTGGAAACTCTGGGTACCGAGGGAGTTGTGTGGGGGTCTGTTGGAAGCAGCACATAATTCTCCTGCTGCGGGTCATGGAGGAATCCATAAGACGCTATCGAAATTGAGACAAAGATATTTCTGGCCCAATATGTCTATTGAGGTCCAGGAATATGTTAAAAACTGTGATATTTGCAAATGCAATAAAGCGATGAACGTTATTTCAAGACCACCCATGGGACAGCAGACCATTACAGAACGACCTTTCCAACGACTTTACATTGACTTTTTAGGACCTTATCCGAGAACGAAGACAGGACACACGCACATATTCATAGCTCTAGATCATTTTAGTAAATACGTTTTTCTTAAACCAATCCGCAAAGCAACAGCAGCAGAGGTAGTTAAATACCTTGAAGAAGGAATATTTCATTTGTTCGGAGTACCCGAGTATATTCATTCTGACAATGGAAAACAATTCATATCGGAATTGTTTTCCAGCCTTTTGAACAAGTATAACGTGAAACATGTTCGAACTGCCTTTTATTCACCACAAGCCAACGCTTCGGAGCGAGTAAATAGGTCAGTTCTATCTAAAATTCGTTCGTACATCAAAAGCGATCAAAGAAATTGGGATGCTCATGTTAGCAACACTGCCTTTTCGCTCCGAAGTGTTGTGCACGATGCTACAACATTCGAACCTTATTACGCAGTATTCGGAACACAGATGGTTCAAAACGGAGAAACATATAAACTTCTTCGTAAACTTGACATGCTTAAAGATACGAATATCGAAATTATCAATAAAGCCGATAAATTAGCGTTAATTCGCAAAAATATCTATGAAAATCTTAAATTGGCACATCAAAAATCAACTAAAGTATATAACACGCGAAGTCGAGATATTTCATATAAAACAGGACAAATTATTTACAGGCGCAACTTTAAGCAAAGCAATATGGCCGAACACTATAATGCTAAATTAGGACCGAAATTTATCAAAAGCATAATCCTAAAACCAATCGGAAGCTCCCTTTATGAAGTGGGTAATTTACAGGGCGTGAAAGTAGGTGTCTTTCATGCGAAGGACCTACATGCTTAAATCGAAAATATTCTTGACGCACTCATGCTGCTGTTGCTTTTGTTCATCTGTGATATTAGTGTTCGTACTATTTATGTAATTCAGAGTTTTATTTATTTATTTATTTATTTATTTATTTATTTATTTATTTATTATAATTTTATTTACACTTATTAATTTATTCATTTATCATAGTTTTATTTATTTATATTATTTATTATAGAGGAAAAGACTGAAATTGTTAGAGAGAATAAAGACTGATCCCTATACTAGGCAATAAAGATACCTTATTCCATTTATTTCGATAATTACAGATAATTATAGGTACTAATAACTATTACCAATCATGCCCATGATAGTAGTAAAACAATGATGCAGTTAGTTTGGATAAGAAAAAAGGAACAACTACATAAGTAGGTACATATGCCCGGCCAAATCACGTAAAACGTTAGTTAGAGAGTGGGACGAGCCACACGCTATCGAACGGCATTGAAAATGACAAATATAATATAATGTCCAAATCAAAACGCTTCGTTGAAAGACAAGACCGATCAACTATGAATTTTCGATGTCAGTCCATTCGCGACCACTCAAACACTGCCGTCGTGTGTTACCATAGCCGATGTTCAGCTCACAACTCAGCTTTCAAATTTCGACTTTATAATAAGTCCCTGAGTAAAGATGTGGTGCATCTGTTGTCCAAGAAACTCACATAATCATTTAAAATAATTTCAATATATCTTAATTTTATTGCCAACACAAAATATCTTAAAGATACACATACACATACACACAAAATATCTTAAAGATACACATACACCACACACAAATGAAATAAGTTTTATTTAAACTCAAGATACCAACAGGGGATGTTTATATTTGTATCGTCAAACCCCGCATCCACCCGTGATGATCTGCGTAACTGCCTGCATTGGCTTTCCATCTTCGTCTGGTTGTTTCTGTTATAAAACACTGCAGAAACGAACCGATGATGGAAATAAGGGATGAAGTTGAATCCTATATCCCATGTCGACTGCAAACGAATGGTGTCACTACAAATTCGGCACGATCCTGTTGATACCCACTGACCTAGAAAAAAAAGAAGAAAAGGGAGTAAAAAAAAAAAAAAAAAAAAAAAAAGAGTAAAAGAAAAAAAAAAATAAGAAGTTTTGGTGAGGTATAGCGTATAGGAGTAGGAGACTGACTTGTGAAATACCAGACTACAAGACGCCAACTTAGGGGTAGTTTTCTCTGACTTAATCTTGCTGTTAATTTCATTTTTGATAGTAACCTGGAAAATAAGATAAATAGTTAAATGTAAATAAATAAATAAATAAATATAGTGGAACAGCAATGGACTAACCTGTAGGTAGAGACACAGCGACGCCGACGCCCTTTGCTAACCAAGGCATCGGTGGATGTTTTCGAATGTCACAATCCTTCTCACTTTGTAAATGTTTAGTTATTCGTAGGTATTCCGTAAATGTTAAATTATTTCTAGTTTTGTTTATTTTGATATTTTTACAATTTCTGAGGTTAATATTAAATTACTTTATAAAGGCTTCCAGAGACACGGCCATGATGGTTAGCAAACAAAATGAAATATGAAATGAATGGATTTGGAAAAAGAATAGGAGGCAACGTTCAAAATAAGAAAGAAAATAAGTGACAAGGGGAAAACAGAACAAGAGACAAGAAGGAATTCAAAATTGTAATAGATGAAGATAGTTGGTGTGGTAGATAGCTGAGCTTTAGGGTCGGTAACATAGGCAGTTTTTGAAAAGTAGTGTATGTTATCGAAAGTTATTTGCGGGTAAAGTGTAATAATTATTGTAAGTAGATACATATTAATAGTTTTAAGATTGATTATGATTAGCGAAGATAGTTTTGAAGCATAGGAAGTACTTTTTCAGTGAGGTGAATTGGTATGTCCTAAATTTAGTACACCTTAAACTTACCTTAGCGAGCTTTTATTTCCAATGTAAGAACCACTGGAATAAAATACAGAAAAAGAAAGGAAAAAGGTAATGACCGATTATAAGTTTTTTTTTTGATTCTGATGTCACCATCCCTCATTTTTGCAAATTTAAATCAGAAGAGTTCAGACTTCAGATATTGCCAAGTGTTGCCGTCACTCAAGTACATGGTGTTCCCATAGAATACTAACCTACCGGTACAAAGTGATATTCGTGGAGAAAAAAAAAAAAATTTGCTGTGAAATTGAAATTAGCTGTGGAAGGTGAAATTAATTTATACATAAGTCTTAAGGACTATCCGAAGGATAATTTATATATATCTACCCTGATATATGTAAGCATATATAGTCATATATATATATATATGGAAGGGATAAATCCCTACAAGTGAAGACATTTAGCAACATTGCGAGACAATTGGAGGTTGCCGGGGTGGCCTAGTTTGCAAAAAGCAGTTTATGTGGGACACCTGTTCTTCGTAAAGTAAAGGTTTTGGGTCAGAAGTCCAGAAAACAGATTTTTTTTGCATCCAACTGAAATCAAACATGCGTATGTAATAGAGGATAATACTGATGTATCTAGTGACGCAACACATGTGATGCAAAAACACCTATACATATATGTATAGATATTTCTATATATGGGAAAATTGAGTCCCGTGACCCAGACCTTTACTGTGGTTCCTTTAAGTGACCGAACGAATTTGAAGGGTACCCCAAGGGCAAAGATACAAGAGTTATTACTAGGAGGGGTGCTTTCGTGGACTGCGAAACAAGAGAGAGGTTATCCAGCCTCAATTTACTTAATTTTTTTTTGATACGATTTAGTTTTTTTTTAATTTTTAAGTTTGATTTTTTTATATATTTGTTTTATTTTTTTTTACTCTTTTTGATTTCTTGAAGATTTTTTTTGAATTACAATTCTTTTAACGTAGCTGAATTAACGTAAATTGAAATTTTACTTACTGTGTGAAGGTTATCAGAAGGTTAATGAATTTATGGTTGAAATTTTTGAATTTTAATGAAGTGAATTGTGCTTTGCCTGAGGTCAATTAACTTAATATATAGTTTATTTTGTGCGCGTAGAGAGGCTCCAAAAAGGAAGCCATTTTTTTGGTAGAAGTTACCTACAGATACCGTCATCTCCATATGTGCTGCCGGCAGGACGTCGAGGGACGAAGGATAACATACATACATACGTAAGTCAATTTATTTAACATACATCATAATTATATATTTGGTGATTTGATTAGGGAACTAAGCAACCAATTCATTCAAAAGAAGTAGTATTAACTTTAATTTTCTTTATTATTTAACCTTTTATTAACTTCTAGTATAATTTCGTTCATTTTGTTTTTTTTTCCTTTAATTTGAATATATATATGTATGATTTTTGAGGCCCATGGGCAGAAGTATTAAAAATTTGAAATTTGCAAGTTTATTTGAGTGAGTTTTGTTTGGTAGTGCGATGGAGTGCTAAACGTCGCTGAAGATGTGTGGAGGCCTGACCAGGCCGCCGATCTGAGGGGGGGGGGGAGATCAAGTTTGAGACAATGACGTAGGAGATGAGACGAAAGAACTATATGACTCAAACATGACCGATAACATTTCACGACATTCGATGACATTTATAGACATTGTACTGATAGAACTGTAATATACGGACGTTACTGACTTACGTACATGAAACATTTTGGACTTAGGACATTATGCTTTGACTTTGAGATTGTAGTATAACTTACGACTAGAGGTCGCTTTAGGGGCTAATTCTATAAAATAAGCCAAGGAGTTAGTCATGGTTATATCGTAGATATAAGGGTGGGGTAGGCCTGACAATGCCGAAAACATCTGGCAAAGCCGACTGTGACTCGTCGAACCACTGTGTGATGGGGACATCGAGAGAAGATTGATTTCTAGTAGGGTCTAGAGTAAGGATATTTAGTAGGTTAGATTGTTAGTTTAGGACCATATACATATGTTACTATATATATAGGCGTAATACATTTACATATATAGTTATGGATATGTTCGTATATTCATTAGAATTTTATTTACTAGTTCTTAGTTAGGTTAGTTAGCGTAGAGTTTCGCAACGACTTACTGAAATCAGTCTTATATACTTACCCTTCTCTTCACACAGTGGCATAGGTACCTGGACCTGTGCAGATCCTCACTTACCTATTTTTTAAATCTTATTTTAATTTTCCTTTCCTAATCCTATCCTTTTCCCATATAAAGGCACGAAATTTTGATGTTTGAGTAGGAGTTGCTAGGATGAGGGCAGGAACCAACCCCATTCCGTCGAGCTTAGCCGAGCCAAAGCAAGCGTGCCTCCGCCTTCCTACTAGCAACAAAGACGCCCCCGTGGCCTATCCTAAACTCATAACAATTCTTGTTAAAATTTCTTATTTACAAGAATTTAGTGTTAAGATAGCAGGTCATCTTCTTAAATCAACCTGAATATGGCAAGAAAGCCCACCAGGTTCATTTTACTCTGAATAAAAGGTTACTAAAATCAGGTAAATTTCTGAAATGTCAGTAACTTTGTATGGGATTGTGCACCTCGTGAATTCAACAGGGCCCAGGTTAATTCTTTACCTGACGTTTTTCTCTGAGTGTATACAAATTTTAAGTTAGACATTTTACTGTCAAAGGAAAGGCAAACATATTTTAAATAAATACAAACCCAATCTTTTTTTTTAAGATGGTGGCCCTTTCTAGGCCTGCCAGACGTCCCGATTTTGGTGGGACAATCCCGATATTTGAACCCTGTCCCGATATATGTTCCGATATACAAACTGTCCCGATTTTGTCCCGACTTTTCTTTTTTACTCAAGAGAATAACTTTCTTGTATCAAAGAATTTTATTAAAATGATTTCCCGAATTAAGAAGAAAATATGTGATGTAGTACATATTTAGTTTAGTTTATTTTGACGGTATTTCTTGTAAAGGAACAAGGCATGCACATGATCGTTGCCGAACCTAGAGTTTCTGCCACCTTCGGAAAATTGTTATTTTGCCGCCCAAAAGTTTTAAAAAAGAAAACCATACAAATCAAAGGGCACGGAAGTGCCCAGCCAAGTTCGCGGCACTACACCCTTTTTACAGGAATAAACTCAGGCGATTTTCAACCCCCCTCTAACTTCAGTACCAATAAAGTCAGAAACTTCAAATTCGGAGTATTTGCTGAACTGATCAAACACAGGTGGCTCACCAAATTTCAACTCTTTAGCATTAGTAGTTCCCAAGATATAGGACTTCAAAAATCGCAAAAACCGTAACTGACTGACTCACTGACTCACTGACTCACTGACTGACTGACTCACTGACTCACTGACTCACTGACTCACTGACTGACTGACTCACTGACAGATCATCAAAATTATGGAGCACTTCCCGACATCGTAGAAACTTGAAATTTCGCACAACGGTAGGCCTTGTGGTACATACAAAGGAAAAAATCGAAAATCTGCAATTTTCTATTCAGGGGGCGTGGCATCCACCCACTTTCTTAAATATTCTAAAAATTATATGGAGCCTTTTCGATTGTTGTAGAACAATGAAAATTTGTAAGTTGGTAGGGTTTGAGGTTCTTAGAAAGAAAAAAATTGAAAAATTGGAATTTTCCATACAGGGGGCGTGGCATCCACCCACATTCTTAAAAATTCTTATAAATTATATGGAGCACTTCCGATTGTTGTAGAACGATGAAAATTAGTAGGTCGGTAGGGCTTAAGGTACTTGGAAAGAAAAAAATTGAAAAATTGGAATTTTGCATTCAGGGGGCGTGGTATCCACCCACATTCTTAAAAATTCTTATAAATCATATGGAGTACTTCCGATTGTTGTAGAACGATGAAAATTGATAGGGCGGTAGGGCTTAAGGTACTTAGAAAGAAAAAAATTGAAAAATTGGAATTTTGCATTCAGGGGGCGTGGTATCCACCCACATTCTTAAAAATTCTTATAAATTATATGGAGCACTTCCGATTGTTGTAGAACGTTGAAAATTGGTAGGTCGGTAGGCCTTGAAGTACTTAGCAGAAAAAAAGTCGAAAAATTGGAAGTTTCAGTTCAGGGGGCGTGGCATCCACCCACATTCTCAAAAATTCTTATAAATTATATGAAGCACTTCCGATTGTTGTATAAAGATGAAAATTGGTAGGTCGGTATGCCTTGAAGTACTTAGAAGAAAAAAATCGAAAAATTGGGAGTTTCAGTTCAGGGGGCGTGGCATCCACCCACATTCTTAAAAGTTCTTATAAACTATATGAAGCACTTCCGATTGTTGTAGAACGATGAAAATTGGTAGGTGGGTAGGACTTAAAGTACTTAGTTGATTCAGTTTTTGTAGGCTAAAAGTCATTTAATTATAATTTTTAAATCTGCAACGTTTCAGGGATGTTTATCCCCTTCGTCAGGCCTTTATTTAAAATAACAAATCAATAAACATATATATAAATACTTACTTAATCACAAATTTAAAATGTATGAAAACTTGACCAGTGAACCCACCAAATTTTAATCAGTAATCATTAATTACCAAATCTCTGTCATGATTTGGAATTGTTTCAATATTACTCTACGTAAGATATTTGATATTAAACTTCATGAACTTAAAACTTGGCATATATTTTAGATCTCATTACTTTTTTGGCTGACTTTTTACGCACAGGTTTCTTGTACACATAAGAACTTGGCTCCTTTTTTAACATTCATGTTTTTGTTGTGATTAATATTTACGGTTTTATTTAATATTGCTTGAAGGTTCACAACAAAACGCAATTTTATAAAATTTGAAATTATAATGCTGCTCTGCATGATTTGATTTCTTCAAATGTTAATGTGTTGCCTTAAACCATGAACTTTCATCGGTTTTGCAGCCCTATTCAATGTGCGGTCTTAGGCAATTGCCTATGAGGCACCGGACATGATAATTGCGATTAGTTTTTAAATTTTATTAATTAATCCATCAAACAAAAATTGCTTTTATGTATTGACCACGGTGAATTCTTAAAATTATTTGCAAAGACATCAAGTCGAAATAAGAAATCGAGACATTTTTATTTTCAAGTGATGAATCATTAGGATTAGACAACAGCTAGGTTAATGCTTAAACATTTGACCAGAATTGCAAATCTTTCGAAATGACATACTTTTGTATACAGTACCAAAGAACCCGAAGATATTTTAGTTACAAAACTGAATTTTCAATGCTCCCGATATAATCTTTTTATTTCTTTTTTGTCATAAGTTTAAGCTAGTTACCATGTTTCTATTTGTTGTATATTTAACAGTTCATTGCCATTTCTAAGTCCCGATTTGTCCCGATTTTTGTCACTGATGTCCCGATATTGCGAAAATTTTATCTGGCAGCCCTAGCCCTTTCCCTAACGCCAAAAATCTAAAAATCTCGTTTTTATAATGAGGAAGTGTACCAAAACAGATCCCATTAAAAAATTGTGTCCATCGATTTCGTATCCCATTTTGACTGTGTAGCATATCTATGGGATTTTTTAGGTTTTTTTTGAAGTTTTCGGATTCGCAATAACTTGTTTTTTTTATAAAATGATATCTAGACTTTGTTTTAACAAGAGACTGGGGAAGCTATTTTCTTTCATTAAAGTACCGTACAGAAAGCTTAAGTCCAAATTTTCAACCATCAACCCCTTGCAGGGTTGCCGCTTTATTGATTTAAAGAGTGAAATCGTTTTTTACGAATAATATCCTTAATTTTAAGTTTATCGAAAAAATAAAAATGCATTCCTAACAAAAAGAGTATAAGTTCTACATATTTGAATACATGGTATTTTTTCAGATTTTTTGTATTCAACGAGTTATAACCAATTATAAGGAAAAAAAAATGGAGTTCACGCATTTTTATTCAAATATTTCTTTTTCAGTATTATGCGGAAATTTCTTTCAAAAGTTCTAGTAATCATTATCACAACAAAAACATAAATGTTAAAAAAGGAGCCAAGTTCTTATGTGTACAAGAAACCTCTGCGTAAAAAGTCTGCCAAAAAAAGTAATGAGATCTAAAATATATTGTAATAACTTTCCATATTTAAACTATAACGACTCCGAAATGCAAACAAACGGACACAATAAAGCTTACGGTCGCAGTGCAAACATACCCTTATTAGCTATAATTATAGCAACTCTCAAACGAAGGAAGCGCCATCTGCCGGATTATAGCAGATTTACCAGCTGTCAAATAAAAGCTTTTGGAAGGGAAATTATTGGGAAATTTCCCCTACGGAAAGCTCTAGAAGCAGAGACCAGAACGTTCTCCTTATTTCGAGAGATTGGAAAGCAAGTATAAAAGGCACATGTTTGAACGGCAGCGACACAGTTTGTTTTTAATCGTGAATGAATAAAGTTGGTTGTAATAAAAGTGAAAAGTAAAGTTTGTGAATTAATTTCAGTGGTGAATAATAAATCGTTTTGTTTGTAGTAAGAACAGTAAAGTGTTTTATTTTGCGAAATAAATAAGTGGACGTTTTGAATAAAGTAAATAAGTTTTATTAACGAACCTGAGAAAATATTACATTGGTGTTAGAAGTGGAATAAAATTTATTTTATTTGTGCACTCAGTAAATTTATTGTGTGGAAAGTGAAAAAAAAGACAATGGGTAAATCTTTGAATGATTTAAATTTAGTGGAACTAAAGGCAGAACTGAATAAACGAGATCTTCCTACTGCTGGAACAAAGAATGATCTTATAATTCGTCTGCAAGAAGATTTAAGAAGATGTGGAAAAAACCCGGACACGTTTATATTCGACATTGAAATGGAAGAACAGCAAGAGCAAGTAAGTACATCGGGCATGACCAACATGCTGTCTCAGCTACTTGCCAAATTTGATAGTCAGGAAAAGAATCTTCTCGAACGTTTCGAACAACAAAGTCAAGAGCAGAAGAATCTTCTAGAAAAACAAAGCCAAGAGCAGAAGAATCTTCTAGAACAACAAAGCCAAGAGCAGAAGAATCTTCTAGAACAACAAAGCCAAGAACAACGGAATGAACAAAAGAATCTTCTCGAACGATTTGAGCAACAAAGCCAAGAACAAAAGTGTCTGCTGGAAAAACAGACAAATATGCTCGAATGTAAGTTAGATGCCTTTGACAATAGAATTATTGCCCTTGACGAGCGTGTCGATAAACAATTTTCTTCTATCGATAAACAATTGTTAACTGTCGATCAACAATTGTCTAATGTCGATAAGCAATTGTCGACAGTAGAATCAAAATTCGAAAAAGTGGAAGATAAAATCGAATCCATTACTAAGGAATTGGACAAAGTAAGAAAAATGAAGGTTCGAGAAAGTTTTGGTGACTGTCCTAGGAGAAAGGAGATGCATCCCCCAACCTTCGATGGACAAACTTCTTGGTCAATCTACAAGAAGCAGTTTGAAGCAGCCGCAGCAACAAATGGCTGGGATGAGGAGGACAAATACATAGCTCTGACGCTTGCCCTCAGAGGAACTGCTGCTGAACTGCTGCAAACCATACCAGCAGATAAGAGTGGCAACTTCAGTGCTCTTGTTCAGGCCATTGACAAACGCTTTGGAGATGGCCATATGCAAGAAGTCTTCCGTGTTCAACTCAATACTAGAATCCAAAAGAGGGGAGAAACTCTGCAACAGCTTCAAGCAGACATCGAACGATTGGCGCACCTGGCATATCCAGCTGCAGGAGATGAAATCATCAACCAATTCGCAACAGAAGCCTTTGTTCGTGCTGTATCTGACATCAACCTTCAGCGAGCAATTCGAACTGCTGGCAAACGCACGCTTCCTGAAGCACTAGCATTCGCCCTCACTATGGAAGCAGCAGAGCAGGCTTCTCAAGGAGTCCATCGGGTAAGAGAAATAGAAATTGAGGAGTGCTCTTGCCAGAGAACTGCGTTCCAAAGAAACCAGCGAGATGGACCTGCTCGATGCTGGAACTGCAACAAGACCGGACATCTCCAACGCCAGTGCAGATTGCCACCTACAAGACCGGCATGTCAACATTACGGAAGCAGAAACAGCAACAACAACAGTAAGTACTCCAACTCGGCCTGTTTTTCACCCGGGAAACGCATAAGCACCAACTCAGAAGAGCAGAAGATGTTTTCTGGTATAGATGACCCTAGAATCACCACCGTCCAGGTCTCGCAGACTAAACGAAATAACAAAAGTCTGACTGTGGAGGCAACATTAAACGGTAAGAAACAAGTGGCTACGATTGACACTGGTGCCACTGCCTCCATTGTTCGAAGAGACTTGGTGAAGATGACATGGCTGCATAACACCAACGCCTACCGTCTGAAAACTGCAACAGGAGAGGCAGCCAGAGTGTACGGGGAGGTTCGTCTGACGATCCGTTTGGCAGAACTGGAGTTCTCACATCTGTTTCTGGTAGCAGATATATGTGACGAGTGCATTATTGGAATCGACTTTATGAAAGAGCATGGAGTAATCCTCGATATCGGGAAGCAAGTTCTCAAGTACCGAAATGTGGAGATTCCTATGGTTTATGGCAATGAAAATTCATCAACTCTGAGGACTGTCATAAAGGAAGATATTTGCCTGCCACCTTCTTCAGAAGTGTTCGTTTGGACAAAAATAAAGGGAGATTTGGGTAGCCATCGATACCTAATGGTGGAACCAGACTCTGAGCAGTCTTCTCAAAACATCATCCTAGGGAAGACCCTTGTGGCGCCAAAGAACAACATGGTGCCCGTACGGATACTCAACATCAAACCGTACGAAGTCAAGCTTAGAAAAGGAGAAGTTGTTGGAAAATGTGAATCCGTATCTGCAATAACTAAAATCACAGAAGTTGATACACAAGAATATGTGGACCCCAGGAAAGTGAACTCTATGAAGTCAAACATTCTCAAGTCTTCAAAATTAACTGAACATCAGCTTAGTGTTGCTGGAAGCCTCCTTCACGAGTACGCTGATATACTCTCTTCACCCAATGGGCAGTATGGTCGAACACAACTGGTGCAGCATCGAATCGACACAGGAGACGCGAGACCTATTCGACAACCAGCAAGACGTCTCCCATTAGCCAAACAAGCCGAAGTTGAAGAGATGATATCGAGCATGAAGAAAGATGGGCTAATAGAAAGCTCTAAAAGTCCTTGGGCATCCCCAGTAGTTCTTGTCAAAAAGAAGGACGGAAGTACTCGATTTTGTGTGGACTATCGGAGGCTGAACGATGTGACAAAGAAAGACAGCTACCCTCTGCCAAGAATCAGCGATACCTTGGATGCGATGGAAGGAGCTGAATGGTTTTCAACATTGGACTTGAAGAGTGGCTACTGGCAGGTAGAAATCCATCCAGAAGATCGAGAAAAGACGGCTTTCTCCACAGGAAATGGTCTGTGGCAATTTAAAGTGATGCCTTTCGGACTATGCAACGCTCCGGCAACATTTGAGCGTTTGATGGAGTGTGTTTTACAAGGACTTACTTGGAAATCTTGCCTAGTCTATTTGGACGATGTCATTGTTTATGGTAAGACATTTGATGAGCATTGTGGAAACCTTAAGGCCGTGTTCCAGAGGCTTCGAGAAGCAAACTTGAAATTGAATCCAGACAAGTGCGAGTTTTTTAAGTCTGAGGTAAAATATTTGGGACATATCATCTCTTCCCAAGGAGTAAAGACTGATCCTGAAAAAGTTGACACCGTAAAGAATTGGCCGACACCACAGGATAAACATCAACTCCGGAGCTTTCTTGGTCTAGCCACGTACTATCGACGATTTGTGAAGGATTTTGCTGGGATCGCGAAAAGTTTGCACCAGCTAACAGAGAAAAGCAAACCGTTCAAATGGTCAAGCGAGTGCGAGAAAAGCTTCCAGGAACTTAAGCAGCGCCTATGCAATACACCAGTTTTGGCCTATCCGACACCAGGGAAACCTTTCATCATCGACGCTGACGCAAGTAACGTAGGAATTGGTGCCATACTATCACAAGTCCACGAAGGAGAAGAGAAGGTCATTGCCTATTACAGCAAGGTGCTCTCAAAGCCAGAAAGAAATTACTGCGTGACCAGAAGAGAACTTCTAGCTTTAGTATCGGCAACAAAACACTTCCATAAGTACATCTATGGACAGAAGTTCCTTCTTCGAACAGATCATGGCGCACTTAATTGGCTGTTGAACTTCAAAAATCCAGAAGGTCAAGTGGCAAGATGGATTGAGAGATTGCAGACATACGACTACCAGATCCAACATCGAAGAGGAAGGTTGCACTCAAATGCAGATGCCTTATCTCGGAGACCATGCAAATCGGATTGCAAGCACTGCACACGTCAGGAAGAGAAGGAGGTTGCTTCCATCCAGCGATTAAGAGCCGATCCCATTTACGGTTGGAGTAATGAAGAACTGAGGACTGCCCAACAAGAAGACTCGGATATTGAACCCATTCTTGCGTGGAAGGAACACCAAGAGAAACCAGAATGGGGTGACATCTCCGATAGAAGTCCAACTCTTAAAGCGTATTGGGCACAATGGGACTCGCTTCATGTACAAGAAGGAGTACTAAGACGTAAATGGGAATCCACAGACGGCAAATCGTATGTGATGCAGCTAGTCGTACCTCGTTCCAAAGTTAATGACGTTCTGCAAGAGATGCATGATGGAGCTTCCGGAGGACATTTGGGTGTCAATAAGACACTGGAAAAGGTAAGGCAGTGATTCTACTGGCTACACGCAAGAGAAGACGTCGAAAAATGGTGCCGAAAATGTGATACTTGTGCTGCAAGCAAGGGACCAGGCAGAAAAGTCCAGAGTAGAATGCAGCAATATAATGTGGGCACGCCCTTTGAGAGGATTGCAAAAGACGTTGCAGGCCCTTTTCCAGAAACCGAAAACGGAAACCGATACATCCTGGTAGTAATGGACTACTTCAGCAAGTGGCCTGAGGCATTTGCCATCCCAAACCAGGAAACCAAAACAGTCGCGGATCAGATTGTTTTCAACTGGGTAAGCAGGTTTGGTGTGCCTATGGAACTCCATTCAGATCAAGGGAGGAACTTCGAGTCCAAAATTTTTCAGGAAGTTTGTACACTCCTTGGCATTAAAAAGACGAGGACAACACCGCTTCACCCACAATCTGATGGGATGGTTGAACGATTCAACCGGACCCTTAAAGAACACCTTTCCAAAGTTGTAAGCGACAACCAACGAGACTGGGATCGGCATATTCCATTATTCTTGATGGCCTATCGAAGTGCGGTACATAGCTCAACAGGACATACACCATCAGAAATCCTGCTCGGGACCACAATACGACTACCAAGCGAGATCAAATTTGGATGTAATACAAGTGAGCCACAAGGAATAGACGACTACGTGGAAAACCTCAAAGAAAAGCTAGTTGACATTCACAAAAGGACGAGGGCAAATATAAAGCTATCGAGTGATCGGATGAAAACAAGATACGACGCAAAAGCCACAACGACAGGATTCCAAGTGGGAGACCTTGTGTGGTTTTATAATCCCCACCGTCGGAAGGGACTCTCACCGAAGCTTCAACAAAATTGGGAAGGCCCTTATACTGTCGTAACACGAATAAACGATGTCGTCTACCGCATTCAGAGAGGATTAAGAGGCAAACTAAAAGTAGTTCACAGCGACCGTTTACATCATTATAATGGTGATGGAAGTAATGGATTTGCTCGGGACGATCAATCCTAAGAGGGGGGCAGTGTAATAACTTTCCATATTTAAACTATAACGACTCCGAAATGCAAACAAACGGACACAATAAAGCTTACGGTCGCAGTGCAAACATACCCTTATTAGCTATAATTATAGCAACTCTCAAACGAAGAAAGCGCCATCTGCCGGATTATAGCAGATTTACCAGCTGTCAAATAAAAGCTTTTGGAAGGGAAATTATTGGGAAATTTCCCCTACGGAAAGCTCTAGAAGCAGAGACCAGAACGTTCTCCTTATTTCGAGAGATTGGAAAACAAGTATAAAAGGCACATGTTTGAACGGCAGCGACACAGTTTGTTTTTAATCGTGAATGAATAAAGTTGGTTGTAATAAAAGTGAAAAGTAAAGTTTGTGAATTAATTTCAGTGGTGAATAATAAATCGTTTTGTTTGTAGTAAGAACAGTAAAGTGTTTTATTTTGCGAAATAAATAAGTGGACGTTTTGAATAAAGTAAATAAGTTTTATTAACGAACCTGAGAAAATATTACAATATGCCAAGTTTTAGGTTCATGAAGTTTAATACAAATATCTTAAGTAGAGTAATATCGAAACAATTCCAAATCATGACAGAAATTTGGTAATTAATGATTACTGATTAAAATTTGGTGGGTTCACTGGTCAAGTTTTCATACATTTTAAATTTGTGATTAAGTAAGTATTTAAGAGAAAACTTGCCAAGTAAATCCACCAAACTTTAATCAGTAATCATTAATTACCAAATTTCTGTCATGATTTGGAATTGTTTCGATATTACTCTACTTAAGATATTTGTATTAAACTTCATGAACCTAAAACTTGGCATATATTTTAGATCTCATTACTTTTTTTGGCAGACTTTTTACGCACAGGTTTCTTGTACACATAAGAACTTGGCTCCTTTTTTAACATTAATGTTTTTGTTGTGATTTCACTCCTTTTTGCAAAGATTTATTTTGCCAGGTGAAAGTCAAGCCCTACCGCTCTACAAAGTTTCATAATTCTACGACAACCGAAAGTGCTCCCTACAAATAATAGCAATTCTGATAAATTGAGTGGATGGAACCGCCCCCCCCCCCCCCCTGAATGGACAATTCCAAATTTTCGATTTTTTTCCTTTCTAAGTACTTCAAGTCCTACCGACCTACAAATTTCCATCGATCTACAAAAATCAGAAGTGATCCATATAATTGTAAGAATTTTGAAGAATGTGGGTGGATGCCACGCCCCTGAATGCAAGATTCCAATTTTTCAATTTTTTCTTCCTAAGTACTTTAAGTCCTACCGACCTATCAATTTTCATCGTTCTACAACCGTCGGAAGTGCTTCATATAATTGATAAGAATTTTTGAGAATGTGGGTGGATGCCACGCCCCCTGAACTGAAACTTCCAATTTTTCGATTTATTTCTTCTAAGTACTTCAAGGCCTCCCGACCTACCAATTTTCATCGTTCTACAACAATCGGAAGTGCTCCATATAATTTATAAGAATTTTTAAGAATGTGGGTGGATGCCACGCCCCCTGTATGGAAAATTCCAATTTTTCAATTTTTTTCTTTCTAAGTACCTCAAACCTTACCAACTTACCAATTTTCATTGTTCTACAACAATCGGAAAGGCTCCATATAATTTATAGAATATTTAAGAAAGTGGGTGGATGCCACGCCCCCTGAATAGAAAATTGCAGATTTTCGATTTTTTCCTTTGTATGTACCACAAGGCCTACCGTTGTGCGAAATTTCAAGTTTCTACGATGTCGGGAAGTGCTCCATAATTTTGATGATCTGTCAGTGAGTCAGTGAGTCAGTGAGTCAGTGAGTCAGTCAGTTACGGTTTTTGCGATTTTTGAAGTCCTATATCTTGGGAAATACTAATGCTAAAGAGTTGAAATTTGGTGAGCCACCTGTGTTTGATCAGTTCAGCAAATACTCCGAATTTGAAGTTTCTGACTTTATTGGTACTGAAGTTAGAGGGGAGCTGAAAATCGCCTGAGTTTGTTCCTGTAAAAAGGGTGTAGTGCCGCGAACTTGGCTGGGCACTACCGTGCCCTTTGATATCCTACAATTTTGTCCTTTACATTTTCTGTTTCTAAGCATTTGTTTACCAACTGTATTGCCTGAAAAGTATCCGCACATAATTATAATTAAGTGTTTTAAATATGTGAGTGGATTTTTTTGAGTTCGTTGAAGTACTATAAAAAGCTTAAATCCAAGTTTTCGACCATCAATCCATAACAGGGTTGCCACTATCCTCAATTATGGAGTGAACTCGTTTTTCACAAATAAAATCCGTATTTTTAATTTTATCGAAAAAATACAAATGAATTCCTGACAAGAAGAATAAATTCTACAAATTTTTTGTGTGTTATTTCTTCATGTTTTGTGTATTTAAAGAGCTTTAACCAATTATAAGCAAAAATGGAGCTCATATATGTTTTATTCAGTTTTTGTTAAGTGGTACGTATAAATTTTCGTTAACTTACAGTTTGTATCAAAATTTTTTTTTAGTCCAAACAGTTGTTTACTGACTGTAGCACCTGAAAGGCATCATCACACATAAAATATTGCAAGCAAAATGGTACCTTCCTAATTTTCTTGTTTTGAATCCATAGAAAATAAAGATCGATAGTCCACTATCAATCTTTATTTTATTAATAATCTCCGATTTTTAAACCCATCATTTAAAAATATAAAAATCAAATAATCTATATATATAAAAATGAATGTTTGTCTGTGTATGACCTATAGACTCAAGTACTACACCATGGATAGAGCTCAAATTCATTGGTTATACTCAAAAAATGACTGGCAAGGTTTAAAAAGTAATTTGACAACATTTTAATGAGTGGCACTGCACTTTTATAATGAAAGAGAAAGATTAGTGTTTTTATATGAAAAAATATTCACTATTTTAAAAAAACTTGCGCTGTATTTTATGTCAGTAAATATAATTATTATTGCTGTTCGAGACTTTCAAGAATACAAAAATTTAATTTTGGTAAATTTAACATTTCTGTAGGTATTTCTGCAAAAGCAAATTAAAATTTCTTTCAAAAGAAAATTGTAGAAATGAATAAGAAGTTATCAAATGACCGTGAAATCACATAAATATGTTAATGAAAATAGAGAACAGCACAAACTGAATGTTCCCGTCAGATGAAACCGACATATTGGGACAGAGACTTAAAAATGACCATTCAAGAATAAGATAGTGACAAGCGTAGTCAACATTGCAACCACATATAGAATGGTTTCAGGTACGTTAATTACTTGATTGCGAACAAGAAACAAGAATTGTTAAAGAATGCAATCTATTATGAATTCAGTTAAAAGATTGCATTCGCGTATTTAACGTTTGAATTGAAGAGCAAATTAACTAATAAGGTAAATGAACAAATTCAGTCGCTCCGCATAACTAGAAGAATTTTCTTTTCAAATCTTCATATTCTATTATTTCTAACAACAAAAAAATGTAAAAAATGCAAAGACTGCAAATGGATGAAAGGAATGCAAATAAATCTGAAAGATGCAAGAGAAAAAAAGGAATGCAAGACGTGCATGATTTCTTAGAAAATTGCAATCAATTAATTGCTGGAAAATTAGTGCGGGAAAATCATTGCATTCATTTGAATGTCAAATTAATTGTTATTGCTGAATTTGAAGTGAAAATCTCAAAGTGAAGTCAATGAATGAAATGATTGAATTCAATTTATGGATTAAAATGATAACATTCACAATAGATTGCATTTATATACAACCCTTCAAGTTATTTTTTTAATGCAGCTAATATTAAGGTAGGTACTATCGATTTCTATTTTTCATAAAGAAAAAGGGTGTATTTAAGGAATATTCAGCTTGAAATGTTGATTATAATTTCAGATTTTAGACTCCAATAATAAAAATAAAAATAAATTGGGTGGCGCAACAGCTCGAGGAGAACCAGGGCCTAGTGACTTACAACTCACAACCATTCCTGTGTGCTTGTTTGTTGGGCAGGAATGGAGGGGACCTACAGTTTTTTGCCGAGTCCGAACGGCTAAATGAGAAGCACTTTTTCATGACAAGTATACTCTTGGAGGATTTGTCAGTTCCTCGCAAGAGGCAGTACCTCGAATAAAACATTTCTGACTCCAATAATAATTACATATGTAGTTTCTGCATGAGTGTTTACCTGAGTAAATTTTGAAAACGGGTCAAAATGTACTGATATGGGGAATACATATCCGAATTTTGTCTGTTATGCTTTAGTCTTTGAGGAACAATAATATGAAAAGATCAACCAATTACGGATTGTTGTGATGTACCCCTTCTCACCCATTCTTTGTCCAATTTGAATGATTCTTATATTATTTATTGAACAAAATAAAAAAGAATAACAGGTGCCTACTAAAATATTTGTTGATATTTGTATACATATCGATACCTTCCCGTAAGAATGTATGAAGCGACATTTTAAAAATTTTAAATTAAATTTTTAAAATTCCTCTTATTCAATTATTTATTTGGGTATTTTGTTGTAGTAAACAGATTTTTCGACGCATTTTGAGTTGAAAATCCCGTTCCAAATCTTTTTATTTTTTTAAATATGTACATAAATAAATAACTAGACCAGAAGTTTTTTCGATGCCTTTAAAATTTTTGAAATGTCGCTTAATACATTCTTACGGGAAGGTATCGATATGTACTTGGAAATGTTTATTTTAAAGCTTTAACGCTACTAAAATTTGTCTATCCGTGCGAAGCCGGGTCGGGCCAGCTAGTAATAAATAAAAATAAATCAAATCAAAATTGCGATTTTCAAAAAAATTTTGTCCCAAAAACTAACACATCAATAAAAAATTCCTCAAACACGGGTAAAATAATTTGTTCTTACTTTTCCAAAAATATGAGATTATTTAATAAGTATCATCTTAATTCATTGCAAATTATTTCGTTGCCAGCTACTTCCCCGTTTTTGACTTTTAAACGTTCATATCTCCATGCCTTTATTTTTCCGAATTTTTCCTTACCACCTACGACTCTCTTATAATTGCATAATCTATCGAAAACAGGAAAAAAAACAACTTTCTACCTTCCCCCGTTTAGAAAATAGCCAAAACCGAGTTAACTCTTTACACCAAGATGGCGGAAACCCTGCAAAGCGTTGATCGAAAACTTGGATTTTAAGATTTGGGGCAAAACACCACTAAAGGTGGCATTAAATCAACTATCAAATCTATGGACTTGAAATCATGCACGATTACTTCCAGCATGATAGTTGACACATTAAATAAAATTGAGGACACGCCCACTAAAAACGCCTACTTTTCAAACCTACTTTCACAAACAAAGCTGAACAAAATATTTATTAATTATAAAAATTTACTGTTATTAACAATAAGAAGCAAATATATATATTGTATTAATTAAGCTTAACAAAAACAATAATAATAGAAACAAATAATAACTTATTCTTCTTCGTCTTCATCACTCTCATTTATTACATCAATCCCATTTTGATTTAGTATTGGTGTGTTTGGGGATTTGAGCAAACTAATTGCTTCTTGGGGCAGAATGTTGAATTTTTTTTCTTGGAACTCTTTGCAGACTTGTTAAAACGGGGTCCGATGATAAAAGAAACAAATTAAAAATGTCTGCATTCGTATTTTTCCGGCTATTTTTTCGGGAATGGTGTTCTATATAATTTTTGAAATCTTTATTGCGTGCTTCTTGAGCTTCTTCACTTAGCTGCCATATTGGCAATAAAGCTTTTGAAATAATTTCATTTCCATGAATGAGATGCTTGTGGACTGTAGGAGGCATATAGTAGCAAGGATACTTAGCAACGAAATATTTTGCGGTTTCATGGGCAAATTCTCGAAATTTTTCGGCATCAACCTCATGGCCACAAGCAACTTCTGTCATGATGATATGCATTTTATTATCAATTCCACATCTACTTTAGTAATATCAGCTGAGCTGAAGTTTCGGCATGTTCGAAAAATCTCCTTGCAGTATTGCCGTCATTAGAATTTCCGAATCCCGGCTTTGGCTTGTCAACGATCAAACCCAAACGCTTCCGAAACTGTTTTTGTATTTATTTTTTCGTTTCAGCAAAAATTTTTTGTATGCTCCTCTTGTCTAGTTTGCCATTGTCTTATTTTTAATTTGTATGAAAGGTGGAGCAGACATTCGAAAAAACGGATCCACCCATGCAACACAGATAAACCAAATTGAAGATTATCCGTTTTTACTGGCCTTTTTAGCATTGCATCAATGGAATTAAAATCTTTCGATGTGGCATTGCAAATAAAGCACTTCTGTGTAGAGGAATTTTCAGTGATGGCGTTACAGACCTTTCCATCTATCATTGTAAATAATAAATTGTGTTCAACGTTGAAAGTATTTTCACCAACTTTAACGGGACTAGGCTGGAGCTCTTTTATTTGATTATCCACTCTTTGTTTTTCTGCCACAGATACGGGTGCAGATTCCTTGAGAAACTCAATTTAAAGAGGCCTGCAATACCTTGTTGAACTTGGGCGAGGATTCTGCCAGATAATTTTTCACCAGATATTAAACGGAGGGGAACAACGCACGTAATGAAAACAGATGAGTCATCTGCATCAAGTAAATGAAAAGCTTGCTTATACGAACTGTGGCCTGAGCTTCCATCAAAGCCCCACTTGGAGTATAAGCTTATAGTTTTGAGTTCTTCAGGCCTAAGAGTTTGGATTACATCTTTTCGAACAGTTACCAAACGAGCAACTGTAAGGTTTACCAAGCTTTGTAAATTTGTATATACGGACATTTCTGATATACTCATATTTTCGGGTTCCGGATAACAACTTTTTTTGCACTCTTGAACTACTTTGTATGAAGGAAATACTCTGGGAGCTTTTGATCGTATAATTTCATATTGAAAGCATGACAGATTTGCTTCAATTATCATTGCTAAAGCTTCTTCTCCAGTCATAGAAGCAAGTTCAATTGAATCCCTCAAAGCTTTTTTGCATTTTTCAGCATGATTTGGGATTGTTATCACGTCACGTATTAGCTTTGCAGCATCTAACTGCCCAGAAGCTCTCAAACCCATTTCAGCTGCGTAAGTCAACTCAGCGGTAGACGTGTTCTTCCTCAAGTGTTCGGTTTTCTGGCGTTTTGATCTTTCTGATGATTCTTCAAACGCAACCATTGGACGACCACGTTTAGAGTTTACAGAATATTGAAAAAGTATAGGTGTTTTCAGCCACGCAATGTTTGCTTTCAAAAATTTTGCTTCTATCCTACAAGCTTTTTCCCAACCGGATTTAAACTTCGATTTGAACTCCGTTACTTTTTCGTTATTATCGTTTTTGAAAGCATCGCTGGATCGGACCCGTTTTTGAATTTCTTTTTTTAAAAACGCAATTTGGCTGTCTAATCCCTTCAGAGTTGAACTTTTCATAATGGTTTACAGCTCTTCTCTTGTAATGGACAAAGTTTTGGAAGTTGTTCGGTCTAAGAAGTAATTAAAATCAAATAAATAGAAAAAAAAGAAAGTCAACTGTACGAAAAGTAGCAAAAAGTAGCAAAAAATCTTTACAGATTCTAAAACTAGACAAACCACTTGTAACAAAAATATATAACACTTCACGTCATGTCACGGCCAACACATCTAAAACGCCTAAGATATTTGTCTAAATGCTAAAACTAACACATTTTGTACACATATTTTTTTTTATCTTTAACCACATAGTAAAGGACAAAAAGAAATTTTTCTTATAAAAATGACAAAAATCAACACACCTGAGCCTACTGATTCCATTGCAATAGTTTTTTTTTATAATAAAAGGCTATAAGAAGTTGCACACAGTTGACTGTTGTCACTCAAAACAAAAAAAAACACGTCTGGCTTCGATGAAAAAATTAACAAATTCTCCGTTCGTGACGATTTGGCTACGACCACGTGCTCCCAATTAACTGTCGCATTCTCATTTTGTATTCTCTATTCTAATTACAACAAAATAAATCAGTAGTTTAAATCAAAGCTCAACTTCAAAATTTTATTAAATGCCTGCATTAGTGGTGTTTTGCCCCAGTGTGGCGATGATAAGAAAAAAATGTCTTCCCCAATGCTTTGTTAAATTCCCATGGGAGCTATGACTAAATATACTGGACCATACTGTTTATGTAATCACTCTTATGTTTTAATATATCAACCACTCCTAAATCTTTTAAAGAGTTACCCCAAGTTTCAATAAGTAAGTTTATAAAATTCTCTATTTTTTTTGAATGCTCATTAAATTGATTATAATCTGTTGTTTGAGTAGATTGAAGCAATGATGGCAGGCTATAAGCTAAATCAATGGGAAAATTATCATTATTTTTTTTATTCCACTCCAATATGAATTGAATGAGTAGCAGCGTCCTTTTTGTTGGCTTGATAACTTTGACTCTATCAAGATTTAATATTAAATCCTCCTCATCGATGTTCTCTAGCGAAACTATCTCTGGCAAAATTATGCATTTTTTAGCGTTGTAATTCTTGAACGCACTCAGCAGCGCTATTACATCCCTCTTGCAAGGAAGTATGATCTTTACTTCAGGAATTTTTTCTCTTTCATATTCAGAAAATATGTGCTGAACCAGCACATCAAAAAGGAATTCATCCACATTAACAGTAAAAACTCTTCCCACTAACAGTAACAATTAATACAATATTTTATTGTATAGAAATTATTTAAAATATAAATGTGCTTGTATGCTATTATATATTAAAATCTTTTATATGACAAACATTAGAATAGAAGTTTTAAATAAATGTGAGCAAGTTGGCCGCAGATGGTTAGTCAACGTTTACTCGATTTACATACGCAAAGGATTACCACCCAAATTATATGAAGAAATTTGCAGGCTATTTTATAATAAAGTCATACAATAAGCGAATAAAACTGAAAAATATAACAAATGGCGTTTGATAAAAAAAATCCCGCAAAACCGTTATCCGCACAAGAACAAATTTTAGATCAGATTAAAATTCCTTATTTTAGTACAGGTAAAATAGTACGAAAAGTCTACAAAAAATTAATCTCGATTTATACCTCAGCTCGGGATATCGTAATTTACGATTATTTGCTTGCAATTTGCAAAACTGAGCAAAATGAAGATATTGATACTCAAAAATCGTAAATTAACACACTTTAAGTATCAATTATTCTATCGAGAGAAAACATAAATTGCGAAAAACAAATTGCAATTTGATCCAAATATTCCTCATTCGCACAATTTATAAATTTGCAAAAAAGATTTGTGATCACCACTTTTATTTCGTGATATTGCCACAGAAAGATCAATCTTGGTCTACCCTTCATTTTGCAGGTATACGCACGCATTTAATTTAATTTATTTGAAATAAATACTTTACGCTTGGCTCTACTCGTATATTTGAACTCGCAACCCTCCAGTTGCAGAGCGAGCGTGCAACCACTAGGCCAATTTGCATTAGAGATCTACGGTGTCACACATTAATATTATTAGATACTTGTCATGTTGTGGTGCCATGTCTCTTCAAGAAGTAAATTGCGACAAGAAAGTCATGATTTAGGAATTTTTTGTTGGTGATTTGCAACTATTCTCATGGAGTTGCAAATTGCGACACAAAAACCCAAATTAGTGATTGTGCAATGTTAATTACTAGATATTTTTCGCTAATAAATATTTTTAAATGTTGTTCGTGAAATTATGCTCTTGGAGAGTAAATTACGCCAGAAAAGTTGTATTTTGCTATGAAAAGTACAAGCTTGAATTGCAAATCACAAAGAAACAAATTTTGTAAATTGCTGCGTTTTAAATGTTAAACTACCAGTTTTTGTATTAACTTGGGATGAAAATGCTTTGATTGACGAATAAAATATGATTCGTAAAATGCAACTGCAAATTTTTCAATGGGTGATTTTTCAATTCTTTCCGTGCATTATTTTACCTTTTGAAATAATTTTTCAAAATCAATTGACAACTATAACTTGATTGAAAAATTAAATAAAAGAAACGAGCTATAATACATTGTTGAAAGTTTTTCTTTTGTTTTTAACAATTGTTTTTTGCATTGTATGTACCTAAGTGCTTACAAAATTTCCCTTCCTCCCTAAACTGTAGGAGTTAGATCCCCTTTCTTAAATAATAAAAAACTTGAACTGTATCCCTCTACAAGCGTTGCACCACGCCGCCGCACTATGGGCCCAAGTGACGTTTTGCGTCTCAAAAATCTGTAACTTTTTTGTCTTGTGAGATAATACGCTGAAATTTCGCACATATCTTCTTGAATATACGGCCAACAAAATAATGTAAGTTTCTAAAGGTTAAATGTATGCTATTTTTATTTAAAAATTATTCAAACAATTGGCACGAGTACGATAACTCAGGCGCCAAGAAATAATAACGGTTTTTTGTAGAACAGTTCAATACAAGCATTTTTTACTATAGGAGGGGGGGGTCTATCTCACCCGTTTGGGCGGGAGGGGCAATTTCATAAAAACAGTACCAAAAATGTAAAAAAAATATTAAAAAATAACGGTAATACTTATAACAAAGTATTATACCTTCTTTTAAAGCCAATACTCTGTTCTATCAGCCAGTTTTTGAATCAAGTGAAATCTATGCATGGTTTTTGAAAAAATTAATTTTAAACTCAAAATTTGCGAGAAAAAAGCATAAAAAAAAGGTTTAAAGTGTAATTTCTCAAAATTATAAAATTATGTATCATTTTTTTTTCTCTGAAATTCGTTGCTCTAATTAATTCTTATATTAAAAATAACGGTAATACTTACAACAAAGTATTATACCTTTATTTTAAACCAATACTCTGTTCTATTAGCTAGTTTTCAAATCAAGTGAAATCTATGCATGGTTTTTGAAAAAATAAATTTTAAACTCAAAATTTGCGATAAAAAGCATAAGAAAAAGGTTTAAAGTGTAATTTCTCAAAACTGTAAAGTTATATATCATTTTTTTTCTGAAATTTGTTGCTCTAATTAATTCTTAATCAAAAACTGAAAACTAGATGATTCTATGTCTTCTAGTTTTTGAAAAAATCGATAATTACTATAACTACTTTTGTATGGGATGTTTGTTTTTTGCTTGCTTACGTACTACGGCTGGCGTATAAACAGTGTGGTATGCAACCCCCCTGCTTGGGCACATTATAGGATTTGGGGTAGGTGCGAGGTTGGGTGTATGCAAAGTTTCTTTTGCATTTAAAGAATCTGGATTAAGGAAACATATACAAAGCAGTTGTAATGTTCAAAGTATGCATACCCACTTAGATCATAAAAAAAAAAACGAGCAACCATTCGAGTTTTGTACGGTAGTAGTTTTAGTAATTTTCAATTTTCTCAAAAACTAGAAGACATACAATCATCTTGTATTCAGTTTTTGATTAAGAATTAATTAGAGCAACAAATTTCAGAAAAAAAATGATATATAACTTTACAGTTTTGAGAAATTACACTTTAAACCTTTTTCTTATGCTTTTTATCGCAAATTTTGAGTTTAAAATTTATTTTTTCAAAAACCATGCATAGATTTCACTTGATTTGAAAACTAGCTAATAGAACAGAGTATTGGTTTAAAATAAAGGTATAATACTTTGTTGTAAGTATTACCGTTATTTTTTAATATTTTTTTTACATTTTTGGGGCTGTTTTTATGAAATTACCCCTCCCGCCCAAACGGGGTGAGATAGACTCCCTCCCATAGTACAAAACTCTTGTATTAAACTGTTCTACAAAAAACCGTTATAATTTCTTGGCGCCTGAGTTATCGTACTCTCCCCAAACATTTGCATACACACAAATTACGGAATAAACACATAACACCGTTATTTGTATGCGTCATGTTATTTGAAATTGAAGCTTTTTTTTCTTTAAATTTATAATAAATACAATTTAAATTAAAAAAGTAGTACAAATGAAAGGGCACGGTAATGGCAAATAAAGTTCTTGCTCTACATCTTATTTACAAATCCAACCTAAGCAATTATTGACCCCCTCTTACTCCAGTACCAATAAAGTCAGATACTTCAAATTTGAAGCATTTACTTAACTAATCAAGTCCAGACGTGGCAATAAATTTCAATCTCTAAGAATTAGTTGTTCCTGAGATATATAGATCTTCATACATCACTGAAACCATATAACTGACCTACTCACCCCTCACTCGCTCTTAAATAACTGATACCAGATTTGTATAAACATATTAGGGGTATTCATGCAACTGCGTAAAACACTAGATAAGTTTACGATTTGGTTAATTTTATCTTTTGGTTAATGAACTGTCAAATTTTGTATGGGAAATGGTTTACACAATTTGGTAAATTTTATCCAAGGATTTAGCTGCGGAAAATTAACCAAATATTTGGTTAAACTTATCCAAACGTCATTGTGACTTTTAGAGATTGAATTAGACGTGTTTGTGACTTTTAGAATTAGGCATGTTTAGAAACATGATAAAAATGATATCTCGGAGAACTAAAAAAGCTCTGAATGTGTGCTGTAATTATGGCATTGCAATTAGTTGGTGATAAAAGTTGTGAATTAAAACGTAGTTTACACAAACAAAATAATTAGAAGGTCTACATTTACTCAACGATTAAAGGCTCTGCCCAACTGTTGTGTCGATCTTGCCTTTTAGAAATAATGGATACAGACCAGATTAATGTTAATTCATTTTTAATTCAAAAATACTTAAAATATGATTTCAAATGTTACATTAATGGTTTAATATAACTGTAGATAAAGAACAATGAATAGCAAGAAAAGAATTTAAGCGGGAGCACGTGAAGCATGAAAATCTAATAATGAAAATGTCAAAATGAAAGATTAGACAATAGTGTTTAAATGAATGAGAAAAATATACATTATAATTATTAAATATTAAGCGTTGTTCATTTAGACGGTGTCCACATTGGGTATGAAAAAGTGGATTTTTAATGAATTTTCAGTATTCATATCTCGCTCCCACTCCTTCATTGAAGTGAGATGTGAATACTGAAAAGTCATTAAAAATCCACTTTTTCATACCCAATGTGGACACCGTCTTACATGATAATTTAAGGATATGACACCAACCAACGCGAAATTATAGCGAAGCATTCACAAAGACAGTTTTTTGTTGTTTTTTAGTATTGAGATCATTCATTTTTATTTCGTGTTGGTTTGGGAGAGCCTTTAGGAAAGCTACTTTTCGTAAAACCAATGTGAATCTTTCGTTGACAACGACGAACGTGTTATTTTCATTTACAACGTGTTGTTATTAATGTTTGTATTCGCTGATTTCATCCGACCACTGCCGTGAGCTTGCGACTAATATATTTCTACCTTACAACGCGACTATTGTCATGTATATTAAGGTAGAACTATAATAATTGTTGATAGTTTATGAAGTGGTCGGTTGAAAATGAGCGAATACATGAAAACCATACTCATCTCACGGATGAAGCTGACATTTGGTGAAGTTGGAACGAAAAAAAGAGAGGGATGATTCATTTTACTTAAGTGGAATATTCCTCACTTCTTCTTTTGACTGTTTGGAAAGCAACTTTTCGTGGGTTTTTAACCCATTGATTTTGACAGGCAAAAGTTTCGTTGTCGTTCCAAATATTTCGCATTGGTTTAAGAAAGCCTTAATAGTTCTAGCTTTACATTTTGTTTTATCTTTCCGAGTTTCCGACTTGACGCTGGTTCGGGAGAGGTTCTCTATTTAAAAATTACTACGTTTACAAGTAGGATCGGGAGCTAAAGGTTTTTTGTCACTTGAGTTGAGTTGAAATATTATTAAGATTCAAGCGAAATGAATGGCATTGATGTATTTATTTCAATGCAAAACTAATATAATTGAATTAACAGGAGTACTTACTACACGTATCTATTAAAACAAATATGTATTTGTACAAACACATGCAAATAAACAGACCATCTGTAAAACCAACTCCTCGACCCAACCCGAACGCGCCCAAATATTTGACGTTTAACGAACAGCTGATTCAATTACACAGCATTTAACCAAAAAAAATTTAAAAAGGTCGTTCATGCAAACTTTTGCGTAAACTTATCATTTTACACAATTTGTAAACTTACGACGTTGCATGAATACCCTTATTAATGTCACACAAGCATTATGCAAACCTATGATATCAAAGTATAATGTGAGTGCGCTGCTGTAATAAGAAAGATGCAAGATGGTCGATCCAAACTGGTGGAAAATTTAGGACTTTCAAACCCTTCTTTTATTAATTTTAAAATGAGAGTAGTCTTTAAAAATAATTTCTTAGTATGTTGTTGGAATCGATTTTAAGTCTACAATGGTTGGGAACCAATTTTAAACGTTTAAGATTTCATGCGAAAAAAGATATTGCAAAATCATGTAAAATCTGTGATTTTTTGTTCTACTTCTTATAATAGGTTTATGGTTCTTAATCAAAGAAAAGCAATTAAAAGCATACAGATTTTTATATGTTTTAGTTTATGAACTAAGGAATAATTTGCGCCCTAGAACTAAACGGTGGATGACGGTGGAAGTACTTAAAACTCCAATCGAAATTTGGCAAAAGCTAAAAAAACATGTGTTATTGAAAAAAATAAATGTATCTAAAATATATATTTTCCAAAACATATTTTTGCAAATTCGAATAGTATTAATAATAAGCTTTTCAAAAACATGTAACACTTATACCTTATCATTATCAATAATTAAAAGAAAGTGGTTTCAAAAGTAGCTTCACTATGTCACGCAAACAGTGTTTTTTATAGGGAGCACTTTAGAAAGGGTTAAATACTAGAAAGACTGGATGGAAACATAATATTTTTATTGGAATCTGTACTTTAAGTATTCCTTAATTCATTTCTGCCAAGAAATTAATCTTAAAAATAGTTTTGAAAAAACCATTTTTGAGACGCCAACCATCATTTGGGCCCATAGTGCGCCGTACAAATCGAAGTCTTGCCACTTGCCTAAAGAATTAGTTGCTGGATACTGGCAACTTTATTACACTGTATTATAGAATTTTTTAGCTCACGAACATCTAAGCAAATGTAGGAAATCAGATGCTCTACAAAAAACTGTTTGGTAAAATTTTTTTCGTTCAGATGAACAAAAGTGAGATAAATGCTTAAAACCATTATTACAGTTTTTTGACAACAATTTTTCAAGATATTTGTAAACAAAAAATGTATTTATATTATATTTTAACCTACAAAATCAAATCAAGAATTTCACTGTTAGTTTTATAGGAGCCGAAGAAATAGCATTTTTCTTTTTTAATACCCTTTTTCGAAATGGTGGATAACACAACACTTCCCACAAGCCAGAGACTGCTCTCACGTGTATCAAAGAACCAGCCAATCTAAAATGACTTGTGATTTGACGTTGCTTAGCTCTCGTACTATTAAGGATAAATTTCAATGTCACTTTCATTGAAATCATTCCAGGAACAACGAAGTTATAATATGTTGACATTTTTTGAAACATCCTGTTTTGAAAATATTTTTTTTTCTGTTAAAATTCTGCATCACCTATCACTTGTGTAAATTTCATTGCAATCGCTAACGAAGTTGCAAAATGTTGACATATTTTTGAAACATTCTATCTTTAAAGTATTTTTTTTCTGCTATAATTCTGTCTCATCTATCACCTTTGTCAATTTCATTGAAATCGCTCAAGGAGAAACTTAGTCCCGAGGATTTCAAAACTTTCTTAGGATCTTTTATGCTTCGATACTTTATCTTGCGTAACTTTGGCTTGACCAAATTTTGTCCTTTCGTAAAACTTCATTTTTCTTTCTTATTTGAATGGTTCGTGAATGGATCCTATATAGTTCTCCTATGAAAAATCCTGGAACGAACCATAATTTACAAATCCTTGCAGATTTGATTTGATTCACGATCAAATCAAAACATAATTCCCTTTTGAATTTGTCACGAAAGAACGAATCAAACTTTATCGTTCTAAGAACCTTGGCTGTGTATCGTCTTTATTAAGGCATTGCCAATTTTCCTATCTATAATGAAAAGTTGCTGAATAGGTATGGATCGCACATCCATTAAAAAGTCTTACTCTCCCAGTGACAAACCATCCAACCAAGTAGATTATGTGGTTTTTTTCATTTTTATCAAAAACGGCAGGGGTGCCAGAATCAAGTTTTTGCCCCGGTTCGGAAAAATCGTAGATCCGGGGCTGCAATTTAGACTATGTTTTAACAAGAGACTGGGGAAGCTATTTGTTGCTTTCATTAAAGTACCATACAGAAAGCAACCCCTTGCAGGGTTGCCGCTTTATTGATTTAAAGAGTGAATTCGTTTTTTTACGAATAATATCCGTAATTTTAAGTTTATCAAAAAAATAAAAATGCATTCCTAACAAAAAGAGTTTAAGTTCTACAAATTTGAATACATGGTATTTTTTCAGATTTTTTGTATTTAACGAGTTATAACCAATTATAATATAAGCAAACAAAATGGAGTTCACGCATTTTTAGTCAAATATTTCTTTTTCAATATTATGCGAAAATTTCTTTCAAAAGTTCTAGTAATCATTATATCCTACAATTTTGTCCTTAACATTTTCTGTTTCTAAGCATTTGTTTGCCAACTATATTGCCTGAAAAGTATCCGCACATCATTATAATTTAGTGTTTTAAAAATGTGAGTGGATTTTTCACAATATGGAAACGGGGAAGACATTATTTATTTTTGAGTTCGTTGAAGTACTATAAAAAGCTTTAATCCAAGTTTTCGACCATCAATCCATTACAGGGTTGCCACTATCCTCAATTATGGAGTGAACTCGTTTTTCACAAATAAAATCCGTATTGTTAATTTTATCGAAAAAATATAAATGAATTCCTGACAAAAAGAATAAATTCTACAAATTTGTTGCGTGTTATTTTGTTCATGTTTTGTGTATTTAAAGAGCTTTAACCAATTATAAGCAAAAATGGAGCTCACATACCATTGGCTTAGAGTGAAAAGCAGCTAGCTCCTATTTTGCATTTTTTACAAAAAATTATTTAAAAAAAGTGTTCGCATTATTTGAATAAAACAAAAATTTCATGTAGTATTTTTCAACACTCATTTTTGCTGCATTCAGTGAAATTGAAAAGATTTGGTAGACTTTTGTATTTTTTAACAATTTTTGAAGCGGTCTATAATGATAAAAAAAAATGTGGAGTTAGCCGCTTTTCACTTTAAGGCGACGATATGTTTTATTCAGTTTTTGTTAACTGGTACGTACAGTGTTGCCATATGTTAAAAATTTCTCCCCCAGAAAAATTTATAAACCCCCCAGATAACCACATTTTGAAAAAAAAACCCTAGATTTTTTTTACTTTCAATACTCATGAGTTCATTATACATATTTCAGATGAAATTTTGAAAAAATTATAGTTAAAATGAAAATATGCATCTACCTACACTAAAATACTTTATTTAAACAAATCAAGAACAATACGATCGTCATCTTCATTTTTGTACAAGCGACATTTTTCAGAGTTTCCTCTAACGGCGTAAAATTCTGCGAACCAGAAAATAAGGAATATCTCACTCACAAATGAGCCAGTGAGTACAAAAATGGTGTAACCCAATTTTTACTTGCGATTATAGGTACTATAAGTACGGTGACCATATTTCTGGGAGCAAAACCCGGGACAAAAAAGTAAACATTTAAAAACCTGAACAAATTATTGGACTTTTCAATAATTTTTATGTAGGTAATATCTAAAATAAATATTAAAGAAAAACATAATAACAGAAAAAAAAAACGAACATTAACATAAAATATAATGTCTTCACAACATAACTAAAAATAAAAAAAAAATACACTTTACGTTTTTAATTTCATTATTAAAATAAGACCCAGTTTTTCAGTGCAGAGTTAACTCTGAGTTAAATAGAATAGTGACTACATACGAATATTTTTTTAGACATTTAAACAAAATAGATTTATCTTTTTCGTGCTCTTTTTGACACAAGAGTATTGTAAATAAAATGAGTCGGACAATATTTTATGAATAAGGATTTACGTAACGTTGCATAGAGAATGTCCAAATACGGGACAAATAATCTATAAGTACCTGAATACGGGACACTTGTACGTCCCGAGTTTCTTAAAAAATAAACCGGGACAGGCTATAGAAATACGGGACAATCCCGGGAAAACCGGGACGGATGGTCACCGTAACTATAAGGCAAGTTTTGGATTCGTGCAAAAAAAAAAATTGAGATAACAATCAAACATGATATTACGATGATAGAGAACACCAAAAAAGTGGGTGGCAAAATTCTGTCTGTCTGTCTGTCTGTCTGTCTGTCTGTTCGTCTACAGCCTAAACGGCTTGATCGATTTTCTTCAAACTTGGCACTTAGTGGTTTTTGGTGATTCTGCCGACACGTTTTTTTCATTTTTTTTTAGAACCAAAAATAACGGTACCTGTCATACATTTTTTGTTGACAAATTTACATAATCGTATTTTTCTCCAAAACGGCTCGACAACTTTTCTTAAAAAAAATTCAATAAATTTATTTTAGTAAAGGCTTTCTTTGGGTGGAAAACCATTTTTCAAAAATGGTTACTAATGGTACCTCCCAAGGAACCATTTTTTTAATTTTTGATTTTCTTCAAAATGGTATGACCGATTTCAATTATTTTTTTATACAAAAGCTTCCAAGAAATGTTAATAGTTTTATGTACCAACATTTTTGAAAAAATATTTTTTGGATTTTTAAAAAATATTTCAAAATTTTTTTTGGAAAATCAAATATTTCGAAAACGGCATCATAGATTTTTTTGAAACTCGATATTTAATACTTTTTTAGTACTCTTTAAAATATTTTTAGAAAAAATTTTACATTTATGAAAAAATAACGGTACCTTTCATACAAAAGTGAAAAAAACCGCAAAGGAAAATATTTGTTTGCTTGAAAACGACTCCTACGATTTTGATTAAACTTTTTTCATATACTAAAATTAGTACGATCTACCATCAAAAATTATAAAATTTTACACATAGCAACTATTAGTAGTACCTGTCATAGAACGTATTTTTTTATTTTGAGTTTTCTCGTTATCAGCTTAACGGATTTAAATGAATTTTTTTATATACAAATTTCAGATAAGATTAAATAATATTGCATATCAAAATTTTCAAAAAAAGTTTTTGGATTTTTAAAAAAAGTTTCAAATTTTTTTTTTGAAAATTCGATTTCTCAAAAACGGGTTGACAATTTTTTTTCAAATTTTGTTTTTATATACACATAAATATATAGTCTAAATTTGCATACCAAAATTTGTTCTTAAAAACGTTTTAAGAATTTTATATATAAAAAATTAATTTAAAAAAAAACCGCTCCAACGATTTTAAATTTTTTTTTCCCATACAATCATATTCCATCATGAATTAAGATGGCATACTTTTTTTTCACCTCAAACTGTCAAAAGAGTTGTTTTAGCTAATTTAAGTGTCGTATTTCATGCTTCTCTACATTTTTCTCTCATAATTTCCATGTTTGTATATACAATTTTCTTAAACTCGCAGTGTCTTGAGCATAAGAGCAAGTACGTGCGACCCAGTCGTGCATTTTATTTTTGCATAGTTTTCATTTTTAATCAATGTTAATTACTATTTAATTTGATATTCAAGGATGATAAGTGACATCTTTGGAAAGCTAAGATATTTAAAAATTTTGATTTTTTGCTTTTGTGACTTTTCATTCATAAATGTTGGACTACGAGACAAAAGTATCAATTTTTCCAATATATGGGTAATTACTATCAGCTGTTTCAATTCCCTCCCATACGACGTACTTTTGAGAATGAAGAAAATTAAGCAGTCTTTAACTTTAAAAATAATACCCCCAAATTTCCCCCCAGACATTTTGTCACCCCAGATTTCCCCCTAACGATGAAAAAAAACCTAAATCTGGGGGAAAACCCCCAAACTGGAAACCCTGTACGTGAAAGGCATCATCACACATAAAATATTGCAAGCAATATGGTACCTTCCTAATTTTCTTGTTTTGAATCCATAGAAAAAAAAGATTGATAGTCCACATAATTTCTAATAATCTCCGATTTTTAAACCCATCATTTAAAAATATAAAAATCAAATAGGTATTTGAAAAAATTGATCTAGAAAAATTGCGATTTTCAAAAAAAATTTGTCCCAAAAACTGACACATCAATCAAAAATTCCTCAAACATGGGTAAAATAATTTGTTCTTACTTTTCAAAAAATATGATATTATTTTATAAGTATCATCCTCATTCATTGCAAATTATTTCGTTGCCATCTACTTCCCTGTTTTTGACTTTTAAACGTTCATATCTCCATGCCTTTATTTTTCCGAATTTTTCCTTACCACCTACGACTTTCTTGTAATTGCATAATCTATCGAAAACAGGAAAAAAACAACTTTCTACCTTCCCCCGTTTAGAAAATAGCCAAAACCGAGTTCACTCTTTACACCAAGAGGGCGGAAACCCTGCAAAGCGTTGATCGAAAACTTGGATTTAAGCTTCTATAAAGTACTCTAACGATGATAAGAAAAAAATGTCTTCCCCAATGCTTTGTTAAATTCCCATAGGAGCTAAATATACTGGACTAATCAAAGCGACTAATGGCCAGTTGCACCGACCTCTTTTAAATATTTATTGCTTCGTTTAATTTTAAAATGACATTTATCGGTTGCACCAACCACTTCTAAATCTAACAGGCCAATAAACGAACCAATAAACTAAAATTCCATTTTCCTCCAGATAAATTTTAAAAGCAAGTTTAAACGAACATATCTAACTACCTACAAACAAAATAGGTAATTCAATTTTATTTGACGGAATATTGTTAATTCCAAATTAAAATAACGAAAACAACAGGTGAAGGTATTTTGTTTCCTATTATAATTCACTACTTAAATAAATAAATTATTCCAGAAAAATCATAGACTGGTCATCATGTGTTCATCTGATAACGAACTAAACCAGAAAATGGCGAGACGTCGAAGAGTTGTTCAGGTTCACAAAGAAATTTTCTGAATTCGATGACGTCGCTTTAAAATATTTGTTCATAATTTCCAAGAGTGTGTCAAAAAAATATTAGTGTTAGTTGGTATCCATTTCAATAGTTTCATAATTTCTCTCGCCATAAAAAAAAGAAAATAATAAATAATAATAAAACAATACCAAGATGGCGCATTGGCTGTATCTAATGAGAATACCTTGTTTCTGTTTATTGTGTATTCACATTTTCCTTATTGTTATCTCACTTGCACTGGTTAAATTTTTTCGTTCAGTTTAATAAACAGATGATAAAATCCAGGGGTGGTTCATGAACTGCATTTTAGCTAAAAAATGCACGAAAGAGATTGGTGCAACCCAAATAAATTTATCAGTCCGATAAATTTTAACTCCATTTTAGCAAAAACCGCTTTTAGTGAATTTTGGTGCAACTGGGCATAAATCTCAAAAATATAACAAATGGCGTTTTATAAAAAAAATCCCGCAAAACCGTTATCCGCACAAGAACAAATTTTAGATCAGATTAAAATACCTTATTTTAGTACAGGTAACATAGTACGAAAAGTCTTTCGAATAACAAAAAAATTAGTACCATCATGAAACTTGGTGAAAACGTTGCATGTACCATGAGAATGAAAAATCAAGTCTATAAAAATATTTCACATGGAAGGGTGTTTTTTTGAGGGGGAGAGGGGAACAAGTTGTGGTGCGTCAAACAGAAAAATTAATTTTGGTGCAAGGTAAGCATATGACACATGTTTTCGATACGGCCTCCGTGAAAAAAGTAATTGTCACTTTTATGTTAGGATGACTACATTTTCAGTATGAAAGTCAAATATTACCGAAAACCAGTTGAAAATAATGGTCCGTTCGATGAAAATTGGCATCAATGATTTATTTGGCATGAAAATCAATAATAAGAAAAGTCTATAAAATATCTGTGGTTAAAGGGTGTTTTTTAGGACAGTTGGGGTAGTGGTACGATTTTTACCATAGAACCTGTGGCAAAAATGGTGCCTCCAAGAGATTTTGTAAAAATGTGTTTGGACTAACAGAATGAAGAAACAAAATAGTCTTCAGAAATATTTCGCATGGAAGGGTGTGTTTTATGATGGAAAAGGGTGGTACCCTCAAGAAACTTAGTAAAATTGTTTCATTTACTACGGGAAAGAAGAATCAACAGAGTTTACAAAAATATCAAGGGAGAAAGGGTGTTTTTGTGGGCTTTGGTAAAGGGTGTCATTTGTTTTTGGAAACAATTTTTGTTTTGGGAAAGAGTATAACACTTTCCTTCATCCATAAAAACATCCTTCTACCATATAGATATTTTTATAGACTCTTTTGTTTTTTCATTCTGACAGTTCCTTACACATTTTTACAAAATCTCACGGGGGCACATTTTTGCCACAGATTGGTAATAATCCCACCATAACCCCAACCCTCACCCAACCACACATATTTTTATAGACTCTTCTTATAATTGCTTTCCATGACAGATGAACTATTGATGCCAAGTCCCATCGACGGACCATTATTTTCAACTGGTTTCCGGTAATATTTTACTTTTATACTGAAAATATAGTCATCCTTACATATAATACAATAACTTTTTTCACGGAGGCTGTATCGACTTGGTTTTAGTGTCATTTGATTCAGCATTTAAAACTACCTAAGAATACACAGTACACATATTGAAGGTAATATCATTAGCGTTTTCATTTTTGTTCAGTTCTATGCATCCATCAAAATCAGTGGAAAATGGCGAATCCCGTGACCCCAACGCGTTAAACATCAAAATTAGTTGTGTGTTAGGTGTTCATTTGTTGCTTATTTATTATCAAATTCAATTGTTTCAAGCATTTAAGGGTTTATTAACATTATTTTGTCACGCAAACAACATTCCTTCTTGGGTTTTAGTGTTATTTAAATTATCCTTTTGTGTTTGTTTTCTTTGTTGTTGTTGTAATACAGCGGACGGGGTCACATAAGGCTGCCATCTTGAATTTCTTTGACAGTTCTCATTTCGGACAACATGCGCAAAATAATATGCTTAGGTTGAACCAAAGTTAATTTTTCTGTTTAGCACACCACAATTTCCCCCTTCTCCCCCTCAAAAAAAAAACACCCTTCCATGTGAAATATTTTTATAGACTCTTTTGATTTTTCATTCTCATCGTACATGAAACGTGTTCACCAAGTTTCATGATGTTACTAATTTTTTTGTTTTATTTATCCTATTTTCCCTGTACTATTTGAATGGTTTGTAGTATAGGTAGACTAGGAAAAACAGCACAAATCGTATAGGGAACCTTGAAAAAATTAGTTCATGAAATATTAAAATTGCAATCGATGCTAAATTGCAACCTCTATAACATATCCAAAGTCCCCCAAAATCCCCGCATTGACTTTTTGTGTAGATGCATTTGAATGGGTGCAGACGGGGAGAACTTGGAGGTCTATCAAACTAAAATATTTGTTTTGGTACAACCTACCCATATGATACATGCTTTTTATGTAATGATGACATCAGGTAAAATATTACCGAAAACCCTTTGAAAATAAAGGTATGTTAATGAAACTTGGAATAAATGTTCCATTTGTCATACGAACTAAGAATCAAGACAGTCCCTTAAAATATCTATGGTGAAAGGGTGTTTTTAAGGGGGAGGGGTAAGTGTTGAATGTTTACCATAACACCTACGAAAAAACTCTTACACACATGAAACTCGCCAAAAATATTAAATTTGTCATGGCAACCAAGAATAAAAATAGTTCATACAAATATCTTTGGTCTAATAGTGTTTTTGTGACAGTTACATTTTGAATTGTTTTACGGAAAATACGTTTTCAAAAATTATGGTTATTAATGGTTTCATTAGATTCAGCGTTAAAAACTACCCTTAAGGCATGTATCATATGGTTAGGTTTTACCAAAACAAATATTTTAGTTTGATAGAACTCCAAGTTATCCCCGTCTGGACCTCTTCAAATGCATCATTTTAAAAATATAGAGTTTCGGCTAATGTGGTATACAAGCAGTGGGCTAATGTGGTATAGTATTCCCAATGGGGTATAGTATACCACATTACCCAACCTTAAAGTTTATACCTGCGTCAACTGACTTTTGTGATTTTACAATGATGTTTTTTAAAATGTCCAAAAAAGGAGAAATTAGAAAACGGGACCCGAAAGATATCCAGAGATTCACTCGTACTATGATGAAAGATGAAATTTGCCTTCAAGAAATTCAGAGGACCACTTGGTATAATATACCACATTAGTTAGAAAACAAGGTGTACCACATTACTCACTACTTTTCAAAAGTAACGATTTCGAGGTCTTATCAATATTGTGTTGATAGCTTTTTAAGTAACTTTTAGAATACAACAAAAACAGTTAACGTAGTAGCGTTCGGGAGCATTCGTCTCACTACTTTTTCTGTAAAGACAAAAATAATAACCTATATACCACAATACCCTAACTTCCTCTACTATAATACAAATTCATTAGATGTCAAACGCAAAACTGTCAGTTGTTGATCATCAATTCAAAGTTCTTTTGTATAGGATTAGACATGGTTTAACACAGCATTTTGTTAACTTTTTAAGAATAGTGCTTATAACTAAAATAGCTGCAACCTAGTTATCAGTTGGACACGGTTATGAAAGTACTCTCAGGAAATTAAATTCCAACAGACAACTCTCGACATAAAAATTGCAAAAATAATAGTCTCAAATGAACAGCCGCACGAGAGTAACTCTCGAAAGTTTACTTGCGAAAGTAGTCTCAAATGAGCATATCAATTTGCGAGTAAAAAATGCTGCGAATATTGTTCTAGCTGCTCTCTTGAGAGTAACTCGAAGGATGGCTTCTGAAATTCTTAACGGATCCTGAAGGTTAAGATCTTAAGCTGGCCATACACGATAGAGCCATTTGGCACGGAGCCATTTGGACGGGGTCCATGCGGACAGGGTCCAAATTTGGGTGCCATACACGACTGATCCAGAGCCAATTTTGACAGTTTGCTTCCTTTCATCAGCGTGTTCAACAAACAGAGGTCAACTAAACTTTTCATGAAAGCTGGCCAATGAGAGCCTTAAAATATTCTTGAATGCGAACATTAAGGTATGCATTGAAAACAACCAATAAAAAAGATGAAAGTGTCATGTGTCAAGGAGCGTCTACACAATAGTAAATTAAAACAAATAAATAATAAAATAAAACCAACTGAGACAGTAAAAATATAATTTTTTTTGCCTGTTTGCTCTCAACAATAAAAACAGACAAACAACTTTAGAAGCAAGGCATGAGACCAAATTTTCCTTGCAAATCATGAAATTTTCCTTTTAAATGGCAATCAAATAATAAATAAAACAAAAAAACCCTTTTGAACATGAACATAAACATGAAGAACCGCCATATTTTGTTTTGACCGAAAAAAAAAGAAAGAGAAAAAGTGATACATTTTGCAAGAAATTGTAATTAACAATTTAATGAGTGAGAGTGAGAAAGGTATGCTTTATTTTTAGGTGAAGTTGGCACTATTGCAAATCTTGTAAGCAAACAGAACTTTTTGGCTCTCTGTGTCCCTACACACGGCAGAGCCATGGCTCGATGGCTCGGGCTCGTGGATTTTGGACTGTCTGAATATCCAAATGGATCGGCCGAGCCAAACGGAGCCACTTAAGTTTCCCCACACACGATGGATTTTGGCTCGGCGCCGGTCCATTTGGCTCTTTGGCTCGGTCGTGTATGGCCAGCTTTAGAATACTGTCGTCTTTGAGCCAGTTTTTCAGTTCAGGGTTTAAATCTGAATTAAATGAGAGTTAATTAATCTTGAAAATGAATTTAACCTGAGTTAACTCAAGAGCAGATTTTCAGTAGAGGATTAGCGTTATCTTTCAGTTGTCAAAAATCGACCGAAATCGATGTGCGACATTATGGATATCACCCTCCTTTGCCTTTCTCACATCGAAATAGAGATGGTTAAAGAAAGAGTTCAACAGCTCAAATTGTTCCTCAATAAACAATTTTTTAGATTAGAAGGATTTATTTATTTGCATCATACATTTTTTAACAACATATGTATATTAATTTCTCAAAATCTATAGGGCTTGGCTTAGCCGCCTGCCGATTGGTTTACTGTTTATGATTTCTAAATAATAAATACAAGCATTTTTTTCAATAAATATTAAAAGTAAATTAAAACTGAATACAAACATTTAATAATAATTTGTTTTGTTCCATTTAAAAGTTTCCGCTAACGATTCTTTCCCGATAACTTAACGCTGTCTTGCAAAATTTAAATAAAGCTGGGACATTCATCTCGTTCAGGAAGCTTATGACTTGTTCATCTGGGAGGATAACGCTGCCAAGAAAATAATTTCTTGTTTCCCGGAGGATTGGGCATCGATCGATGAAATGGAAAACATCTTCCCTCTCTTTGGAGTTGCATATGTTGCACAAAATTGGTAGGTCCTCCCGGTGGGGTATATAATTAAGATCAAGAAGTTCCACTCTTAGTCTTAACATCATCGAAATTGCTTCAACACTATATTCATCTCGGAAGTAATTCAATCGCTCGAGGTTGAAGTTTAATCTGCTGTAAAGTGATCTGTAGATTGATTCTCTTGCTTCCCTTGAAAATTGGTTCCTGATGTGAACATCTGCTGTCGAAATCAGCTCGTAGAAGGTTTTTCTGTGGTCAATTGTCAGCACTTCCTCCAGGTTGAGCTCAAAGTTACAGGAGTCTACGAGCTCAAGCCATTCTCCATACCAGCAACTTTTGCTCTGTACTGATCTTAGCAATAACTTTTTTGGTAATCGTGTATCTGGCATTTTTAATACCTTGCAGATATAATCTGCTTATAGTTTTAGAGTTTTAACAAACAGTGGAGGTAGACCGGTCTCGAGGTTAATCGCGTAGTTTGGTGTATTTGGAGGAAGTCTAAATGTACGTTTTATGTAGAAGCGAAGCAATTTTTCGACTATGTCGTATTGCTCGGCACCCTATACTTGCGCGGCATATAGCAAGATTTCTTCAGAAGCAGCTTCAAAAACTTTAAATTTTCCGCTATGAGCGATATACACTTTTTCCTCGTTGAGTTAACTGCTGCTTTAGCATTCATCAGTTTTTCTTTCAAATGTTTCTAAATTTTAAGATTGCTTGCAAAGATCACACCTAAGTATTTATGTTCGTTAACCACTTCTACTTGTTGGCCATTGAAGAACAATTTCTCATTCGCTCGTGGCGCTCCTCTGCCTCCTCTAAATACCATGATTTTGGATTTATCCAAGTTGACTACCAAGTTCCACAATGTACAGTAATCATAGAGTCGATTCATCATTAACTGGAGTGACTCGGGTGAGTACGCTAAGATGACTAAAACTTAGTAATTTAAAGTGAAAACTGTAGAGGGTGTTGATTGTGCAAATACATTTCGTAGTTAGAAATTGCTCTTTTACTGGATTGAACATATTGGTGTAACTGTAGCAGAAAGTTTACATATTTTGCAAAGCCATAACTATGCACTCAGGCGCGCTGTATGCAATGTTCATAATTTTTAACTTTAACAGATAGTGTTACGACGCTACGAGCTACAGCTTCATTACAGTTGCACTATTGTATTCATCCTGTTAGTTTATTTCATTTCCCCTTCATGGAGAAACTTATCGATAAAGCTTTTTGTTTTAAGTAGAGATTTCTCTCAGGATAGGAATTCTTTCTGTAATATAAAGTAAAAAGTAGCTATGTTTGATGAGAAACGAATTTGATTCTTGAGAGTTCAGAATACTTTTTTTTATTTCCAACAGAACAGCAAACGAATGGGAATTAACCTCGCTCGAAACCACGGCCACGGAAAGAATTTCTTATTAAAAATACATATATTTTACTTCCGAAAAGAATATAATAAGCTTTTCGACGCTATTTGTTTAGATAAGAAAGCAATGAACATGAACATGCATTTATTTTTATTCCTGTACAGATAAAAAACAAAATTCATTCTGTTTCTTTGTTCTTCTGTATTTTTTCATGAAAGCAAACAAATATGTTAATTTATTATTGCTTTGAAGTAATGTATTGCTTTTTACTTTTTTGTGGTTATATTTTGAAATAAAGAAACAATAAACCTTGGTTATCCACAAAAACCACACACATTGGTTAAATAATATACTTTGCACCCGCGTTTGTGAATTGATTCCAATTTTTATTGAATAATTCAATTTATGATGCGATGAAAAATGTTTACAAAATATTTATTAGAAGAGATTGAGAGATATTATATTCGAACAACTTGCGCTATGGAACAATTATTTTATTTTATTTGAATCATCTAATTATCTAGCATTTTAACAGTTTTTAAATATGTTTTTATTTTTATTTGATTAGCTAGAATTTTAACAATGTACATTTGTGCTCACCTTGAAGATTCATGGGAAATAAATATTTTGTTGTTTTTAGATTAACGTAGGCAAAGGTAGAAGTATCCGGTAAGTTTGACAATTATTGATCAGTAATTAGAATTCGAAACAAATATCTTATAAAAAAGACAAATTGAAAGACTCTTCAAAAACACTCATTGTTCTGTTCAAATAGTCTAAGAGCCAACGACATAAAAAGTCAAGTGATTTGCGTAAACTTGTAAGTTATATTGGTAATAGCATTTAAGGTGTTGAACCATTAACCGTTTGTCTGCCTACCTAAACACGTGACGAACAGGTGTAAATTTGACGTACATTTTTACATCGATTTATTTCAATACCTATTGGTCGGAGGGAATGAAATATTTGCATAGATGAAATATTAAGCTTGCAATTTTGAACAATTGTTGCGCCTTAATAAAAAAGACAATGGAAAATACAGGTTCTATTAAAAAAACAAAAAAGGAATTAGAATCCGATTAATTCTGGATAACTTATCGCCAATCCAATAACACAACAACTACCATTCGCAAAGATATGAACAAAATTGCAACAACATTTTATAAAGACCTTACATATATCATTCTTCTGAAGAAATAGAAATACCAAATCTACTTAATACTTCAGAGGCAGAAAATTTTTTGAGATGCGAAATAGAAAATGAAATAAAAGAGTCAAAACACGATAAGTGCTTTGGAAATGATGGAAAACAAAATGAGATGTTAAAACTAGATCTATCAACAACTGCAAAAGTTCTATGCTAAATGTTTAACGAAGTTCTTTCACTTGAAGTGGTAACAAAGCAATGGTGCAAATCAGACATAATTCTAATTCATAAGAAAGGGAACAAAAACGACATTAACAACTATCGCCCTATTAGTGTTATGTCAGATTTGTTTCGAAATGTTTGAGCAACCGACTTAAAACAGTATTAGAAGAGAACCAGCCAAAAGAACAAGCAGGGTTCCATTGTTCAATCTGGATTTTCTACCACCGCACATAGGAGCATTTGCATGAAAAAACTGGTCAAAATTATTTTTTTGTCTTAGTGACCTAATTTTCATCTGAAACTTAAATTTATACCGTTTTAAAGTATTTCCACTCTTTAAAACAGAAATAAATAATTGTGGGTTTTTTTTAATTTTGTCTACCCATGGGCTTATGGATATGTGTGAAACTTCTATTACATTTTTGACCAAAAAAGGTAATAAAACAAATCAATTTTTTTTTAATCGAAGGTTGAAGGTTTGGTTTGCCATATTGCATACAAAAAACTTTCGAATAATTTCGAATAATAAAAACAAAAATTGTTCAATAATAATACCTTTGGAAAAAACGGCAATTTTAAATAATTTTTTTCTCAAAAAGGAGGAAATATGAGGAAAATGTGTTGGATTGTACAAAACACTGAGATCTAATAGTTTGCTTTAAAAAAAAATTTACAACCCGACAGCACCCGGCAGTACAACAAAAACACTTAACTGTAAAAAAAAATACATAAACTTCTTGACTTTTTGATGAATCAATGTTTGCCCAAGAACATAGATATTAGTCGATGAAATCAAATAAATTAAACGTTGAAATTAAGTATACACCATTGTCTCTAACATTCATTAATAAAATTTTTTTCAACTCACTTCAAAAAACATAAAACACCAACTTCAAATTGGTGAAAATAGAGCGCATTGCAAATGCAGGCGTGCCTACTAAATTGGTCTAGATTCTGACTAGCTGTCTGAAGAGGTGGTGTGGTGGGGGTCAACTTTGAGACTGGTTTATGATAATACGGTTAATCAGCTACGAGCAAAACCAATTTGGGGGGCTTTCAAAATAGTTTTATTTTTTCAATTTTGTCCGGTTTTTGAGGTAAAATGCTCCTTAGTGCACCGATTCAATGCATGAACCAGGTTATAGAAAATAATCTTGAATATCAAATGCATACAGTGAGTTACATGGGATTTAAACTAAAAAATAAACAAAAATTGGATTCCAATAATACAAAGCAATTGCTTTATTCAATAGCAATAAATAATAAAAATAAAAAATATAAATTCAAAAAAAAAAAACTAATTAATTTTTCCTGAAAAAAAAACAACAAAAATTCCTTCATATTTTACGCGTTAAAAGTAAATTAACACTTGTTTTTTGTCAACAGATTCTACAAAAATATGGCGCAAAATTTTAAACATTGCTCGTTTAAGGAATAGAACCGGCTCTAGTTAACGTAGTCGTTTTGCTTCGAACCTTTCTCTAACTATTTCATAATTTTAAACGCATTAAACAAGTCTTCTAAAGGTAGAACTAGAATAGGCGGAAGCTGTCGGAAGCTTATGTCAAAACCGACCGAAAAGTAGCTTTCCGAAACGTCAATTTCACAAGTGACCCATAATGCACTTAAGTGGATGGAAGTAAAAAATATAAATAATTGTTTATTCAATGTTTATTTTCTTATACTTATTCACAGCACATAGTGATATGCTTTTGATTATTTATTTTGCGAAGCCACTAAAATTCGATGTGATATAAATTAATTAAAAGAAAATTGATTTGACTTCACTCATTCATTCATCAAACAGAAAAAAAAGTTGAAAACTATGCACCAAGCGCCAAGTTCTTGTTAGGTTGCTTCTACCATTTTGATTTTGCATTCGCCCACTTACGAAAGAGCGCTCTCACTCTTGACGGCAAAAGTTAACGAAAACTAAACGAAAAGTTCCACTTCGCAATTATGTGCGCGTGATATAAATTCCTTGTTTTCGCTCGTTTTATTCATCCTCATTTTATATGTTTTTACTTATTATAAAGTAAAAATCTTCAAAAGTCTAAAAAAACTATTTAAACATTTTCCTTTAGGTACCTAATTCTTTTTCGTGAAATAACTTTTCTCTATGGATAAAGTATACTTTTTATGAGATAAAGAAGGGTTTTGGTGCTTTTAAAGTTAGACGAGTGCTTTAGTGTTGAAGTATACTTTATGCCGTTCAAAATTGAAAAAGAGCCGACTCTTGCTCTTATTTAGAGCAGACTGCCATTTTAAGAGTGATTTAAAGCTGGTTTTAAATGTTTAAAATTTTGCGCCAATATCATTAAAAAGAAACTCAGTATTTTGTTTAACCACCTTTAACCTTCATTACTTCTTAAAGTCGGCGGGGCATGGATACCACAAGGTTATTTGTATCATCGGAAGGTATTTGGGGCCATTCTTCAATTAAAGCCTTTTTAGGTCACTTTGTTCTTTATGGTCCATTTGCAAATTTGCCGGTCCAAATGATCCCATAAATGTTCTATAGGGTTGAGGTCCGGTGATTGTGTAGGATGATCGAGCTGTTTTGGAGTCCTATAAAGCAACCATTCTTTAATGAGCCGCGAGGTATGCTTAGGATCATTGTCTTGCTGAAAGATCCAATTGCTAAGCATACCTAATTTGCTTACGCTCGGTTGTAGGTTATTCCTAAGGACGTCAAGATAGTCTTTCTTCTTCATTGTACTTTCAATGAAGACAAGATCTCCGACCCCGGATGCCGCCATACATCCCAACACCATTACCGAACCTCCCCCATGTTTTAGTGTGCCTCTTATATTTTGTTCACTAAATGCTTTGTTTTTTTTTCTCCAAATTTTTTTGTTTGTTACTTTTAAAAATTTCAAATTTACTTTCGTCTGTAAACAATATATTTTTCCAAAATGAATTATAATAAATAATTATTAATATATTTTTTTGCAAAGTTTAAACGTTTTTTTTATTTTATTCACTTTAGATATAATTGGTTTTTTCCTTACACTACCATGTAAACCGGATTTGTGCAATGTTCGCCGTACAGTACTCGCACTGCACTTATTGATTTTTCGGATTTATTTGACATATTTTCCTCAATTTTAACGCCACTGGAACTAGGATTTTATCTCACTTCAGATACAATTTGTCTTTCTTCTCTTTCGTTTAGCTTTTTTGGTCTACCTGTACGTTTTAAATTTTTCAATGTTTTAAATCTTTCAAGTTTATCAATAATTTTTTCACTGAAGCATGGTTCCTATTCACATTTTTGCCAATATCCCGATATGATTTTTCTTGTTACCTCAAATCCACTATAATTTTCCACGTTTCTAAAAAAAATTTCACTTCTCATTGCAAAAAAATTAAATTACACCTATCGAGGTTTAAGTGCAAAAACCAAAATACTTATTCAGTTTATTGTTACTCTGGTTAGTATGTCTACTAAGACTTAAAACACGACCAGCTTACACTCTGAAGTGGTGTTAAAATAAGGGCTTTTCTCCACCGTCTTAAATATGAAAGAATATAACAGTAAATTTAACTGGTTAATTTGAAACATTAGGAGGATGCATGATCTTTACTAACTTTTGACGCGTTGAATGTGGGATATGTTTAATTTTTACTAGGAGCAAAATGCAATAATTTATTTTGAATTTTTATTTTTGTTTAAATCTATTGCTATTGAATAAAGCTTTTGTTTTTTATAATTGGAATACAATTTTTGTTTATTTAATTGTTTAAATTTCATGCAAATCCAAAAATCATATGGGTGTTTACTCACTTTTGACACTCACTGTATCTATTTCTGTTTTATTGTTTTTACTAAAGCATTTGATTCGATCGATCATTCATATATAAATGGAAAGCACTACAAAACCAAGGTATAGACAACAAATACATACGCATCTTAAAACATAAATATCAAAACTCAACCGCACGTGGCAAAACCAAAATCATTGGACAAGAATTTATAACAGAAGGAGGAGTTCGACAAGGGGATCCAATTTAATCAAAGCTATTCGCCGCTGTTCTGAAAGACGATCATTGAAAAATTAAAAGTCGGGCCTCTTTTAAATTTTTTTTTGACTAGAAAGGAACTTTTTGACAGAACATTTATGTAAATTTGGAAGTTAAAATCCGTTACTTTTACAAAATGTTTTGTTTTAGTACAACAATACGCCTACTAGTGACCAATTAGTGAAAATAAAAGGTTTTGTAAAAAAAAGTTGTAGGGTAGGAACAACAGCCCTATAAAAAAAAAAACAATAAAGTAATATTCAAAAGAAAGCAAATAGAGATTTAATTTCGACAGATGGTAACCATGATGACAGATGGTTGCCATGATGGTGATAGGATTAGAGATCAAATTTTGTTTTGCTGATGAGGTAGAGAGTTAGTTAAATTTAAGAAAAAAAAATAAAAGACGCAAATAGTCTAAAAGATACCATAGGTCCAACGCTGGTCAAGATTTCATACATTTTGAAATTTGTGATTAAGTAAGTATTTAAGAGAAAACTTGCCAAGTAAATCCACCAAATTTTAATCAGTAATCATTAAATACCAAATTTCTGTCATGATTTAGAATTGTTTCGATAAAGATATTTGATATTAAACTTCATGAACTTAAAACTTGGCATATATTTTAGATCTCATTACTTTTTTTGGCTGACTTTTTACGCACATGTTCCTTGTACATATAATAACATAATAACTTGGCTCTTTTTTAACATTTATGTTTTTGTACTGATTTCACTCCTTTTTGCTAAGATTTATTACGCCAGGTGAAAATCAAGCCCTACCGCTCTAAAAAGTTTCAGAATTCTACGACAGCGAAAAGTACTCCATGTAAATATGTAATAGAAATTCTGATAAAGTGGATGGATGGCACGCCCCCTGAATGGAAAATTCCAAATTTTCGATATTTTTCTGTCTAAGTACTTCAAAAAGTGCTTCATCAAAGGGCACGGTAGTGCCCAGCCAAGTTCGCGGCACTACACCCTTTTTACAGGAACAAACAGTTTCACTCAGTTGGTGCTCACTGTGTCATTTTATTTTTGATCTGATCTTTTTAATTAATTTTTGGCATTTGTTAATAAGTTTAAATTAAAAAGTTTTAATAAAGTGATTGTTAAGTACTAGTTCTTGCTGTGAAAAAAATAATTTTTGCCTCTTTTCCTGTGTTAGTCAGTAAAAAAGTATTTTTTCTTTCTATATTATTACAAGAAATTTATTTCTTTGTTTGTTCCTGTGAGTGTTTTATTTTTTTTTTTGTTCTCTCATAATATTCAATTATTTCTTGTTTGGAGAGTTATAAACTCTCATTTAAAAAGTGTTGCTCACAATAATATTTTTATAATTTGAGTGATTTGCATACATACATTGCTGGAAGGTAATAATTATATTGCATACTTTCTGGTTTTCTTTTTTCCTTCAAACGAACTAAAAAGTATTGCATATTTATCGGAACATTTTCAATATTACAAACAAGATATTATAATACACATACTTTTGGGAATAATAAAATAAAAATAAGAATATGATTTGCCTTTATTGCAACGATATTATTGGTGAAAATGAGAGAATGTGTTCTTGTTGGCTATGCGATGGCTATGCTCATATGAAATGTGCAAGCTTAACTGCAAAATTGATAGAAGGTCTTCTCAAATCTGGGAACGGCCTTCGTTGGTTTTGTAAAAAATGCAACTCAAAAAAAACATCTGACTTGTTCCAAATGTACAAAAAAACTAAGAAGACATTTAATGAGATTTCAAAAGAGCTAAAATCAATGCAACAAAAATTGGCCGACTATGAAACGCTGTTCAATAATCTTGAGTTTGAGGATAACGAGCTGTCTCCAAAACGCAAGAAGTCTGACACTACCATTATGTGCGTACGTAAATACAGGATCACGTCGTTCTTTTATACCACCTCTAAATCAGTCCATCACCACTATCGAAGAAATTCCGGAGATTCAGATAGTGAAGCCAGCGCTAAGTCATGTTTCTGTCGGTGATACTGCCGCTGATTCACAACCCGTCGACCCAATAGCTTCCGATATGGATGAGGGTGTTTCGGACGAGTTAGTGGCGGTGCCACCGCAGAAATGTATATTTGTTTCGCGTCTGGACCCGGATACAAGTAGTGATATGATCCTTAATTACATTAAGAAAAAAATACCTGGTGTAGATGATTCTTTCAAATGCTTAAAAATGCAATTCAACTATGAACGTCGAATTTCATCATTTAAAATTTTTGTTCCTGACTTTGCTGTCGAACCGATGCTTTCTCGGGGATTCTGGCCGAAGTATTCAGTGGCTCACGAATTTAGAAATAAGCCAAGAACTGAAAAAATTGCTAGATTTCCTGTTTGTAATCAGGACGATAACATCGCTTCTGTCTCGTCAAAAAACTAATAGTTGATTATCAGAATGCCGGTGGAATGAAATCTAAGCTGAGAAACTTTTATTTAAATTGTTTATTAATTAATTATTAATTGGATCTTTTGATGTTATAATATTGACTGAAACATGGCTGAATTTATCTGTACCTGATGCGGAAATTGTCGCACCTGATTATATTTTATATAGAGTTGATAGAAATGATAATAGCGTATTTAAGCAAGGAGGTGGTGTTTTGATAGCTGTTAAATGTAACTTTAAATCGGAGCTGATTCTATCTGAATTGCATACTGACCTTGAAATAATAAGTGTTAAGATATCGTTTTCACAGTCTTCTTATGTGTTGGTTGGTGTTTATATACCGTCTGGTTCTTCGTCCATGTTGTACGAGAAATACTCATCCGCCTTGTCAAGGATTGTTGAACTTTCTTCTAACTCCAAAATTAACGAATTTGGAGATTTCAACCTTTCTAACCTTAACTGGAAGCTTGATGAAGAAACCAAGTCATCATACTATGCACTTGAACAAGGCCCACAAATTGAAAGAGATTTTGTTGAGGCAATGTTTCTAGCTGGACTTAGCCAAATAAATGGAATACCGAATGCAAATTTTCGTTTTCTTGATCTCGTCTTCTCAGATTGTCCATATATCTGTGAAGTAGTAAGTGTAAAAGACTGGCTTTTACCTAAAGTTCCTCATCATAGTGCAATACAGTGTGATATCAGATTTGAGCTGTCTGAAAACGAAAATAAGAAAAATCTCGATCATCACTGAGTATAATTTTAAAAGGATTGACATGGAAAAAGTACATAACTATTTTAATCATATTGACTGGACAAATGTTTTATCCTCAGATGACGTAAATAAGGGTGTGTGTATTTTTCAAGACATCTTGAGAAATTGTATTGAGCTTTGTGTACCATTAAGGAAGAAACGACTTGCTCCTTCATCCAGCTCTTGGCTAAGTAGAGATGTAAGACGTTTAAGAAATCTTAAAAATAGTTTTTATAAGAAATGGAGAAATACACATAACATCTATTATTATAATGTTTTTGTTTACTATAGGAAACTATTTAATAATAACCTTAGAACATCTCATAAGTCTCACCTTACAAAAATTAAGTGTAATATTACAAGTTATCCAAAATACTTTTGGAAATATATCAACTCTAAAAGAAAATGCTCAACTCTCCCATCATCTGTGCAATACAAGAATAAAACCTCCAACTGTGATAAAGAAATCAGTGATTTGTTTGCCGAGTTTTTCCAACAAACATATAGTTCCTGTGATATTGAATACTGTGATAATCTTAAACAACCAATCTGTGATATACCTCTTTTAAAATTGACTGAAGCGGAAGTAGTGCAATATATTGATAATTTAAAAGATAACTGTTCGTCTGGTCCTGATTGTATTCCATCAATATTTATTAAATCTTGTAAGTCTCATATTTCATCTATAATAACGTATTTGTTTAACTGTTCGCTGTCAACTGGTGTTTTTCCTACTATATGGAAATCTTCGTTTATTCTACCCCTTCATAAATGTGGCAGTAAAAACAATATTGAAAACTATAGAGGGATAGCCAAGCTTTCTTGTCTGCCAAAGCTTTTTGAAAAAATAGTTAGTGATCATGTACGTTTTTATTGTAAGAGACTGATTGCACCTGAACAACACGGCTTCTGTTTTCAAAAATCAACCACTACAAACCTATTGGAATTCACAAACCTAACAAATAGAAATATGGTACAAGGTCTTCAAACGGATGTGTTTTATGCGGATCTGAGTAAGGCCTTTGACAGAGTGAATCATGCTATTCTTTCTCACAAACTTAATAATTATGGATTTCCAAAATGGTTATTAACATGGATTTTGTCATACTTAACAAACCGAACACAAAATGTTTCATTTAAAAATTGTTACTCTAAAGTCATAAACGTACTATCGGGGGTCCTTCAAGGAAGCCATATTGGTCCACTGTTATTTATTTTATTCATAAATGATATACGCAACGTCATCCAGTATTCAAACATATTTATTTTTGCCGATGATTTCAAACTATCATATAGTTTTAACTCTCCAAATGGGTATTTATTCCTTCAACATGACATCGATAGAGTTTTTGAATGGTGTATATCAAACGGTATGGATCTCAATATAAAAAAGTGTAAAGTGATGACCTATTCTCGGAAAAGGGAACCTCTTCTTACCTCTTATTTTATCGGAGAAAATTTATTAGAAAGAGTGGAGACATTTAACGATTTGGGCATTCTGTTCGATACGAAATTAACTTTTAATCCGCATATAGACCTAGTTACTAGCAAAGCCAGAAGTCGTCTAGGTTTAATTATGCGTTTCTCTAAGGAATTCAATGACCCGTATATTACAAAAACATTATACTGTGCACTTGTAAGGCCTATATTGGAATATTGCAGTTGTGTTTGGTGCCCAAGCTATGCAGCAGCTATTAACAAAATTGAAAGTATACAAAAACGTTTTTTATTGTTTGCCTTGCGAAATCTTCAATGGAATCCAACTCATCATCTTCCATCATATGAAAACCGCCTTAAATTGCTGAGCTTACCTACATTGGAAAAGCGAAGAGTTGTAAGCAACATTATTTTCTTGTTCCAATTGATATCTGGATCTATTGATTCTCCGGCCATTCATAATCAACTAAACATTAATACTCATCCAAGATCAACTCGTAATCCAGTATTCTTTTACACCACATCTTCACGAGTAAATTACGGTTTAAATGAACCTGTCAACAATATGTGCATTGATTTTAATAGTTTTAATAACTTAATTGATTTTAATTTATCAAAAAATATCATTAAACGATTATTACTTATTAACTAAGAAATGTAAATAAAATATTATTGTTAGTTCTTAAATCTGTGCTATGTAATTTTTGGATTGATGCAACTTAGACGTTCATTTGTCTGCAGTTGAATAAATAAATAAATAAACTCAGGCGATTTTCAACCCCCCTCTAACTTCAGTACCAATAAAGTCAGAAACTTCAAATTCGGAGTATTTGCTGAACTGATCAATCACAGGTGGCTCACCAAATTTCAACTCTTTAGCATTAGTAGTTCCCAAGATATAGGACTTCAAAAATCTCAAAAACCGTAACTGACTGACTCACTTGACTGACTGACTCACTGACAGATCATCAAAATTATGGAGCACTTCCCGACATCGTAGAAACTTGAAATTTCGCACAACAGTAGGCCTTGTGGTACATACAAAGTATAAGATCGAAAATCTGCAATTTTCTATTCAGGGGGCGTGAACGATGAAAATTGGTAGGTTGGTATGCCTTGAAGTATTTAGAATAAAAAATAAAAAAATTGGAAGTTTCAGTTCAGGGGGCGTGGCATCGACCCACATTCTTAAAAATTCTTATAAACTATATGAAGCACTTCCGATTGTTGTAGAACGTGGATGCCACGCCCCCTGAATAGAAAATTGCAGATTTTCGATTTTTTCCTTTGTATGCACTACAAGGCCTACCGTTGTGCGAAATTTCAAGTTTCTACGATGTCGGGAAGTGCTCCATAATTTTGATGATCTGTCAGTGAGTCAGTCAGTTACGGTTTTTGCAATTTTTGAAATGCTATATATCGGGAATTACTAATGCTAAAGAGTTGTGTTTGTGTTTGATTAGTTCAGCAAATTCTACGAATTTGAAGTTTCTGACTTTATTGGTACTGAAGTAAGAGGGAGGTTGAAAATCGCCTGAGTTTGTTTCTGTAAATGGTTGTAGTGCCGCGAACTTGGCTGGGCACTACCGTGCCCTTTGATCTCTCTCTCTCTCTCGGTTTGGTCTCCATAAATTGGAGCTTTTAAATAAAAAAGAAAAGAACTGATCTGTGCATTATTGCGTGTCAAAATACGGTGATATAGTGAGTAAATGTGAAAAAAAATTATTATTGTTGAAGTGCATTGATCAGGTGTGAGGAAAATTGTGCATAATTTGATACCACGTTTTTTATGAGCGGATCGAAGGATCGGATTCAATCCGGATCGAAATTTCGATTCAGGTATATGACAATTCCTGATCGAAAGATTGGATTCAAATAGGATTCAAGTGACAGTTTTGCTTTCATTGTGTGTGTGCGAGGTTGTTATCTTGAAATATTTGATAAATGGCTACACCAAAAGAAAAAATAATTTGCTTATATTTCGCAAATTATGTAAATTCTACGCAAAATTTAATTAGACAACGTATGCAATTATTCAGGAAGCGAACTTTAGAGAGACGGCAATGGTTCATAAAAAAACAAAATAACCAATTTCATCAGAGTTGGATCCACCATAAAAATCGAATGAGGAATATGGTGAATAATTATATTGCCAATATTCCCAAAAAAAAATCTCGCAAAACTTGGATGAAAAAAAGAAGTCGACACTGGTGGAGTAAAATTGTTAATAGTAATAGTTTCGATGACCAAATGGTAGAAAACTTTCGAATGGACAAAGAGACATTTAAATATATCTGCGAAAAAGTTTCACCAACATTATCACCAGCTCTATTTTGTGTACGCCAGGCTCTTTCAGTTGAAATGAAAGTGGCCATAGCTTTATATAAGCTGGCATCATGTGCAGAGTATAGAGTGGTTGAAAACCAATTCGGAGTACATAAATCAACAGTTAAGAATTGCGTCTATGAGTTTTGTCGAGCAATAGTAGACATCTTGCTTAAAGAAGAGATAAAACTTCCCAATGAGAGTGAATCTGTTTCTATTGTTCGGGGATTTAAAGAAAAAAGTGGTGTACCTCAAATTTTGGGACGAATCGATGGTACACACATACCAATCAAAGCCCCATTGGAGGGAAGCGCAGATTACATAAACCGAAAGGGATGGTCATCGATGGTGCTGCAAGGGGTAGTGGATTGCAACTATATGTAGATAAGTATTGTTTTCCCACCTTAATCGATGCATTCTTATACATTATTCTTTGGTAGGTTTTTGGATATTAGTTGCAAACATCCGGGTTCAGTTCACGATGCCACGGTTTTAAAGGATTCGTACCTCAGCATCAACATTAGTAACTTAAAATTCGTAAGAATACTTTTTTCTTAATCTTATTTCTAATATTAAAAAAAGTGTATTCAATAGCCAAAAGAAACAATCAACGGTGTAGAAATACCAGCATTCTTCATCGGAGATCCTGCATACCCACTTCTACCCTGGCTTATTAAAGGATATACTGGCACCGTAGACCCTGAAGAGGACTCTTTTAACGCCTACTTGAATAAGGCCAGAATAGTAGTGGAAAATGCATTCGGTCGTCCAAAGGGAAGATGGAGGGTCTTGCAAAAACGTATCGACATAGACGTCAATTTCGTTCCTCACATTGTTGCCGCATGCTGTGTGCTGCATAATGTCCTTGAAAGAAGGAATTGTCAGTATAGGGAAGGTTGGAATGTGGACACCGGTACCTCCAATCGTATGTTTCCGCAGCCAGTTTCTTCGATTTCGACATCAAGTCTCCAGGGTGATGAAACAAGGAATGTTTTAAAAATTTATATGTCACAGAAGTTTCCAATAATTAAAAGTATTAAATCAAAAGTTTAAGAAAAAATGTATTTAAATTGAGAAACAGAAAAAGAAAACCAATAAACATACTTTAATATTTCATTACTTAAATTCAAAAGCGCTTTTTATTTGTATATACGCAAAGTATTATGTGGTGGAACTACGCTTCATGATTGTAAATTCGAAATGAAAAACTTTTCAGCTTCGTACAAATTTAAGTTTTTATAAGTTAACGTTTTCGAAAATACTTATTCTCATCTTCAGGCTAATAGCTATTCAGAATAATAACTAATAAAGTCTGAATATGAGAATAAGTATTCTCGAAAACGTTAACTAATAAAAACTTAAATTTGTACGAGAATAAGAATTTTTTCATTTCTAATTAACAATCTCTTCTTATTTCTACTATTTATATTATGAAGTTTTAACATTAACTAAAAAAAACATTAAGTGTATTCATGCAGCGTTTTAAAACTATAGTAAATGTCGTAAACGTAGAAAAGTTTCAAAATTCGTATAGCAAAGTTTTACTTTCCCACGTTTACGATGGTTTTACTACGTTGCATATATATACTTATTAACATAAACTAAGAGATCACAAAAAAAAAAACATAAATAAAAATTCACAGCACTTGTTTATAAAAATGCAGGCACACTCATCATCGACGGAAAAACTGCATAATTATTTGCATTCATCATCGTCCACGAAAAAAGTAGATAAATATTCTTTTATATTTGGATTTGACAACTCGGGTGTGGATGTCACAGGATATGATGAAGTTTCGAGTAAGGCAGCCGTACTAGAAGCTGATAAAGTTGGAAGGGAGGAAGAGATGTTTTTTCCAGGATTTAGGATCTCGTTTAAGCTCCTTAAAAACTTCTCTGTATTTTCTTCCAGCATTTTCTTCGTTGAAGCCTCATACTTTTCCTCTAACAATTTTTCACGTTCATCCCACCGCTGAAACTCAAGATCGAAAAGTTCCTTTTGTGTTTTGAAAAAATTGGGCATCCAATGATTCTTCAGTTTTTTTTATACTCTGGCCTAATTTTTCTATGCAGTATGCGTAACTTCCTGGACCCCTTTTATTCCTTTTAGCTGCAAAAAAAATTTAATGTTAACATTAAAGATCAAAAAGAATATTATTATAATCCAGAAGGTACACTGCCATTTTAAGAGAAAAAAACGTATCTGCACATTTGGTATTGTGAGATGTATTTTTTTTATCTGTTTCTTTTTTGTTTTGTTGATGAACATATTTCAGCCGTATCTACAAGTAAATCATTTTTCTTAGATTATTTGTCAGTTCTACAAATGCTTGTATCGTAGCCACTTTTGTTCTCTTAAAAAAAGTGCTAATACCATAATTAAAACTGGCCCTAACTCAAAACAGCCAAAAAGTCAGATATGTTTTTATTCTTAACTAGGCAGTACTTATATGTACATATATGTACCTTTGGAAGTAGACGCAGGGAGCATATATGGATCGAGCTCTTCTGTTTCCGTATGTGATTCTTCCATGCTTTCATCTCCATCTCCTGATTGGTTTTGCGGTACATCAGCTGAAATGTTTTTAAAAATATTAACAAATGGATTAATAAATGAGAATTGGAACTAACGTCCTGAGGTGTCAATGCCATTGCTTATTGCGTTTATATTTGGTCGGGATGCAAGCAACCGATCCAGCTCTTCGTAATAGGTGCACAATTCTCGTTGATGCCCACTTTTATTGTTTTGTTTTTTCACGCCGATATATATCCGCTTAAGGTTTTTCCACCTTATTTCAATTTGTTTATAATCTTTAGTATGAAATCCTCTTTTTTTTCATTTCAGTTTCGATCTTTTTAAAAACTTCCACATTCCTATATATTTTGGAATCAAAATACAACAAAACTTTGAGTTCTTCCATTATTTTCAACATAATTGTTGTTTCTTCGTGTTCCCAACAATTTCGTTTAGCCATTAATCAAAATATTACCTTTAATTTCCGAAAGAAAAAATAAATTTCGACCACAAATTCAATAACATGCAACAAAAACAAGCCAAAGATACAACACAAAACAGAGTCTGGGAACAAAATACACAATAACACACGCACACCAACAAGCATCGCAAATCTCGATTCTTCAATCCTTCGATCTAGGTATATACACTCCATTTTCGATTCGATCCAGCTCGCCGAGCTAGATCGGATCGAGTAATCCGGATTCAATCCGATCCAGGTCTACATGGACCTAAGTCCGGATTCAATTCGGATTCAACTCTCCATGTAAACGAGGTATGAGTGTCTCCTTCTTTTTTTAAATTTTAGTACATGTAAAAAAAAAACCATTGTGAGTGTGGTAACCCTAATTCACCGGACTGGAGTGCTGAGCTCACCACGCCATCACCGCTGGAACAAATTAAAATACTAAGAATTCTGGTAAGTGACTATTTATGAATGTTCACTATATTACATAAAACAAAAAGAAGTAGAAAACTTGTGTGTTTAATTGGGCTCAAGGCTTGATCAATACTTCAACCCAGGGTTCCCAGATTGAGGGGAAAAGCACCACTTTTGCTGATTTTATAATGAAAAAGGGGAAATCGAGGGACAAGCTTAAAAAAGGGGAAAAAATTCATAAAGGACAAACTTATTAAATGAAGCATTTTAAATACTTTTTTTTATAAAAATTAAATATTCAAACGTATTCTCATTATAAAATATTTTCAAACTTCATTTAAAAAGAAAAAGTTCAATCTAAACACTCTCTTCTAAATTTTAGTCCCGCAAGTTAATAACCCATGCAATGTCCCATTTACAAGTTTTGAGTTTCTGAAGGTTTTCCTTCGTTTCGAAGGTAAAATCCAGAAATAGATGTTTAAAGCAATAGGAATTATGGCCTGAATTCAAAGACTTGCTATGTCAGGAGGAAAAAGAAATTGCAGCATCAACTTCAGCTGCTCGAGCATTTTGTAAATAAAGATATAAAGTTTTTGGTTTTGTTACTTTAAGGTTATTACTTAAATTAAAACTGTTAAGAAATAATTTTTATTTTTTCAAAATAGCTTTTTATGGCCTTAAGTCCTACAAATTGGCGTTTCGTCCGGCTTACTCACTTGGACTCATCAGTGACATAGTGAGGACTTTGTCATACGCAATTTGTATTAAGCTCAGTTCAACTTACATGAATTTTTCAAATCCACTGTAAACTATGTATATCCAACAAGATTAAAATTCCTAATCATTAAGCTGGAGGTTTTTTGCCGGGGGCCAATAATTCAATAAGTCCAATCCTTAATCCTAAGTCTTCTAATTTGCTGCTTTATTTCAGTAATTTTTATTTTTGTTTTTATGGATATTCATGAACATTTTATTTAGGGGAAAAAAAGGGGATTTTTTTTGGAGATTAGGGGAACAAAATTGGGTTTGCTGATAAATACAGGGGAAAAAGGTTATGAAAGTCTGGGGACACTGCTTCAACCATATCTGAGAGCATAAGATATCGGTCTGTCAAATATCAGTTCTAAGGGTAGGGGTTGTTTAGCCGAAGTTAATGCTTAAGAGGATTGTTTCGCTCAGATAAATAATACTCAAGAGAGAATAAAGAAAATCAATTTGATTGCTATTTAAAGAGAAAAAAAAAAGAACTCAAGAAAAAAAAATATATATAAAGAAATAAAACTTAAACGGAATGAAAGAGAGGGAGAGTTAAAGAGTCATATTAGTCATTAAAAAAAGAAATTAAAGGTTTGATAAAAAGTCAAGAGATTTCTTTATTAAGAGAAATTTAATTTGAGAAGATTACATATTTTCCTTAGAACTTTGTTTTCCTTTCAATGTGAGAATAATTTAAAGAAAAGATTACTTAAGAGTGTTCCGAACTGAACAAAACCAGTCACTTGCTAACTTTTTCTAAGACCGTTTTTTTTTCACTTTCATCAGATACTTTGTTTTATAAAACTTTGCATTTTTACTAATTGGTCACTAGTAGGCATATTATTGTATTCAAATTTTTTTTTGTAAAAGTAACTGATTTTAACTTCTAAATTTACATAAATTTTCTATCGAAAAGTGCATTTTAAGAATTAAAAATTTCAATATCAAATGATACAAATATGATTACATAATTAATGAAAATCATGAAAAATATATTGAATTTATATCCACTGCAAAAAATTTGTCAAAAAAAGACCGTTAGGTATAAAAAATTGACTGTCAAAAATGGGTTTTTTCAAAATTCACAAACATTTTATTTTGCATTATTAAAATTTTTATTAGGCACAAAATTAAAAATGTTCTCCAATAGTGGCATTTTAAAAATATGGAATTTTATGTTATTAAACATTTTTTTGGAAAAAATGCTATAGTAGGCCACATTTGCTTTGAAAAACAGCCATGCTGCCTGGACTGGCCTCAGGAGTCCTGTGACCTGGGGTCATAAAGGTGATATAGAGATGGAAGGTACCTCGTTTAGAGAAGTCAAGTATTTAGTTTTCGAGATCATGGGATTTTGGTGACTTTCACTTCTCGTCGAGGATCTTTACGTTACAGGTGGCACCCAACGTGGGGCCGAAATTGTTATACAAAATTTGCAAAAAAAAAAGGAAACAAAAACTTTGAAGTTGACAAAACAGGTTAGAGATTTTGACAGCTGAAGTAAGTTTCTATATTTAATTTTATGCAGGAAGCACAGTGCCTCTTGACACATCGATCAGTTAGGCTATGTGATCAGCGGCTGATTTTGTGAGTCAAGGTGCGTAACTGACATCCTCAATTAAACACACATTCTAAATCGTCAGAAAGTTTATCCCTCAGATTTGTTCCTTGGGTTACATATGTAGGTGGTAGTGCTGCCTGGACTAGCCTGAAAAACCTTTAAGTAATCTGTGAGTCCGTGAACCTTATAACATTTTGGAACGTATTTAGTGAAACTATTCTGAGAATGTAGTTCTTGTCCGGTAAGTGGGTGAATTAGTCCCTACTTATGTCAGATGCAAAAGCTCAGTGGTTCTCAGATGCAGTTATTCATTTTGTTTTTTTTATTTTATTTAGCTGAAAATTGAGACAGTGGGTTGGTGACCTGTTATGCTCGCGTAATATGCAGCATACAGCTGCACCCTTACGGTATTCAAAAAGGTTTGTCAAAATCAGAAACATACAAGTTCCATATAGTGGGTATCCTTTTATCACTCATTACCATGCCTGCGAGCAGTCATGAGAATTACGATCACATCCGTCCAAATGAATGAATACAATACAAATAAAATATATTTAAAAAACAAAGTTAATTTCAAGTATTTTTGCAAAAGAATACTTAGGTATAGTTAAGAAAAATTTCAGATTAAGAGAGACATCATCACAAATTAACATTATAGTTATAAATTTTTAGGTTATTTAATAAGAGATACAAATTTTGTTTCAAAACTTTGGAAGTTGAATTTCAAGGCAGTATTGATAATTTTATCATCATCGGTCTATTCTCTGGTTGCAGCGCTCAGACAAGTTTCTTAGTACTTGAGAAGGGGTCTTCAGTCAGATATTCAAAACGTCAGTCAGATACGAAAACGACACTATCGACGAAAAAGGGTTGGTCACGTGAGGGCAGCTAGAAACGTTTCTGAAATGCCAGACGAGAATCGAGGTGAAGGAGAAGATGGTAATGTTCCACATTTTTCGGGAAGCAAAAGTGCGAATAACTTAACCAATGATCAAGCTAGAATAGCGGAGTATATTAAGGAAGTTGTTCAGGCAACTGTTAGCTTGTCACACTCCGAGGAAATGCGTTTGATTAAGGAAGAGATGGACAAAAGTCGAGTCACTCTTCAGAGGGAAATACCGGCACTGGTAAGGTAAGCATTATTGGCAGATACGCCAAATCGAAGCCAAGAACTTCACCATAGCTCAAGAAGGGAAGGAGACATGACAAATCACCCTCAAGCTCACTGGTCCACTCAGCCTCCACCTCAGCAAATGGGATTCAACCCAAATCAGAATGCAGATGACTTCATAAGACGCTTAAATAATTTAACTTTCAGTGATCCTACGTTCAGCCCGCACCACCCCACTCCCAGTAATCGTTCGCACAGTCAAAATTTTCATAAGTGGGGAATTAAGTTCGAAAAACATGTCGGTGGATGATTTTCTCTTTAAGCTCGAGTGATTGAAAATTTCATACAATGTTTCTTGGGATGAGGTTTTGATGAATTTTTATCATTTTGTGAGTGGCCAGGTTGAGAGTTGGCCATGGGTTTATTTAAAAGCCCATCCAGCAGTGGGTTGGATAACTTTTAGGTTAGCTTTGATAGACCAGTTTCGCAGTTTAGAAACCGATTCAGAACTGTCTCGGAAAATGTCAGACAGAATGCAGACTTCAACCGAATCGTTTGATGAGTTCTATGTAACAGTGCAGCAAATGAACAGTAGGCTTAGAACACCAAAATCAGATAGGGAAATTATCGAGTTGATTAAACTAAATGTACGAAGAAGGATGGGAGATCTTCTGATAACCTTCCAAACTGAGAGTTTACTAGAGATGGTGTACATGTGTCGAAACCTGGAGAAGCACTTAAACGATCGTGAATATCAGAGGGTTAAAAATAGTTTTGTTCCCCCAGCAAGAAGAAATGTGGTTTCTGAGGTAGCAGGAGACTTCACTGCAGATGACTGCCTGAACATAATGCAAGACGCAGCTTATAGATGTCAAAAATGCTGCAGTAAAAGTTAAAAATTGTTCAACTCGTGCAGCTCCGGCTGCAGCATTTTTGACATCTGTTCCAGCTCCGTCTTGCATTCTGTTCAGGCAGTGAGGCTGCGCCCACTGTTGATGCTATTCAAACATCCAGAGAAGCTCGAATTTGTTGGAATTGCAGGGAGAGTGGTCACAGCTACTTCGATTGCCGTGTACCTCAGAGATCACTTTTCTGCTACAAATGCGGTAAGGAAGGCACTTGTATTCCTAATTGTCCCAACTGCTCGGGAAGCTCCGGAAGGACCAATTTTGTGGCCATGAAAAATTGCTCTTGGAACAGAAATCAGGCTCAACCCCAATAGAAAGTGTTACAATATTTTTCAACAAAATGAAAATCTCACCTCTCACTTTTCCTGTTCAAGTGATTAAGCTTCTAACTTCCACCGACGAAGCCTATTAAAATTTTGAAGCGCTTGAATGACGCTCCACAACAAAAACTCCTCAAACTGACAACCAACCAAAGATTCCACCAAAAACGCTGCATGAACGACTTAAAAACTACTTCGAAGTTAGGGATAGAAAATTCTGAAAGTCCGTGAAAAATTCAAAGATAAGAAGCGTGTTTTCAAAGCAATAGCCGCAACAACTTTTTGCAGGTCTGATGACCCGCACCCTTATGCTTCAGTGACTATCTGTGGAGAGTCAATGTTGGGACTTCTGGACAGTGGAGCCAGCATAAGTTGCTTGGGGGCTGGAGGATTAGATTTTTTGAGAGAGAAAATCACCAATTTTCGTCAAAGGTAAAGACGGCGGACGGTAAGGGGCAAAAGTTGGGAAGTTTGTTGCCGAAATTGAATATAAAGACTGCAAAAAGTCAATCTGTCTTTTTATTATGCCATCTTTGGAGCAGAAATTGTACCTTGGAATCGATTTCTGGAGGGAGTTTCATTTAGCACCTTTCTTGTTGTCTGAAATTTCAATAAAGGAGGGTAATAGACAAAGTGATCCAAACGCGCATAAATTAACAGCGGATGAACATAGGGAGTTAAAGAAAGCCGTCCAGCATGTTTCCGTCCTCTGCCATTCTTGGCCTAGGCAGAACATCGCTAGAGGAACATGTGATAGATACAGGGGATGCTAAAAACAGGGGATGCTAAAACAAAGGCATTATCCAGCTTCTCCAGCAGTGCAGAAACTTCTATATGAGAAGCTGGATCGCATGATCGCGCAGGGAGTCATTGAAGAGAGCTCGAGTACCTGGAGTTCTCCAGTGGTCCTGGGTCAGAAACCAGGAAAGAATAGGCTCTGCATTGACTTTCGAAAGTTGAACGCGAAGACGAAGAAGAGTGCGTATCCACTTTCTCATATAGAGGGAATGCTAGCTCGTCTTCCAGATACACAGTACATATCTATTGTGGATCTGAAAAATGCGTTTTGGCAGCAAACGCTGAAGAAAGGGTCACTTAAGAAAACCGCTTTTACGGTGCCTGGCAGACCCCTGATGAAGTTTACGGTCATGCCATTTGGTCTATGCGATGCGACTCAATGCATGTGCAAGCTCATGGACAAGGTGGTGCCCCATGAACTAAGAGAAAATATCTTTCCCTATGTTGATGATTTGCTGGTGATTTCTCGCACGTTGGATGAGCACATTAGGTTGTTGAGGATTCTGGCAGCAAGGTTAAGGGAGGCAGGGCTTACAATTAACATACAAAAATCTAAATTTTGCTTCAAAGAACTCAGGTATCTTGGTTATGTTGTAGGACAGGGAGTTCTTAAAACCGACCCTGAGAAAATATCTGGTATAGCAGAGTTTCCCATACCCAGTACAGCTCGTCAGGTGAGACGCTTCTTAGGAGTAGCTGGATGGTATAGGAGATTAAGGATTTAAGGATTTTTCGGACTTCGCAACACCACTCACAGATACTTTGAGGAAAGGAAAAAAGTTTAACTTCGACGAAAAGGCCCTAGAATCGTTCAATAAAATAAAATCCATTCTCACATCTGCACCAGTGTTGATTAAACCAGATTTTACCAAGGAATTTGTGATATTGTGTGATGCGTCTGCAATGGGTGTGGGTTGCGTCCTGGCTCAGAAAGATGACAATGGCATTGAACTTCCAATCTGTTACTTTTTTCACAAGTTGAATGCGGCCCAACGAAATTATAGTGTGACAGAGAGAGAATGTCTCGCTGCAGTTGTGGGTGTGAAAAAGTTCAGGTCATATGTTGAATGTCAACCTTTTAGGATCGTGACGGACCATGCGAGCTTAAAGTGGTTGATGAGCCAAAAGGATCTCAGTGGTCTTCTAGCTCGATGGAGCCTAAAATTACAAGGTTTTGATTTTGCCATTGAGCATCTTCGAGGCACCTAAAACGTTTTTCCAGATGCTCTTTCAAAAGTTTTTGAGATCGACGCTTTGGAGGTAAATGATGTTTCAATGATAAAACCAAATCCGTACGATGTACCTATTGCACATTGACCTTGGAGATCCCAGTTTCAAATCTGAGAACTACTCCAAGATCATCACAACCATCGAAAATCAAAAAGAGCAGCTGCCTGACCTACAGGTTTCGAACGGTTTCGTTTACAAAAAGGTTAGACACTGCACAGGTAATCCAGTCGAGAACGATCGTGCGTTTACAAAAAGGTTAGACACTGCACAGGTAATCCAGTCGAGAACGATCGCGCGTGGAAACTTTGGGTTCCTGAAGAGCTGACAGAAGACTTGCGGCCAATTTCACGAAAGGCTTTTAATTATTTTAAAAGCCATTTAGCCTTAAAATGATGTTTTTTGGTTTCACCAAATGCTTTTATATTTAAGAAGATTTCAAATGCCCTTGTTAACTAAAAGCTCGTTTTTGTCTCATTAAATTATAAAAGTCCTTTTTGTTAAGCCATTCCAGTCAACAACAGCTGATATTTTGCTGTCAGAGTAATTGTCCCTCATCCATAATGCTTTTTCACTTTTTCTCATAGACCTTGCATGTGCGAGGGAAACAACCTCTTTTTTTAAATCCAGGGATGTGAGCAGCCTCAGTAAAATTAAAATATCCCTAAAATATCCCTTTTCTGTATTGGTGAAACTGACAAATTTTAAATGTCTGATAAAATTTAGAAGGAGTTTAGATAAAAGTAATTTTTGTGTTCGTTTATGAAATTGGCCATTGATCTTCTTGGCACATCAACCACCGCTCGTTTTGGTCTCATTAAATTTAAAAGTCTTTTTTGTTAAGCCATTCCAGTCAACAACAGCTGATATTTTGCTGTCAGAATAATTGTCCCTCATCCATAATGCTTTTTCACTTTTTCTCATTCGCATGTGCGAGGGAAACAACCTATTTTTTTGAATCCAGGGAACAGGGATGTGAGCAAACTGAGTCAAATTAAAATATCCCTTTTCTACATTGGTGAAACTGAAAAATTTTAAATGTCATACAATTTAGAAGGAGTTAAGATAAAAGTAATTTAAGTGTTTGTTTATGAAATTGGCCATTAGAATTTTAAATGGAGCTCGTGGCTGGCTCATACTTTATAACTACACTGTAACATCCTTACGGTCTTGAACCAGTATTGTAAACGAACATTTTTGAAAACAAATACAAATATACTTGTCTACCCTTTGAACGCCCAGGTTAAGAATAACTATTTTTAATTTTAAATTTCAAATGTCCGCGCCCGTGGCCATAGTGCTTGCTCACGTAAAGAAAGATTGAAAATTTTCAGATGTGAAGAAAATAATATTATTCTGCAGATTTTGTTCTTCTCTTTGTGTTTTTCGTAATTTAAAATTGGAAGCCACGGTTCCATTGGTTGGATTGGATAAGAGAAAGAACACAAAAGAGAACGTCAATTTTCATCACCGAATATTTCCAAATATTTTAAAATTTTTCATTCCCTTCTCTCTTCTGCAATCTACGCTGCTCACCATCACAAATAGCAAAAAATGCTTGAATTTCTTCACCCGTGAACATTGACATAATATGCAATTGTGCATTCCCATTTAAATTAATTCATAATTTCGTTAACTGGAATTTTACTCGAAAAGTTACTCGTTTTTCATTTTTATTTGCTTTTCTCGTATTCGTTATTGAATGCATGAACATAACATATATCATAATTTGTAAATTAATTAAGTAACATATTAATTATCGAGGAACAAAGCAGCGTAGTCCTTTGTCGGCAAGGCTGCTGCCAAACACACCCCAATCGCAAGCATAACAAAACCTAATGAAACAAATATTGTAAATAAGACACAGAAATGTTGAAAGAAATTGTTTCACAAACCGACACAACTCTCTAGTAAAAAAGGCAACTGCATTCTTCTAAGACTGAACAATTAATGATAATGCTAAACAACAAATGAACGGCTTAAATACTTTTGTGACTCCACTTATATTAAAATGAATTAACCACAGGGCACGATACTTAAAAAAAAAAAAAAAAATCACGATTTTTCGATAATTGTTCATTAAATGTGGCAAATGCGTCATTTAGCATTTAAAGAAAAATAGTACACAGCATTTCCTTGGACTTGGTTACCTACTAAAATTTACATTTCTCGATTTTAATTGCGATCAGAAGTTTTGGACTTGTAAGAAAATGTTGGGTTCGCATTTCTATCTATCTGTCTGTCTGTCTGAGCCTCGACCTTCTTCATCGTCATCTTCCTGGCGTTCCAACATTTCTGTTTCACTGTCATCATCTTCGTTGTCCTGAATCGTTGATTCCAGGCCTTCTTGAAGTTCCGGGCCAAATACACTCTCTTCCTCGGGATCACCTTGCAATGAAACTGCACGAGGCAAGCTTGCCCATTACACTGGTCACAAGCTTAAGTGGACTTCATCTATTCTTACAATTACAAAATAATATGATGTTTAGTAATTCATCTGGTGGAGAAAAATCGTAACGTCACCTCCAGGTGGTGCCCACTGGATAGCCGTTAGGTTAACTAACGACGAGCGTTGGATCTTGAATCTTGGATCTATTGTATCCAAGAGCTGAAACACCTTAGTTACATTCTCAGGAACTAGGAGCAGAAGATAAAATATCGCTCTGAATAACCAGCTCTCCATGAAACCCAAGATCGTCCGACGCATATTGTGCATTGTGCGGCTCATTGGTCAGCGTCTGATCCCATAGGGGCGGCTGTATTTAAAAACCTTGAATAGAAGAAGTAACTAAGCTATTTATGGTTAACAAACAAAAGTAACAAAAATAAATAAATATGGCAATGAGTAGAACAAATAGATATAATACTCCAGGTGGCAATCCAGATAAACTGGTAAAACCACTCTCTTCGGAGATCGGTCTTACGGATTCTGGGGAGCGCCAATTATTGCTTCTAGGAAACAGAAAGAGTTCAAAAACACCAAGAACTCCACCACCAAAAATAATTTCCTCAAGGGTTACTCCATCGGCAACCCCAACACAAAAATCAAATGACATAGAAGTCATTAATGAAAAAGGAACCAAAAATATAAGATCAACAGTGTTCAAAAAAAAAAAAATTGCCAGAAATCAACTATAAGTCCTCGTTGAAAGTCTTCAGCAATAAATTAAGAGACTTGAAGAAAAGGTCAGCTTGCTAGACAAGAAGACCTCAAATGATAACAAGTCAAGTCTAAAAACTTTTGTAGTGAAAAGTCAACAAAAAACTTCAAAAAATTCAGCAGGCAGCTTCAAAAGCAAATACTGCTGCAGTAATAGGCGTTTTCCTTTGGAGGTGGTGAAGTACTTGCAAGTACTTTGCTAGCTTTTTTCAATGGAACACATCAAATTGCTTTCCCATGTAAAATGTATCTACTCGCACATGAGAGCATGTGCAGTTGGTAGTACTAGATTAGGGTTTTCATCTACTCATAAGTACTTTGCCACCTCCAAAGGAAAACGGTTAATGAAAACATCCAATAAAGATATAGGCGATGCACCCCAAAAGAAGTCTTATGTTAAAGGTACTAGACAAACGACACCACCTCCAATCATGATTTCCAGGTTGGCAATGTTTGGCGAGCTTAAGAGCATAGTAGAAAAATGCCCGAATAAGGCATGTAAATATACATCATACAATAAAGACAATTGGAAAGTCATTGTTGAAGACGCCGATGCGTATATTTATATGTATCCGTATTTGAAGACTTGAACAAAAAGTAAATTCAGTGGCACTCGTACGAAAATAAACCTACAAAATCGATAAGAGTATTAGCAAGAGGCCTTCACACTTTCGAAGACCTTGCACAAAAGGCTTTCAAGCTCTCGATGCCAATATTCTTATTAAAAATTAATCAAGGACTCCACTTGGGTATCGAGGACAAAAAAGAGATCTCTACCTTTATTTATGCTCACTTTCTAAAATAAAAAAATTCTCGAAAAGATTAAAAGTACTAGTCTTGCCCCCACGCCGTGTCGAAATTCGACACCACTCAAAAAATGAAAGCTAGCTATAAAATATTTGAAAATTGAAGCAAAAAACTATTTTTTATTTTTTAAATTAAATTTTTTGAATGTGCACAGTGAGCGGCAGTATAAAATGGTTCTTAGCTGAAATGGACCCACACTGTTTAATTTTGTGTTTCGCACACCCCCTGCGGCCATAGCTTTCCAACCACATAAAATTTATCCAAATCGGTCAAATACTTTTTGAGAAAATGGTACCACAAAATTAATTTAAGCCTATTTATATATAGATTAAATCAAAAACGGGCATAGTTGTCAAAAACCACTGCGAAGGTCAAAAATTGTTGCACAATGTAAGTGCTGTCAAGCCTTTGGGCAAATACTGCAATTGCAATATTGAAGGTAGGCATGCAAATAATTATTCACACAGGCAGAGAACAGATAGCGAAGTATGTTAACTGTCTAGGCAATCGTCCTGCAAGTTACACAGGATGTCAAGTCACCAAAAAAATCCAAGACACAAAAAGAAAAAACAAAACTGGGAACAAGCTTATAAACTCAACAAACACAAAAGCAATAGTTGAAAGGAAAAAAGTGACGGTAGAAAACAAAACTAAAAATCAACCGGAAAAAGCAATTGCACTTTGCAAAAGTAATGAGAATAAGTTCTATTCCCAGATTGTAAACAATGTGTGGAAGAACGAGGAAACTTCTATAAAAGAAGTGCTGGAGCTTATCCTGAAAAAAATTGATAAACAAGATATAAACATAAAATTGCTAAGTGAAAAAGCCGCTCTTAAAAAACAATGATGGACAGAACACTTAAAATCGCAACATGGAATGCACACGGTCTTTTAAAACATGATCAGAACTAATCATGTTCTTAGACAGGATTAGCAACAGGGGTATTTTGGCCCGGAGACTCCGAGGATGATCTTCCGGCTCCGGGTTAAGCCAAGATTTCTCTGCTACATTATTACTTTGATAAGTATTATATTTATTTATTCACTCAATGTTAACGTTTCAACTTTCGATTTTCAACTCTTCTCTAGACTTCATCAACTTCAGTTTTGCCACCACCTGGCTTTGGAAAATACCATGCTATTTTGAAAATGTCTACTATGAACTTTTTGCAAATATGTACTTGCCTTTTTTCTGTCGGAGTCCATGATTTGCCCGCACCTCTGAAAAATTTTGGAGTTTTATTACTAAAATGACAGTTCTTGAGTTATTTTCACATATATCCCAGGGATATCTTTCGGGAGCGGGTCAAAATTCTGGTTTCAAAATTCTACTTTGCAAAATTCTCTTTTTTGCACAAAAATTCTATTTTTCAAAATTCTGCTTTTTTTCAGTTTTGTCTTTTAAAATTCTGCTTTTCAAAATTATGTTTTTCAGAATTCTGTATGGTAAAATTTTAAGCAATAAAATTCTGCTAATTCTGTTTTTCTCAAAACCGGTAAACTAAAAAATAGTTTTTCAACGTTATTGTTAGACAATTCAGTGCAACACTATCTTGCAATCTGAAAGAAATTTTGTTTTTGCTCGTCATTTATTTATGTTATTTTATTGCTGCACATATTTTTCTGCCACGAACTAGCTATATTTCCCTTTATTTTATACGTTAACGGGTAAATGAAGCTGTAATTGTAAGTGCTAAAGCTGTGTAATGAAGGCCTAGTTTACAAATTGATTCAGGTGAAACAGGAAACTAGTATGGTCGGTGGCTTACAGTTTCATGCAAAATAAAATCATTGCCGTCACGCAATTTCATGAAAAACAATTTGCCGGGAATTATTTAGCGTGCGAGAAATAGTGTGGTTAAATTTTGTTTGTATAGTTAGTTTACACTTTACAAAAATATATATTCAGTTCACGCATTTTTTGCATGCAAATGATTTTTGAATCAAAAATAATTCCTTTCCAGTTTTAGACCCATACATTATTTATTAATTATTATAATGACTCAATGCCTTGGGTTAATGCAAGTATTTTTCGTCTAGAATATTATACAAAATTATGCAGAGAATAGGTGCAAAACTGCTTAGAAAGCTTTGTCTTTTCTAAACTATGCTTCTAGTAACAATTATTGTCTTAGACAAAAGAGCAGTCTTAAAACCAAAATTTATGATGAGACAAGTATGAGAAAATTGTCTTTTACAACATTCTGCTAATAATAAAAAGAAGGTTTGGAAAATGTTAAAAAGCGCGCGCTTTTTTTTTTCTTCTTATTATTGGCAGAATTTTGTAAAACAGAATTTTGAAAATCAGAATTTTGAAAAGCAGAATTTTGAAAAGCAGAATTTTGAAAGCAGAATTTTGAAAGCAGAATTTTGAAAAGCAGAATTTTGAAAGCAGAATTTTGATAAAAGAATTTTGACCCAGCCAAAATTTCGGCCCCAACCCATATCTTTCCAATCGGAAGTCACCAGTGGGAGTAATGGAGCGAAGTAGATTTTGGAAAACCTCCGGGTCTAGACATTTTTGGAGTTGGTAACCCTGTTTTAGACTTAGAGCATATTGTCGTCGTTCAATGAAAACTCCCTAACTCCATTTTTTTAGTAACCGAGTAACCTCTAGTAAAAACGTAATATTTAATAAAATAAAGACATTATAGATCTGTAAAAGGTCTCTAAATCTTATGTTGGTCTATTTATAAGGGAAATATTTCCTTAAATCAAACATTTTCAAATTATGGTCAGTATAAATCCATTAAAAGAACAAATGGCTCAAAATAAAATGAAATGGAGTTAGGGAGATTTCATTGAACGACGACGATATAGACATTTGTTTGATGTCCGAAACCCGTTATAGATTATAGAACCTAGTCTAGGTAATAAATTACTAAACTAAACATGTTATTACGCTCCGCACCCAGCTGACAAAGCTAGGGAAGGATCAGCAATATTTATCAAAAAGTGCTTAAAGCGTGGTACATATTATCAAACCTGAGTGTCAGCCATGTTGGATATCAAACCGAACTGACAATGTGTACACGCTGAATGATGGTTTGACACTCAGAACTGCCTGCTCACAAAATTTTTTGATACTGCGTGACAACCCTCGGTTTGTTGGGTGGTTGCTCGATGATGTGTACACAATTTCATTCATGAGCCGTCATTCACGGAACAAAACAAGAATTTTTATAGCGAATCAGTGGAAAAAGTGCAAACAAAATAAGAAAAAGCTCGTGTGTGTCATGTAAAAAAGGAATCAACACGATTCGTGGCGGAAATAGCCTCAAAATAAAAAGAAACAATTTTCTGATAGTAGTGGAATTTCTTTGCCTGACGCCCAACATAACTGATAAGTGTGTACGCGAAACTTTTCACGCAGGTTTGATATCCAACACGCGTGACACTCAGGTTTGATAATGTATACCACGCTTAACACACTATGAAGAACCAAATTTTACTAAAAGTGCCTCTACACTATCCCACAAAGTATTAACACATGTCAAAATAAAGTGGGAAGAAATTTCATACGACTGCCAAATTTGTGTGATGTAACTGACTTTCATATTTTTCTTCCACACTTGCATCAAAAAATCAGTTTCATCATAACCTCAACCGCCCAAGTGGGATAGAAAGTGTGATGGTTTTAGAACCGATCCTAAATATTTCCATGTATTAACACATGTCAAATCGTGTCGGATGCGCTGTCAAGTTGTGTATGATGAAATTTCATATTTTGTTTCTACACTATTATACATGATTTCTTCACACTTTTTTGACATGTATTAATACTCAGTGGGATAGTGTGGAATGGCTATAATGAAAACATGCAAGTAACAACAATTAGTATTGGTATAAAAAAGAAAGGGTTTACGATAGCAGCTATATACTCCCCTCCAAGGCACTCTCCAACTGAAGAAGACTTAGCAGAACTCCTAAGTTTGTAAAGACATAACTTCCATGTTGGTGGCGACTTCAATGCTAAAAACACCCACTGGGGATCCAGGCTCATAACTACAGAAGGTAAACGGCTATACAAAGCAGGCCGCAAATACAACTTTGAATTTTATTCTAGTTCCCCAACATATTAGCTATCTGATAAAAAGAAAAAACAAGAGTGTTGAAGGTAATAATTCAGAGATAAACTTAGAAGTTTTATAAACCTAAGATTCCCTATGCAAACAATTGAACAAATTGATCATGAAGTAGAACAATTAATTGCTGATGTGCAACCGGCTGCAGAAGAAAGTACTCCAACTATTTCGAACTCAAAAGAAAAATAAATAAATATCCTGTCGAAATAAAGGAGTTGATATTGGAAAAAAGAAGAGCTCGAAGAAAATGGCAAGTTACGAAATTTCCAAAAAACAGTTTTTAACCGTCTATAGAAGAGAATCTGTGAGTTTAAAAATGATTCACTTAAGAGAAATCGCTTTTATTCACCCGAAGTTGATTGGCTCAACTTATGATAGTCCAAGGTTGAGGAAATCCAAAGTTGTTCAACTTTGAATTTTCTCAACTCCCCGAAAAAATATAATTTAGGCACCAAACTTGGGATTTTTCTTCATTTCTGTTTATTCAATCAATCAATGCAGTTCTGTTGAATTTTCACTCTTGACTGGAAAATTGGCCGAGAAGCGAATCATCAAACAGAAACTTTTTGCTGCCACACAAAAAGTGAAATATAGATAATACAAATATAAAATTTTCTTTCAGTTTTTCTGAATTTGTTTATTAAATTATAATAAATACTTTGCTTTCGAGTGCATAATTAATTCGAATGTAGCCAGAAAAGTAAGCTGCTCTGCAGTTTGATTTGACGTATGAGTTTGAATAAATTGTAATGACTTTCATATTTGAATTATAACAACTCCGAATAGAAAACAAACGGGCACAATAGAGCTAAAGGTCGCAGTGCACACATACCCTTAAATTATAACGACTCTCAAACGACGAAGTGCCATCTTCTGGATTATAGCAGAAAACCAACTGTCAAATAAAAGAAAAGAAAGGGGAGTTATAGGAAATTTACCCTACGGAAAGCTCTGGAAGCAGATACCAGAACCTTTTACTAATTTCCAGAGTTTGCCGAACAAGTAAAAAAGGCACATGTTTGGCCGGCAGCGTCACAGTTTGTTTTTAATCGTCAATAAATAAAAAGTAAAGTGATTTATTTTGTGAAATAAATAAGTGGCCGTTTTAAATAAAGTAAATAAGTTTTAGTAACGAACCTGCGAAAATATTACAATATATATTAGTGCTTATCAGATATATTCTCATTCATATGAAATTGAGAAGCGAAATTCTCTTCTCAGAATCGTCGGAAGAGGATTTTTGTGACAGTGAAATGGTTTCTGGATGCTTCCGAATGGCTAATAGAACACGCAATTACTGTTATAAGAATCTCTGCCCCACTCTTTCATCTATAGAAAAGATTTTCCTCGCACGAGACGTGATCTCTCTCAATTGCGATTGAACTCGGCAGAGGTTATTGTTGATTGGTTGCAGTTCTTAGGTATTAATTGTCAGGTGTAGCCAAGCTTCTAATTAACGACTTAAAACAAAACTGTTTTATCTAATACAATACAACATTTGGGTAATCCACTTTTTGTGGCATTTTATACCTACTCTAATGCAAACCAAAAGTTGAAATTGATATAAGCAAGTGTCAACTGTCACAAATATCCCAAGGATATTTCAGAAACTACAAGTTGGTCAACTTTAGAATTTTAACTGAGTTGGTCAAATTTAGATTTAAAGTAGTGAATAAATACAATTTTCAACTTTCCTTCAAATAACCTTTAAAGTTGGCCAACTTGGGATCTATCAGCCAGTTGAGTACAATGGCTCTTAGCTCTTAGTAGATTCGTGAATAATCTGACGGCGGATGTTTGTACCGGATACTCCTTATAGAAAGCAGCTAAGCACCTAGAAAGACCGACACAAAGCCCGCCAATACAATCTTAAGATGGTAAATGGATCGGAAGCCCGAAATAAAAGGCTGATGTCTTCACTGTACATCTCGCGAATGATTTTAAGTCATTCCCGGCAAACACAGCTGTAGATTAAATTAAATTGGGTGGCGCAACAACTCGTGGAGAACCAGGGCCTAGTGACTTACAACTCTCAACCATTCCTGTGTGCGTGTTGTTGGCAGGAATGGAGGAGACCTACAGTTTTTTTGCCGAGTCCGAAAAGCTTAATGAGCAGCACTTATTCATGACAAGTATACTCTTGGAGGATTTGTCAGTTCCTCGCAAGAGGCAGTACCTCGAATAAAACATTTCTGTTTTTAGGTGACACGGCTGGGAATTGAACTCACACCTTTGGCATGTGTTATGCCCCAACCTCTATCATCCCTCACAACTCCTGATATGTCCGAACCTCTATCATCCCTCACAACTCCACAATATACCTACAACAAAGTCAATTTATGCTGTGTCCCTTAAAATAATACACACAACTAAATCTTTTGTTTATATGAACAAACATATAAATAGTTCCGTTCTCATTAAGTCTTAGGTGCCAGTTATAGCTTTCATTGAAACTCATCATTGAAAACTTTAATGATTGATTTTGAGACGCTTAGGAAAGGAAATCGTTTATTATTTTGATGGCAAAATAAACCTTAAGACTTAATTAATATATATAGCCAAAAAAATAATTCAAATAGGTCCAACTTTCCACATAAAAAGACTTTTCTTATTTCAATGACTGAACTACCTTACTAATGATCATTGAAAAATCAATAGTCAATTTTTGTGGAAAGTTGGGCCTCTTTGAAATTTTTTTTTGACTAGAAATATTTTTGAAGTTTTGAACTTTAATCGTCCATCAAAATAATGAATGATTTTGCTTTCTAAACGGCTCAAAATCAATGATTAAAGTTTTCAATGATGAGTTTCAATGATAGCTATAACTGGCACCTTAGGCACTTAAAAAATGCTTATCCTAAATTCAACGGAAAGAAAAAGAATTATAATCTTAACAAATAAACAAGCATCATGTGCGATCATGAGCACAAAAAGATACTACGCGACATCGACCCAAATCGATCGACACTTCTTGTTTAGAGTACCGTTCCCAAATCCTATTCCCATCAATATATATACATACCTATGTTCATTTTAAAAGATACATACGTGCATCTCTTTATGATGAGATGACTGTAGGCTAGGCATTAATGAATAATTTGGTTTAGTTTTTAAGTCAGTTCAAATCCATCTCTTCAACAACAAAGTAACTTAGCTCGTGAAATAATAAAATACAAGTTCAATAATAAAATACAATTTCTAAATCTTAAAAATATTGTTTCTTTTAATAAGTGGCAGAACAAAATAAAGTTCAATAATAAAATACAATTTCCAAATCTTTAAAATATTGTTTTTTTTAATAAGTGGCAGAACTCATGACAGTCCTACGCACTAACCATCATGCCACGAGAAACTTCACACAGCTACAGATCCCTTATAGTTTGTTGTTGGAAACGACGAATATGAAATACCTTTTGTTACACGCTCAAGGAAGTAAGAAACCTGTGTCGCTGTGTCCACATAATGTAAGTTGTCTAACAAAAAATCACGCAGGTGCGATCTAATGACTGCTCACGTTTTGAAAGAAATGCCTTCAATAGCCTTCAAGAAACTTTAATTTATAATGAAAGCATGCCTTAAACTAAGATATGTGAACACCATTGGAAAATTGCAGAAGTGATTGGTATACCTAAACAAGTTAAGCCACCATCAACTGAAGTAACATAGAAGAATGAAGACTAATTCCAAGCCAACAGTTTGGATTTAGAAATAAAAACTCCACGATAGTTCATCGAATTACGGATGTTGTGGAAAAGGCACTTGAAGAAAAACAAGTATGCTCGGATATATTCTTAGATGTTGCTCACGCCTTTGACAAGGTTTGGCCTTTGGGACTTGAGTACAAACTGCATAGGGACCTTCCCAGGCAGCACTACGAAATACTGAAATCCTATACGTTACGAACCGACTCCTTAGAGTACGGTACGACCAGAATTACTCGGAACTAAAGAAAATTGTACCACAAGGAAGTTCTTGAGACCAACCCTGTATCTGTTGTATAGAAGGGATATTCCAGTGGACATCAACGCTATCATGAACACCTTTGCTGATGATATTGCAAGATAAATCCGTTACAAAGGCTACACAAAAATTGCAAAAAGCGGTCGATAAAGTAAGTGATTGGACGCAGAAATAGCGTATCAAACTAATCGAAACTAAATCGACGCATGTAAGCTTAACAAGCAAAACTATAAACAATGTTCTATTTTATATAAACAGTACAGCAGTACTTTACTCCAACACTGCCAAATACCTTGGAATGACTTTGGATGCAAAGCTTAAATGGAAAGAGCACATCAAAAAGAAAAGAGAAGAACTTAACTTGAAGTACAGAAAAATGTGATTGCCAGATTCGTCTGTGATTCCCGGATTCGTCCGTGATTGCCGGATGCGTCCGTTAATTGCCTGTAACGTCAATTATCCAAGGAAGCCTGTTTGCATTAAGCAAATTCGTGCTTTGAGGGGAATAGGACGCATGATAAGGATCCCTCTAGACACAGCCAACGTCGGAAAGGATAAAAATCTTAAGAAGCCATCAAAGAAAGCAGAAAACGAAAGATATTCACTGGAGCAAACATCGTTTATTTAAACCCAAGATAATTCATTGTAATATATGTATATTTAAGAATTTTACGGAAATATAGAAAAAGACCTATAAGCTATAACCTAAAGTTACATACTTCTTTGGAAGGAACCCCGGTAGACCGGCGAGCTTAACATCAGCTTTAAACAAAAATTACATCACAGTGGTTAAAAACTCGCTGTATCTCACAATCCAATCAGTGACTGCAAAGTCATACCAACTCCGAAATGGAGAACGTCCTAAATGTACGAAACAATGTTCAGAGATTAATAAGAACCAAGCGTCATGAACTAATGGTCTAAAAAATAATGGGAAAGTGGTATAAGTATATCTTTAAACTTCCCCCAATGCGATTTATAAATTAAGAAACAAAAAATCATTTTTCGATCTTTCGTAGATAGGTCCTGATTCACCGGTGGTTTAAGTGCGGTAAGAGTCCCACACTACTTGGTACCGTTTCTTACCGAGTGTCTATTGAAGATTTCTATCGGATAATAAAAAAAAATACAAACAAAAAATATTGAATTGAAGAGTTTTTAATAACAAAATAAAATATTTTGCCTCTAGCTTCCGAGGTCACCAATGGGAAGTTTCCAGTGTGGGTCGCATCCTGCCCTTTTTTCTATTTTGAACTCGTTTTGTTGGGAGTTTAAAATACCCTTAAAAATCCAATTCAAGAACCAATACGCAAAATTCTTTTGTTCATTTTGTGTACGATTTTTACCAACTTGAAAATATTCCCTCAACGCAAAAAGTCGCAAAATAAAATCAAAATTTTATTATTTTATCGTGTTAAGGCGGTATTATACCATTACATATATATGGCTAATGCTGCCATATAAAATATGGCAAAGCTTTCCAATGTATGACTAGTTGCATTACACTATGTCAAATATATATGACTAATTTATATGACAAATTACTTCGACAAATAGTTTTTGTTCATATACAAGTAGGTGTCCCGGACCTGAGTGGAAGTATTTAAGGGTGTGGTTCTTGAGGTTATTCTAAGATAAAAATTGTATGGGGGGAAAGTTATATCTCCCCTCCCTGAGTCAGGGGGGGGCATTTTCTGAAAAATTGACTTTAAATACAAACAAAATAAACATTTAAAATCAACGAAAACACATTTAATAATGTGCTATAATTTTTTAAAAAGCTTATACTTCATTCTTGCATTTGGTTTTTAAATCAAGTTGTTTAAGCGAATAGTTTTTGAGAAATTTAATTTCAAATTCAAAATTTAAAAAAAATTGTGATTTTTTTCTTAAGTCGATATTTTTCATAATTTTACGTAATTAAGTGCTTTTTTTGCGTTCAATATTCAACGCCCTCATTATTTTTTAGTCCATTACCGAAAACCAAATGTAAAAATCTTTCTTAGTTTTTGAGAAATTAAGAAAGAACAAAACGTACTTTTACCAAAACAACCCCAAGAACCACACCCTTAAATACTTCCACTCAGGTCCGGGCTTTGGATATCGAATAACCCTTAAGCCTTAAGAGTTATTTCTTAATGGTTATTTTAATAACTACTAAGGGTAATAAGTATTTTTGATATCGAAAATCGAATAACCTTTAAGCCTTAAGAGTTATTTCTAAATGGTTATTTCAATAACTTCAAAGGGTAATTGGTAATTTGATATCGAATAAACTTGTTAATGTGTTTAGAGTATTTTGTTCAAAACTTATCCCAAAAATTCTGAAATCACCTTATTCCGGAGCAAAAAAGGAAAATCTAAAAAAAATTTTGTATTGTTTAGAGGTTTTTTAATCCGTCAACATCGTAGCCATCCTTCGATGGCTCTTAACAGTTCATGGCTTGACAGATACGTTACAAACCATATTACGGCACATGTTGAGTATTTTGTTGCACATATCAGTCGAAAGCCTTGAAATCGACCTTTTCCGGAGCACAAAATAAAATCTCAAAAATTTCGGAATTTTTAGAGGTTTTTTAATCCGTCAACATCGTAGCCATCCTGCGATGGAATTTGACAGTTCATGACTTGGCAGATGCTCAACAAGTTATATCTTGACATATATTGAGTATTTCGTTGCACATATCAGTCGAAAGCTTTGAAATCGCCATTTTCCGGAGCACAAAATAAAATCTCAAAAATTTCGGATCTTTCGATGGACTTTGACAGTTCATGGCTTGAAAAATAGGTATGTAAAAAACTATATTATGGCACATGATAAGTATTTTTAAACATGGATTAAATTTTAATTACTGAAAAAATAGAATTTCATTTGTCTTGATCTAACCAGCTTAAAAAAGGTAGGCTCTCCATGGGCTCTTTAATTCAAAGTAACAGTTACTGAATAACTTCTAGGAATAACTGCTACTAAAAAAATAACGGTAACTGTTATAACAGTTAATCTAAAATAGCTATTTAGGCCATCACTAGTCCGGGGCACCCTGTTTATGACAAAACAAAATTTGGCTATTACACGGTAGTTTTAAAATTTAAATAGGTATGAGAATATGACAAAAAATTATTTATAACAAATCATTTTGTATTCAGAAATTTATTTTGTCAAAATAAATATTAGTTTCTATCTTTGTTCTATTATATTGTCATTTTTCTTTTGGACCGTAGGAGGAGGAAAGGAAAAGATACGAATTCCGCGAATAAGAGCCTGATTACACGATTCATTTTTTCGGACGTTACTTGTTTCGTCTTTTTGACAGGTACGTACCTTCGTGATTACATGTTTCGTTTTTCCATATGTACGTGAAAACGTCTTTCGTTTTTTTACATTTATGGAAATTGACTGTTGTTGTTTTTGTAGAAAAAAAATTGTAGGTAAAGTTTTGTGTTCCTTGGAATTTTAATTCTAAAAATTGAAATTAAATATGGAAAATAATGATGTCCAAATTATTTCGTGCTTACTAGCTAACTCAGCAGCTGCTATGTGTTTAATAGCTAAAGAAAAAAGGAAACGCGATTGGGTCAAAAAGTGGAAGCTAAGGAGGGAAGATAGAGGATGCTACAGTTTTCTAACAAAAGAACTTTTAGTTGAGGACCCAAATGCTTTTAAGCAGTATCTTAGAATGAACGATAACTGTTTCCAAGAGATTATAAACCGTGTTAAGGTTACTCTTACCAAAATGGACACGGTGATGAGAAACGCGATACCTGTGGCGGAAAAAGTTGCAATGTATGAGATTCTTGGCAACCGGTGAATCTTTTAGGAACCTTGAATTCCAAACTAGACTTTCGGAGTCCTCCATTTCCAACACAGTTCTGGAGGTTTGTGAATTTATCTGTAAGAAACTTGGACCAGAATACTTAAAGGTATGTTCTTATATTCTGCATATTCTTAGTTTCCAAATAATAATGAAGAATGGATCGACATGGCTAGAGGGTTCGAATTACGATGGCAGTTTCCACATTGCCTTAGGTGCAATAGATGGCAAGCATGTTGCATTCCGTGCATCAAAATCCAACGGAGCCATATATTATAATTATAAGGGATTCAACAGCATCATCTTGCTTGCAATGTGTAAGGCAGATAACACATTCTCTTACATAAATCGTCACCCCAGTATTTAAGTGATGCATACGCATTTTCAGCATTTTTTAGTTAGGAACGTTCCATTATTAACAAAAAGGAGATCTTTCTATTAGTGTAATTAAATCTGTCCTATATCTATTATTGCAAAAGGTATTAGTGAAACAAATATGATCTTAGCGCATTTTATGAATAAAAAGTCAGTATTTGTCTGCCACATAAACATTTTGTATGAGAAGGGCATAATTTTGTATGATCTTTTTAAAATTTCTTACATGTGTTAAATGACCTACATATACGTACAATTGAACTTATTTGCAAAGACAAATTTCAGTGCATAAATGATCTATATCATACAATTCTTTTTAAATATTGATTCATAAAATGCAATAATTTGTTTTAGATTTTATATACAAAAAAAATGCAATGGACTGATCGAAGCAAAAACAATTGTGTAAGAAGAACATAATTGTCAATATTTTATTAAATTTAGTTTATGGTTATTGTACGGAAGGTTTTTCTTTTATCCGTATTTAATAGTATTAAAACTTCAAACGTCGTTTTCTCGAAACTAGATTTTTGTTGTTTAATCACTTAAATACTGAGGTGACGAAATGTTGGCGCAAATGGAGGCTGCCATGATGTTGGAGTTTTGAACCAGAGCGATCTTCAGCAAGTGCTCTCCACTGATGATTATCTTCCACAAGATGAGATTATTGGTAATGGTCGAAATCTACCCTATGTTGTCATTGGAGATGACGCTTTTCCATTGACGAAACACATTTTAAAGCCGTTTCCATACCACAGCCGAGAAACTGACAGAAAAATTTTCAACTTTCGCCTCAGTCACGCCAGACAAACTATTGAGCACAGCTTTGGAGTCTTGTCGAACAGATTAATTTATTTATTTATTTACCATCTATCGAGTACATAGCTCTCTTAGACTAAATAATATGAGTTAGAATTTATATTTACAATAAACATAACAATAATAAATATTTATAAAAGGAAATAAGAAATTAGGTGTAATTAAAAAATACAAAAAAAAAAATATACTACAGTAAACTCAAAACAGTAGTTTTAAAAACTTCCCTGCTTACACATAAATCAATATCTTGACAAATAGAATTGAATTTAGAAGAGGATCTTGAAATTGGATCAGATCTACCGTAGTTTGTGTATGAACGCGGAACAAAAAAAAGTGTTTGCCTTATCCTCAATGTTCTTAAAGAAGCATATAAATAGAAAAGAGAAAGAAGTTTAGGGCAATCAACGATTGCAGAGAGTATCTCTAGCCAGAATTATTAGATAATACTTCCGTCTAGCTTCAAGAGACTTCAAATTACTCAGTTGACATCTGTCACTATAAGATGGCAAGATATTGTCAACCCAATTAAGTTTTCGTAAGGCGAACCTAGATAATTTTTTCTGTAACGATTCTAAGCGATCTATACCAACTCTATACAATGGACACCATATACAACATGCGTACTCTAGGACTGGCCTTATTAAAGATATATACAATGATTTAATCGTGTATGGATCCGAAAATTGTCTTGAGTTCCGCATTATGAACCCAAGAAATTTATTTGCTTTCGAAATTATGTGGTCCAAGTGCAATTCAAAGCATAGTTTTGAATCGAAAATAACCCCTAGATCTTTTTGGCTGCGCACTGATTCCAACGATAGGTCAGAAATTTTGTAAACATGATTTATAGCACCAAGTGATCTTGTAAATATAATGCTTTTACATTTAGCAATATTTAAGAACAAACGATTCTCATTACACCAGGCTGAAACTCGATCCAAGTCATTTTGTAGTCGATGACAATCCATCTCACATTTTATAGAGCTAAATAGCTTTAGGTCATCTGCAAAGAGCAAACAGTTAGAATATCGAATTCTAGATGGAAGTTCATTGATGAACAAAATGAAAAGGAGAGGTCCTAGATGACTGCCCTGGGGAACACCTGAATAATTTATAATCTCCTTAGATTCCACTGATCCAATCTTAACATTTTGCTTGCGGTTAGTCAAGTAATTTTCAAACCAACGAAGAAAATTAGAGTGGAAAAACAAGCATTTTAATTTTTTTAGCAAAATATTATACTGAACCCTATCAAATGCCTTAGAGAAATCTGTATAAACTGGATCAACCTGATTACCACGTTCAATTCCTTTGAAGCAATAATTTGCGAACAAAGCTAGATTTGTTACAGTCGATCTGCACTTACGAAACCATGCTGATTCATTGATATGCTGGACCTTACCTCATCATAAATGCATTTTTTGACAATAGCTTCAAAAACTTTCGGTGTTAATTTCAGTTTTGAAATGGGTCTGTAATTAATAACCTCTTGTTTTGAGCCTGATTTGAATATTGGACTAATCATTGATAGTTTCCATTCTTCTAAAAAGTCACCCGTAGAAAGTGATAAGTTGAAAAGTTTAGTGAGTGGAACCGCAAGGCTATGAGAACATTTTTTCAGAAAGGCTGAGCAAAGGTTATCAGGAGATTGCTTAAAATTTGATTCCAAGGTAGAAATTTGAAGCCGAACTTGGTCCAATGACAAGGTTAGGTTACCCGAATTAGTGATGGTTTCACCATATGAAACTCTTTGGAGTATCGGAAGAGAATCACTAACATAATTAGACTGAAAATACGAAGCAAACATATCACAAATAATTTTTTCGTCACTAGACGACTGATTAAGGAAATTCATACTAGCTGGGACGCCATATGAATTGCGTTTTGAATTGAGAAACGTCCAAAAAGCCTGCGAGTCGCTCTTAATGTTGGTCTCAATAGAGCGTATATAGTTACCATAAACAGACTTTTTCAGATTTTCATATTTTTCCCTACAACGTATATAGCGAGCACGTAAGCTAATATCTTTTCTATATCTCTTATGCAACTTTGAGAGTTTATTTTTAAGATTACTATTATTAAACCAAATAGGTTTATTCCTATGCTTCTTCTCCTTGAAAGGAACAAACAAATTATATGCTTCTTCGTTAATGGCAATAAAAGAATCATAACACTCCTTTAAGTTACTAGAACAAAGAATATCATCCCAATCAAATGAGTTTAGAAAATGGTTCATGCCAGAATAATTGGCTTTACTAAAGTCCTGAACTGAGTTCAATTCATGTTTATTAAAATTCAATTTTTTAAAATTCAAAATCTTCAAATCAAACTCCAAAGCATTGTGATGCATACTGTTTTTAAAAATAGGATCTTCTGAAATATTAAAATAAGCTTCTAATTCAGTATTAATAAACACTAAGGGCGGTATTCACCGACGGCTCATAACTTATGAGGCTCATAAACCTATTCACCAAGCAATAATAGTGAATATTTATGAGCGCTCATAAGACTTATGAGTGGTCCTGACCACTCATAAAGTTATGAGCGCTCTGCGAAACTAATTCGAAAACCTTCGAAGTAACCCTTCAAGAAAATTCACTGACTCATTTTGTCGGTACTTCTTGGATCCTTGCAAAAAATGAGTCTCGCGAGTTACATATTTGTATGGTGACCTCCGTCACCATTAGTACAACAACCTTTTATTTGTAATACGAATATGAATAATAAATCAATTCGTAAAATGCAAAATAAGCATATAAGTATATTTTCATATTGTAAAATAATATTGCAAAATAAGCATATAAGTATATTTTCATATTGTAAAATAATACATTAAATTTTGCTCAATCAGCATAATAATAATCAAAGGGAAATAAATCTGATTGAACAAAATTTAATGATATATCTAGACTAACAGTCGTGAAGATACCTCGAAGAAATAAAGTCGTCGTTCGAACTACACTAAAAATAAAACTCTTTTTTTTAACTGGCGCAGTCGGAACGGAATCGAGTAAACGCGGAAAAAAAAATTGTAACTACAAATCAGTTACAAACATTTTTTTAAATTGGTTTGTTTACCGTCCACAACCCCTCCTCCACCCGAATAAAGTACCAACAACTATTTGTCGGGAATTATAAAAAAAAAATATATTAAGTTACTGTTGTAGACCACAAATCAGTCACAACAAAGAAACACAAAATAAAAAAAAAAAAAAAAGAAGAAGAACAAACAAGTGCAGTGCGAACTAAAAATCAATAGTGCTTTTTTGTGCGAGTTTTATTAAAATACATTTTTAAAAATTTCGCGACAAATTCTTCACGACTCCAGAAGGAACTTGCAAATAGAGGATACAAACGAAATGGCAACCGACCAAACAAATCTTTTAAACACAATGGCACGAGTTTTGTTGAGATTAGAGGCGAATTCTCAACAGCAAGCTGATAGTCGAGCCATAGTGATTATGAAAGAAATTTCATATATTAAAGAATTTTCCGGCAACAGGCAAGAGCTGACTCAATTTATAAACGTTGTCGATAATCACATGAGCTTGACTCCAGAAGACAGAAGAGCTGCAATGTGGACTGCTATTTCACAGTGTAAGGTGATAGGTAAGGCAAAGGAACTGCTACTTACCAACAACATGAGCACATGGGAAGAGGCGAAGAATATACTGAAGCTGTCATTCCGGCCAAGCATCGACCAAGGGGAAGTTACCCGCCGGATCAACAATCTTAGAGTGAGTTCGGTATTAGATTTAATTAACAAAATTGAATATTTACTAACAGATATTCATACTATTATTATGTATGAGAATAATAAAGATAGTCTGAAAACAATGTTATATTCACTAGTAATTAACAAAATAAGAGAACTAGCTGCAGGCAACTTAGCAAGAGAAATTAGGGATGAATATGATCTACTTAAAGTCAAGAGTATATTGTATTCTTATGTAGGGTTCGATGTAGGTAACGTCCTTACTAACGGAAATAATACTAGAAGAAACCATGATTTTAGGCCCGCAGAAAGGACATACCGACAGAACAACCAACAGTTACGAAACAATACTAATAACAACTCTAGACAGACAAATCAGCAACAACAAAGTACTGATTATAATTTTACAAGAACAAACGACACAGAGAGACGACATACATACAACAATTCTGGCCAGACAAGCCAAAACCAACTCAATAATACCATACAAAATAGCAACCGAACACGGAATAACTATAACTATAACAATAACAATTCCAGACAGACCCATAATAGACAGAATGTGGAACCAATGGATATTAATAATATAGATCAAGGATCTTCCGAAGTGGTTCAAGAAGAAATACATTCAATAGAAGCTCCGGTTTTTCTGAATGTAGCCTCTCTGGTAGGAAAACACAGGTAGTATTTGCGTTGAGAAACCAGAAACACATATGCTTACTAGATACAGGGTCTACAATGAGTTTAGTAAATACAAGTAAGATAGACTGTAGTTCCTATAACGTACTCGAAGAGCTGACTTTAAACTTGTCTACCGTAAACAGCCAAAGTATAGAAACATTAAAAATTTATCAGGTCCCAGTACCTACAGAATTTGGCTACCCAGAAAATGTCTTCGTTAGAGCATATGGAAAGCCATTAGGAGAACAAAAATATAGTCTCTTGTTAGGAATGGATGTACTAGGAAATATGGTCGAAAGCATTAACTTTATAAAAAAGGAAGTACTTCTACAAAACAAAACTATACTCCCAATGGTCATTGAAGTAGAACCATTCATAGAATGTTATGAGTTAGAGGGTAGTACTGAAGTTAATTTACAAGATTTGAAAGTATTAGAGAAACAAGAAATACAAGATTTGCTTCAAAAATATAAAAATCTCTTATATAGAGATGGAGATCAGCTTACTAATTGCGAAAGTATATTTCATGAAATAAAACTATCCACAGACCAACAAATAAATGCTAGACTGTACCGTCTGCCTCAAAAACACGAAGAAGAGGTAAGAAACCAAGTTAATGATATGGAAAGGCAGGGCATAATACGAAAATCAAACAGTCGATACGCTTCACCAATCGTAGTGGTCGGCAAAAAGCCCGATAGCGAAGGAAAAGTTAAGTATAGAGTATGTGTCGATTATCGAGCTCTCAATGATATAACTGTAGACGATAAATATCCATTACCAAATATCGAAAGTATTCTTGATAAGCTAGGAAGGTCTCAGTACTTCTCAACCCTTGATTTAGCCAAGGGATATCATCAAATAAAGGTGCATCCTGATGATATACATAAGACTGCATTTGTTACACCAAACGGTCTATATGAATATACCAGAATGCCCTTTGGGCTGAAAAACGCCCCAGCGACATTTCAGCGTCTAATGAATGAAGTTCTCAGAGAGTACATAGGCAAAATTTGCATAGTTTATCTTGATGATATACTTATTTTTTCGACCTCATTAGAAGAGCACATAACATCGTTAGACAAAATTTTTCAAAAATTAGCTGACTACAATCTTAAGATACAACTAAGTAAATGCTCTTTTCTTAAGAAAAATACAGAATACTTAGGTCATATCCTTACTGCAGAGGGAATGAAACCTAACCCAAATAAAATAGAAGTAATCCAGAAATATTCACTGCCCCAAACAATTAAGCAGTTACAAGGATTTTTAGGTAGCACTGGATATTATAGGAAATTTATTGCTGATTACTCCAAAATAGCGTACCCGATGGTTAAATATCTAAAAAAAGATATGAAAATAAATAGTAAGGACCCGGAATACATTCAAGCATTTGAACGATTAAAAGAAAATCTTATCAGACATCCAATACTCAAATTTCCAGATTTTAACAAACAATTTTCCCTATACACTGATGCAAGTAATTTTGCGTTAGGAGCTGTTCTAACTCAAGAAGGGCAGCCAGTATGTTATGCCTCCCGAACATTAAACGACCATGAAAAAGATTATTCTACAACAGATAAGGAATTTTTAGCAATAGTATGGGCTACCACATATTTTAGACCATATCTTTGGGGTCAGAAATTTAAAATAATCACTGACCATATGCCTGTAAAATATTTAAATAAAAAATATAATGGAAAGGAGTTTAGTCAAAGAGTCCAAAGAGGACTTCTTAAGTTGCTGGAATTTGATTTTGACATTGAGTATATAAAAGGGAAGGAAAATAAAATAGCAGATTTCTTAAGTAGAATCCCAGAGGAAATAAACGAAACATCAGAAACTGTACATTCATCGAATGAACAACTTTTAGACCATATACAAATCAAAGAGGGAATTGTTAACATTTACCAAACTCAGCTAATATTGACTTATTCTGTGCAAAATGAAATAATAAAAAAACAGCACACTAAAACAATAATTCAGGTTGATATGACGAAAAATGACAAATACTGGAAAGATTTATTTAAAAGAACTATTAAATCAGGAACAGTAGGAGTTTATTCAGAAGTAGATGATGCTGAATACAATAAAGTACAAAAAGTTTTAATTGAAATGTATGGACATGACAAAGAAGTAAAATTCTACAAGCTCACTCAGAGAGCAAGAGATTTAGAAAAGGTTGAAGAGGCCCATAAACAAATATCCTTATATCACATAGAAGAGAGTAATCACTCAGGTATAGTTGAGACATATCATAAATTAAAAAACAAAATATATTTTCCAAAACTTATAAAAGAAATTTCTAGAGTAATAGGGAATTGTCAGACTTGTCAAGAAGGTAAATATGACAGAAAGCCAATAAGACCAAAGTTCAGACTAACAGAAACTCCAATTAAAGGAAACGAAATTTTGCATATGGATGTTTATCATTTCAATAAACTAACATACCTGACATTTATTGACAAATTTACGAGAAAAGCTTATGGATACAATTTAAGTAGTAAAAATTGGACAAGTAAATTAGAATGCATAGACGAACAATTAAGTAAATTCGGAAAACCAAGAAAAATTATCTGTGACAATGAATTTAATTCAGAAAATATTAAAGAATACTTTAGGAAGGAAGGAATTGAAATGCATATGACAAAACCAAATTCGCATACTGGAAACTCAGATATAGAGAGATTCCACTCTACATTACTTGAAATTTTACTAACAATTAAAAATACAGACATTTCCACCAATAGAAAAATTCATAAAGCTATTCAGATATACAATAGTAGGTATCATTCAACATTAGGTATGAGTCCAAACTCAGCAGAAAAGACAAATCAGTTAAATTTAAGAACAAAAATAGAAGCTAAAAAGGAAAAAATTAGAAAAAAGAGAAATATTTCTAGGGAAAATTATGATGAAAAACGCAATGAAGGCTACATAAGGAACTATAAACATTTAAGACATAAAAATGAAACATATTATAGAAAACATAATTTAAAAAATGTTGACCCAACAAATATTAAAAGACCAAATCAATTCGCAGGTAATCTTTTGGCTGTATCAGGTGATCTCCTGGCTGATAATAATGCAAATAGCGGAAGCAACACTCATAATAACACCGATACAAACCAATAAGGGATATACTACATTAAATTTAGGATCAGTAGAAATAATTAATAATAGCCAGACCATATTACACATAATAGATACTAGGGATTTATTTTCAACAATCGGAATGATAGAAGTTAATCTACAAGCTTTACAATTAGAAAACAATACCGAAATAAGTAATGAAATTTTTAATATAAAATCTAAACTTCAAGCAATAGTTCCACTAAGAAGACAAAAAAGAGGACTTATAAATATTATAGGAACAGGACAGAAATGGTTGTTTGGGACAATGGATGACAACGACCGACAAGATATTATCGGACATATGAACACAATTGATACTAATAATCATGCAGCCATAAAAAACCTGAACCATCAAATACAAATTAACGAAAAATTTATGGACTCTATTAATAAATTTAAAAAAACAATAGAAACAGATAGAGAAGTTTTATCCTATACTTACCAAAGTATTGCTTCGAACCAAAAAGACATTATTAGAAAACAAATTATTACAGACCAACTACTAAAACTTCAAATATTAGAAAGCAAAATTGATAGCATTCTAGATAACATAGCATCTGCTAAACAAGGTAATCTCCATCCAAGCATATTGACAGGAGAAGAAATAAGGACATTAGGGATAGACTTTTATAAACTTGAAAACGCTAGAATAGGACTTATGAAACTCGACCAAGACAGACTTATAATAGCTTTGAAACTACCAAAAGACTATATTTTGACTCAGTTAAAAATGATTATACCAATGCCAAATGATAAAAAAAAAGAAATAGATATGGAAAATTTACAATTTATAGAAATAAATAATGTACAATATGAGTATAATCCAAGAAACATTTACTTGAAAGATTTAAATATAAGTAATTCATGTATAATAAAAGATTCATGTACTTTTCGTTACAATAAAGAAATTAAAGTAATAAAAATTGACGACGATACTTTGATCTGCAAAAATTTAGAAAAAGAAAATGTTTATAATCACTGCGATGATAGAAAATTAATTTTAACTGGAAATTTCATGTTAAATATTAATAATTGTTCAATAAATATATTAAATGTAACTATTTTTAATTATCAACTAGAATTTATTCAAAAATTTCATTATGAAGAAGAAACAAATTTAAATGTAACTGACAAATTAAAGTTTGAAGAAATTTCAAAAATGCAACAAATTGAAAATTTACAAAAAATTAATGAATTAACATATCACAGAACTATAAGTCAAATCAGTAATATTACAATGTTCTTAATAATTATAATTATTCTTATTGTAATATTTTTCATTAACAAATCAAATCGTAAATTGAAAATTAAAATAAATAATGTTACTAAGCCCCAACCAAATGTTAAAATTATGGAAATTCCAACGATTCAGGAGAATCTTAAGAATAAGGGGGGAGAAGTTACATATTTGTATGGTGACCTCCGTCACCATTAGTACAACAACCTTTTATTTGTAATACGAATATGAATAATAAATCAATTCGTAAAATGCAAAATAAGCATATAAGTATATTTTCATATTGTAAAATAATATTGCAAAATAAGCATATAAGTATATTTTCATATTGTAAAATAATACATTAAATTTTGCTCAATCAGCATAATAATAATCAAAGGGAAATAAATCTGATTGAACAAAATTTAATGATATATCTAGACTAACAGTCGTGAAGATACCTCGAAGAAATAAAGTCGTCGTTCGAACTACACTAAAAATAAAACTCTTTTTTTTAACTCGCGCGCACACATATTGTAATTCCTTTTGTCTTCAGGAATTTTATCTATTGTTTCAATTTTTTAAGTTCTTTTTTGTAATTCACGCGGTGAAGATAATTCTTTTGTCCGTTTGCTGTGAAAATTTGAAAAAATAGGATAATAAAAGGTGTATATCCTGCTCCCAATAGAAAATTACTGAAAAGTACAGGATTGTGTGTTCCATGAGTAAAAACCTTACCCAAAATGTTTTTCATTCTGTCACTATGTGTTCCATGATGTTTTCAGAATAGTTAAGAACAATATTTCCTGCACCTACTTTTATGGTGGAGAAAATGAGTGAGAAATGTCGAAGTACCAGTACCAGTTGATTTGTTTGTCTGGGATAATAATAAGGTAAAATTTATCTCAGAAAAACTTTTTGCTTAAATCTGACAGTTTTGACAACTCTCACACATTTATACTTTCTGGGGCCCAATTACGCAAGGGTGACTGATTTTCTGTGTACACATTCTATTCACACCCAAAACAAATGCAAATAAATTTGATTAATTGTGCATGCGTTACCTGTCAAAAACTTAAAATTCACACTTGCCGAATCGCAAAAATCGATGTGTACAAGAAATTCTGTGTACACAGAAAAAACTCACTCTTGTGGAATTGGGCCCCTGATGTAGTTTTTCTTCAGTTAACACAGCTAATATAAACCATCATTTGACGTCTATCTCCCCTTCAAGCGAACGAGTCCATTTTGGATCCGCAAACGTAGTAGACAATGTACGAACGAAATAATTAGCGAAACTAAAAAGTAAAGCAAGAACATTTCCCTATATAAAACAAACTAAAACGTGCAATGATCTTCACCCCTAGACAAAACTAAGAAAATAAGTGGAAAGAAATTAAAATCACTGTAGTCACAAAAAATTTATTTATGTGCATGCAACGCTCATTTTTTCAAGGATCCAAGAAGTATCGACAAAGTGCGGTCATTTTTGAAAACAGTTTGATTTCACAGTTTGGGGGTACTTGGGGAAGAGAGAGTCGTTCTCATTTTCGAACTTCGAAAAAGAGCTATGAGTGGTTGGTGAATAGCACAAATATTATTTGAGTTAGGAGCCTCATAAACTTTAGAGCCGTTTATGAGTGCTCAGTGAATACCGCCCTAAATCTAGAGTGCGGCCTAAAGAATTTACAACATAGTTAAGCTGATTAAGATTAAATGCTAACATACTATCGATAACACTGGACTCAAGTTCATTTGAAATATTAAAAGGAAGTAAGCATTTTTCACTTTCAGAATAAATCCATGTTATATGAGGGAGATTAAAGTCACCCAAAATAACAATATGTGAATTAGGCCCTAACAAATTGAAAACATTACGAATGTTACTAATATATGATTGATAAATACTTATATTAGAATTTGGTGGAATATATGATATAATAAAATATAACCGATCTAAGCAAAATGGCAAAGTTACTTCAACACATAATTGTTCTACAGTTTTTACTGCAAGAGAAACTTCTCTACATATAAAATATGATCTTAATGCTAATAATACACCACCACCTCTGGATAAGCCAGTATCTGCTACCGATCTATCTCGTCCGAATAAATTAAAATCCGCAGGCCGGCAGAGTTCTGCAGAAGGTATATCCTCTAACAACCACGTCTCTGTCAGGGCAATTATTAGGGGGAAAACGGGAGACTTGACCATACGGGAGACATGAGCCACTCGCAATATTTCACTCAGGCTACCCTTAAATTCTAGACGTGTTTGTATATCCAAAGCAGAACATGACCTTCTATTTGCTCATAAAAAGGTTTCTGGATCAACATTTGATTTTGGTTCCTGGACGAGTAAATGCATTTTTCGCTAAGAAAAGTTAAACAATTTTTTTTTTCTTTTCATTGCATAACTTTTGTTTGACTCGTAGTTAATTAAATAATTTAGTATGATCTTATTCCTTGAATAATTGTTTTTGTAAATACCCGTGCAAAATAATGCAACAGTTTACGTAACAGAATTTATAATCTCTTTTGTCTCAAAAAGCGTGAACGGGAGACTTGAACCACTTATTGTAGGGAGACTTGATCATACGAAAAAGAGGAGCAAAACCAAAAAAAAGTCAAAAAACTGCCGCAGAAGGGGAAATTAAAGGATAACAATGCTCAAATTATGTTTAAGAAATATTACAATCTTCTTACTGTGTTTCCCAAGGAGGGGTTTATTTAAGTTGGGTATTTATTTTGGTTTGTTACGGTTTTTAAGGTTGTTTATAGTTTTTTATCAATATTTTCGTGTATAAACTTTTAAAACATTTTTCTTAGCAAATAGTACGTTAAATATAGTAACAATTGAGTTTTATGAAAGTCATAGATGGTGATCTCATTTTTTGTATTGTTAACTCGTTCAATTTAAGTATGATCAAGTCTCCCCCAGGGGGTGTTCAAGTCTCCCGTAGGGGGCGGGAGACTTGAGCCAAAAATCTTTCTTCATACAATTTGCCCTGGGTTGAAACCCATTGCATATATTTGAAGCCAATTTAACTAGTTTCAAAATAGATAAGTGTAGCTTTATAGAGATGTATCTTTCATGCGGCTGAGATAAATAGACAAATTTTTATCAACAATTTTACAAAAAGTGGCTCAAGTCTCCCGCCTTCCCCCTACATCATAAGAACAGCAGGATGCAGCAGTATAAAAGTCAATTGTCTTAGACCGCATACAACCAACATTTTGATAAAATACAGAGATAATTTTATCAGTAGTAGGCACAGCAGTAGTAGAACATTTAAGATTACCGTTTATATCTTTGAGTTTTCTTCCGGTGAGACTTGGTTTTTTGGAATGTACTGAAAGTTTCGTACGTACACACCAGCAGGCCAACAGCTCGGATCAAATGCAGCATCAAACAAATAATTCCAAAAAAAATCCATCAAGGAGTACTTTCGACATTTCATATGCAATTGTTGAACATGAAGAAATTAGTTTTATATGAAAGTTTTTTAGAAATATATATATAAATTGAAAATTGATTAAAGAATTGAATATAGCACTAAATTGGTGACTCAGAACCATTTAAATTATCCAAATTGAGCGCGTAGTTTTCAATTGACATCATTTTCTAATTAGCACTTACAAGAATTTCCTTCATTGAAATTCCTATGAAATAGTTGTCAAGCTGTTATTTGCCAAAAGATATTCTGCATGAACGATTTATGTTATCTTTCACGTGAATTGGCCACCAATATCACGATCAGCTCTGAGCTCTAAGTGGTTTAACGAGTAAGGAAGGAGTTTCCTAGATTTATGTGGTATCACAACGGACCAACTTTGATCTAAGTGTGTCAGTCTTAATAACTGAAAGCCTAAGTAAGAAATGGTTTTCTACTGAAGTATGTATAATATTCAGTAGCTCTCCTATTCTATTCAAACAAATAAGAAAAACCGCCAAAATGTAAAAATTGAGTTACGACCTTTTCTTTTAGGAGGGCAGAATACCTCACACACAGCTTGTTTTATTCAATTTCAACACCAATCACCCTTATTAGAAAACCCTTTAGTTAAAATAGTTTGTTATCGAAGTATTTTTTTTTTTTCTAAGGTTTAAGCTTTATCGCTGTCAATGGTATTTCTAATTTCCCCGTTAAAATGACCAATGTTCAACAAATACAACACCCTACTGCGGAAATGTGAAAGAGGTTTGAATACGATTTTCATCCATTCTTCCCTTCAAAATAAACTCATCTCTTAATAATCTCAACTTTCACATTTTCATTTATTATTATATTTTATTTTTAACATTAAATTAAAAGATATTTTAATTTTTCAAAACTGCAATTTACTTATAATTTACTGATCATCAATTTGACTTTATCAAAGTATAAACCTAAATTAAAATAAAAAAAAAACAACAACAGCATCAACAACTACAATGAAAGCTTCGTCTCTTCAAATTATTCTCCGTTTCTTATTTGTCCAATCATTTCTAATTGTTTTTAGTAATTTACAAAATAAAAATTCAATCAAATATTAGTATATCCTAGTCGTGTGGTTCAAAAAAAGCATCAAGAGAGAATGCTGATATGGGTATCGTCCGCCACCCAGCCAGCCATCATATAAGAGAAGACCAGTCTGAAGGATGTTGTTGTCTGTGTAGCTGGATGTTGAAGATGTCTGGGAAACGGTATACCACGAGATTTCACTGAGTGACTTAGGACGGTTATCTGGGTGGGCGGGTCATGAAGAGACCGCTTCAAACGAATATTCTTTTTACTTGACATCTTGGTTCTTTGCAGGCGAAATTTATGGTGTTCACCGGAACGGAACTATCATCGGCAGAACTTTCTGGAGAGAGTGGAGTTGTGGATGTTTCTTCAGATGAATATTTAAATTTCAAAGTTACAAATCATAGCTTTGGCGCCTCAGCCAGTGTTAGAGTGATTGAATAAGACGAATGTGCTGCGAGGATTGGTGGAATTCCTGCTGTGGTAGTTGCGCTTGCCGATATCCCGGCAGGAACCTCAACCAAGTTGAAGCTGAGCCAACGTTTTCTCCACTATGACTTTTACAGGTTACATGCTCACGGTTTGTGCCCGTAGACCCACTTGACAAAGATTCTCTATAGTTGAATGGAGTGTCTGATGTAACAGGGTATCACTTGAAGTCCCGGCAGTGGGTGATGCTGCGGTAGCTTCACGTTTGATATGATCGGAGTTAGTTTGTTCTGAAACGGAACCTTGAGAAAAATTATTAAGAGGAATATTTTGGTCACAAATTGTTTTACCATAAGCATCCATAAGGTTTCTCTTCGAGTTCATCGCGCAAATCGCCGAGTTAACGCACTAGTTTGAGCAGAAAGGCTGCTATCGATTTTATACCTCCTTGCAATAGGGTGCCACGTAAGCGTTCTCAGATTATGAATTTCATGTGACGTTCATGGTCTCCAATTGGTGGCTGAGTAAACTAAATATATGAAAGGAAAAAATTCTGACAAGTATACATTCTGTTGTACCTATACTTACTCTCCAAAAAGCTCCACAGATCCGGAGCTTTCCTTGCGTCTGCCCATGTGTTGCCAATTAATTACATACGGATGACTTTAATAAACACTTTTAAGGAGTCCAGCTTTCCCTCCAGTCTTTGTTGCGTCTAATCGTGGATTGTTTTCGAAATTTTAAGAAAAACTGTCAATGCGACGCACGGATTGGATTTCTAAAAGGTAGTATGGTAGGATTGCCTGCTGGATTATATTTGAAAAAAATAGTTATAGTTAGGAATTCTGTTTTGAATTGAAAAGTAAAAGCTTACCAGCCTTGATAGCCTCTTGTGCTCTCTGCGAAATACTAGACAACTATCAGACATAGTGATATACAATCGCGGACGGTAACTACTCCATAATCATATTGATAAAAGAATTCTATGGCTTTTAAAGGTTTTGGTTCTTTGACTAGCTCTGCAATGTTTACTGGATCTGATGATGGGTCTTCCAAGCTGACAAGCAGCAGGTTGAACAGCCATCTCGATTGTACATTGGGGTTGGGTTTTTTACAAATAATTATTATATCTTAAAAATCCAAACAGACAAGAAACTTACCTCGCTTCCCCTTATTCATTTGTGTCCAAAACTGCAGATACTGATCCAAAAATTTGTAATTTAAATGGTTTTTTATTGAATACAGTATATTCTATAGTAGTTGTGGTCTTTTTGTTGGTTTGATGCATGGAATAGACTTGCAACAATGCTGGCATATCATGAAATAACTGTTAACAAAAAAACAAAAAAGAATTTAGATTACATACATAATTTTAACTTACCAATTTGTAGAAAAAGTATTTTTGAAATTGAAAGCAGCATTGATGTATGTAAGTGGCCATAACATAGCGCATGATGCAAGAATTTTGTTAACTTATTAAAAAAAAAGTAATTTTCTTCCTTTGTGATTGCCGCGTAAAACTGCAGTTTTGCGATTTATCTAAACAATCTGCTGCGTCACTGGAAAAAGAAAGTTATTAATTAAAATTTTGTGTAAATGAGATCAATTTTGTGTTCTTACTTGGGATGGGCTATAATGGTCAATTAATTACTCTGTTGTTGCAAGTGATGTCTTTCTTCAGAGCTGGAGCTTTTGAACAGTGACAAGATGAAATTCCATAATATTCACCTTTCCATACCCAAAAATAGTTTTTTGTATCCAGATAAGTGGTCGTCTTAACAGCTTACTAAAAAAAAAAACACTGCATGGCACACGAACTTCAGTCTTCGAAATTTAGATTTGAATTCAGATAGAATACATACATTTTGCTGGCCATTTGTTTAAATGAAAAATTGCTGGTCTTACAGCCAAAATTTTGGCGCTTAGTTTGCTCGTACCCGAACCTGATGCAGTTGAGCTTGGTGTTGGGTACTTGAAAACGTAGTCATCATCACTGATTGCAGGTAAGGCATATGAGTGATCTAGGATAGCATTTGTGGACAAATTTATATCCTCATCAACTAATAATAGTGTGGAAGCCGATGTACTTTTTTGCGGGAAATTTTCGTAAGGGTTGAAAAATGGTTCCGAGAACGACTCGGGTGATATATTTCTGGTCCGTCTGGTTTTTATTACCATGTTCTTCATTGATGATTCTTTTATAATTTCCATTATTTTCCATTTTGCGTCAAAGAAAATGTCCTCATCGACTTCACTCAGCTCATCCGCAACAATTTTGCCAAGACGAACTGCAGGCGTTTCTACGGTGGCAGAACCACTTTTTGATTTATTTGACAAGTCTTTGGCTAGGTCCATGCACGTCCTCACATTCTCTTCTAAAGGACAACGTTTTCTTTTTTTTGCTCTCGGTGGCTCCCATGTTTCAGGTTCCTGTTCCTTAAGGATTTATGTCAACAGTAAAGTATGTAAATTTGATTCACATTTGATTAAGTGATAACTGTAGTTCTTACCTTTTGATTGGATGAGTTCAGGCTCGTGTTGCTTTCATCATCGAGGGGATAGCTATCTGATGTTGATGCCGTCTAGAAGAACTTAATTAATTATTTTTATGAAAATTAAAGTCGTCATAGTAAAATTACCAATGAAATATTCAATTCGGCAGAAATTTCGTTGGAGCATGGTGCCAGGAATTTAAGCATGTCGAAGCACCAAAGACTTGACTCATAAATATCATCGGCACCAGCTCCACTTTTTTTCGAGTTAATTTCTTTTATGAACTGTGATCTCAATGTTTGATTTTTTTTTATTTCGGCAATATTAATTGGCGGAGCAAAATCGCATCGTCACCTCCAAGTGGTGCCCGCTGGATAACCGTAAGGTGAACTAACGACGAGCGTTGGATCTATTGTATCCAAGAGCTGAGACACCTGAGTTACCTTCTCAGGAACTAGGAGCAAAATGTAAGATAAGACATCGCTCTAAAGAAGCAGCTCTCTAATGTTAAATTCCTTACAACAAAAAAATCGAATCTGTTTAGAAAAAAATCGATTTGTTTAGAAGAAAAGATCAATTTTTCTAAACAAATCAAATCTTTCGTTTTTAGCAAGATTTACACAGACTTTCACACACACTAGTAAGATTTGACATTTCTCTGGAGTTGAAAGTTTTGTTCTGCGGTGTTTTACAAATACTCAAAAGTGTTTCTCGTTCGTTTAAATAGATTAAAAACAAATATATCTCTTAAAAGTTTTTAATTCCTCAAATGGCAGTGCATAATTACTAAGAAGTGATAAAAATATCAATGAACTTCGATTTCAAGTGTCCAAAGTCGATTGATGTTATGAAGCGCGCGCTCGCCGACGTGTTCCTCATTTCATGTGTTTTTTGATGGATTATGGATTTTTTTTTTAACTTTAATGGACGCACAACAATTTTTGTCTATTTCTGCTACTAAACCGGAAATATATTTGTTTTTAATCGTATTAAATGACGCGTAAGTCGGAATGCACTTTTGAGTATTTGTATGCCCATTAATTTGTTTACTTTTTGCCTCAAAATTTATGTCAATGGTCAACGCACACAATCACATAAAAAAATTGATTTTTTTTACAAATTCTTTTCAACACAAAAAAGAAATCGATCTCCAATTGTTGAAAGGAATTCGACATAAGAAACCCAAGAGCGTCTGACACATAATGTGCGGCTAATTGGTCAGCGTCTGATCCCATAGGGGCGGCTGTATTTAAAAACCTTGAATAGAGAAAGTAACTAGCTATTTATGGTTAACAAACAAAGTTACAAAAGATTAAATATGGCAATGAGTAAAACAAATCGATAAAATACCCCAGGTGGCAATCCAGTTAAACTGGTAAATCCACTCTCTACGGAGATCGGTCCTACGGATTCTGGGGAGGACCAATTATTGCTTCCAGGAAACAGAAAGAGTTCAAAAACACCGAGAACTCCACCAAATGTAATCTCAAGGGTTATTCCATCATTAACCCCTACACAAAAATCAAATGACATAGAAGTCATTAACGAAAAAGGAACCAATAACTATGAAAAGTTCGAAAGAAAAGATCAGCAGTGTTCCAAAGAAAATAACGAGATCCAAGTTGAATCCAAAAATTACTACGAAGAATGGCAAAAAGAAATTTTAGCCAGAAAACAACTTGAAGTCTTCGTTGAAAGTCTTCAGCGGCAAGTTAAGAGCCTTGAAGAAAAAGTCAGTTTGCTAGACAAGAAGACATCAAATGACAACAAGTCCAGTCCAAAAACTCTTGTAGTGAAAAGCCCACAAAAAACTGCAATTGAGTTCCATACTGATGAGAGAGAGCTCCTTCTTGAAACCGATGGTAGCTGAAACAAGCGTAAATCCAAGAAACGAAAAGCAGAGGGTAGCCCAGAGACTGTTCAAAAAAGTCAGCAGACGACAACTTCAAAAGCAGATACTGCTGCAATAGTGAAAACAGCTAATAAAGAAACAGGAGATGTACCCCAAAAGAAGTCTTATGTTAAAGGCACTAGACAAACTGCACCACCTCCAATCATGATTTCCGGGTTGGCAATGTTTGGCGAGCTTAAGAGCATAGCAGAAAAATGCACGAATAAGGAATGTAAATACACATCATACAATAAAGACAATTGGAAAGTCATTGTTGAAGACGCCGATGCGTATAGATCTGTCACTGAAGAATTGAACAAAAAGCAAATTCAGTGGCACTCGTACGAAAATAAAGCTACAAGATCGATAAAAGTAGTAGCAAGAGGCCTTCACTCTTCATGTGATGCTAAAGAAATTTTCGAAGACCTTATACAAAAAGGCTTTCAAGCTCTCGATGCCAATAATCTTATTAAAAATGAGATAATCAAAGACTCCACTGGGGTATAAACGACAAAAAAGAGATCTCTACCTTTATTTATGCTCACTTTCGAGAATAAAGAAAGTCTCGATAAGATTTACAGTATTAAATCAATTATGGGCATAGTTGTCAAAATTGAACCACTGCGAAAGTCAAAAATTGTTCCATAAAGCAAGCGTTGCCAAGCCTTTGGGCATACACAAAAATACTGCAATCGCGAGTTTGCTTGTGTTAAATGCGAAGCAGTGGCGATTTCTGGTCTTGAGTTCTGGGTTGGCTACGAATAATCCTTTGATCAAAGCTGAATGTAATAAAAGCAAACATTTTTAATTTTGTTCCTCTATAATGAGTTTTAATTCAACTCATTTATCTATACCTACATAAAATCCAGTCGTCACTCTTTTTTCAAAAAAAATTCAACACCGGTTCCTAAAAAATTTCACTTTTTCTTATCTTCGACAACATTTCTTTTTCTATTGACACATTAGTCCAGATATTTAAACACTTTGAAAAATAAGGATGAAATTATTGTAAATATAGTAAGAAACATGCTTTTAAGCCTTTCGAAGCCTCTTAGCTACTCAAATTTTATGAAAATGTAACCTGTAAACTGTAACGCTCTAAAAAATTGGGGATTAATCTCTATATGGCGTTTTTCTTTTTTAACTCAGAGCAGATCAGATCAGATTCAGAAATTGAAAATTTTATTATCTGAGCCCTCTGATTCAATTATTTTTGTGTTTTGAATCTGATCTGATCTGCTCTGAGCTAAAATAGAAAAACGCCATTAGACACCTTATTTTTAAAAATCAAAGCAGTATTTCTCGACTAATAACAAATTTAATGCAGTTGGATCGACAATTTTTGATTTTATTTGGTTTCTACGGCTACCTTGAAAATTATCAAAATGTGAATTTTCTTATAATTAATTAATAAATTGAAAATCAATACTCAAGCTTTTGAGCAACGTACAGCAATGTTTCATATATCAAATTTTTTATTAGGATTGGTGAAATAGAATTTTGAAAAATTAAATCCATTTTGTGGACTTGGTTGATAAATAAGCCATAAAGTTTGCCAAAAGGGGAATTAATTAAGTAGTTTTTAATGTGAGCCTTTTTTAAAAACACATTTTTGATATTTTACTTCCGATTGAGCCTTATAATTTAGATATTTCTGATTGACAAATACTAAATCATAAATAAGGTGTATTTTAGTTCCTTAATATTCAAGTTATGTATTTTTCAGGTAAATGTGCTCGAAAAGCATATATGTATTTATATAGATGCCCTAAGTTTGTTTCCCCCTAAAATTTCTTGTGAAGTTTTTTATAATTTTGTTTGGCTGAAAATAATTTAAATTATTATAATCCATTATTTGACACCTCATTTTGGAATATTAAAAAAAATTACCAATGTTGATAAGTAACATTTATACTGAATTCTTTTAATTATTTTCATATGCAAAAATTAAAGATATTTTTTTTTTTTGTGTACATTTTTCTTTGCTTTTCCGTGGTTTACAATGATGTACATATGATACATTAAGATTAAAGTATTTTTATTTGTTAATCGAAAAAAATTCATTAAAATCCGTTGGTAATTAAAAAAGTTATTAACGTTTTAGTGAGGCCGGAACAATGTACAACAAAGCATGTTTTAAATGTATTAAATTCAAAGAATATTTAATTCCTGCTCTTGTGTTGGATATACAACTTTGTGATTACCTACATATATTTAGTCTTCATACTAAATTTAAATACTTGATTTAAATTTTTTTCTATGTTCAATATTTATATGATCTTAACCTTGACCTTAACCTTGAAGATCGGATAAGTAGAATGGGAGTTATGATTTTTTCAAGTTAACCATATAAAATTCGGACTAAAACATTTGCTTCAGATAACTAGGTTCTCCACTGGTGGGTACTGGTCGGCAATCAACTCACATTTTTCTACCCAGGCGTTGGCTCTTTCAATAGAGCCAACCTGTGTGGGTATTTTTGTGGGTCTGTTCTTAAAGATAGAGTGACACAGCACATCGGGAATAATATGTAGTTTGTATGAGATTTGTTGGCGCAAATTTGTGTAGCCAACACGGCCAATATTGAAAGAAAAATAATATTAAAAGAGATTCCTACTCTGTATGGGATTAATATAGCACGTAGGGGTTGCAGTGAATGGCTCGATTCAAATAGGTTTTGCTGGTTTTATAATGATTTAAACGGATTGGGGTGTTGTTTTTTTATCAACATAAAAGGATATTTTATTCTCAAGTTTTAATACAAACAAATTGTTTGTAGTACGTGTATTTAAGACGAAATTTTAGGGTTGGTGCAGCCAACCTAGCCAACTGAGAGGAATCGCCACTGATGCGAAGGCCGGCATGCTACTAAAAACTGTCCTATGGGCAGAGAACAGAAAGCGAAATGTGTTAACTATCAAGGCAATCATCCTGCAAGTTACAGAGGATGTCCAGTCGCCAAAAAATTCCAAGATAAAAAAAGAAAAAACAAAACTGGGAACATGCTTAGAAACTCAACAAACACAAAATCAATAGTTGAAAGCAAAACAGTAACGGTAGAAAACAAAACTAAAAATCAACCGGCAAAAGCAATTGCACTAAGCAAAAGTTATGAAAATAAATCCTATTCCCAGATTGTAAAAAATGTGCGGAAAAACGAAGAAACATCTATCAAAGAAATGCTTGAACTTATCCTTAAAAGGATTGACAAACAAGATTGAAACATAAAACAGCTAAGCGAAGAAGTCGCTCTTAAGAAACAATGATGGACAGAACACTTAAAATCGCAACATGGAATGCAAACGGTCTTTTACAACATGTATCAGAACTAAACATCTTTTTAGACATAAAGCATATAGACATTTGTTTGGTGTCCGAAACTCACCTCGCTATAGAACAAAGTCTTGATAATAAATTACCAAACTATACGTGTTTGCCCTCTAAAAGTACTTGAGAGTGCTAGGACGCCATATGCTAACGTGCAGGGGGACCGAATGGATGCCGGGATAAGCAGACAACCCAGCTATGCTGGTCTGGGCACAATCGTGTCCTTGGGATGGTTAAAAGCACCCTTAAGACGGATGAACTGCAGGTGGCGGTCAACGAGCTTTTTTTGGTAAAAGGCCAACGGCAGCAGCAGGTAGCGTCTGTAACCCATATTGGGCGGCTACAAAAGGCGTCTGTTTTCCCATAGTGGGCGGCCTCGAGCAGTTATGTGTTTGACCATACAAAAGGCGGGTATGCCTGTCAAATCTGAGCTTATGTATGTTATAAATCGTGTCTCGGAAAACACCATGGTGGAAGGATATATGCTAATACATGAAATATGACAACAAATGGAAATGAGTCCCCAATAGGTAACCATTTTATGGAGAATCCTTCTGCAGCTTCGGCTGCTGTAAACCGCACATCGGATTTGGGGGTGCGGCATCTTTCGTGTACCAGCGTCAATCAAGACGCCATAACAATAAATGAATCGTTAACAAATAGAAGAAGTCTTTTAAGAAGAGCAAATGATACTTTTGGCTACCGCATACGTACGAAAATCGGAGCATGGAACGTTCGATCCTTGTATGGCGAAGGTAGATACGAGCAGGTTGAGCGTGAAATGCTTCACCTTAAGATCAGTATACTGGGCATCAGCGAAACTAGGTGGAGAGGAAGAGCCGAATACAGAGCTGACTCTGGGCAAACGAGAATGCTGTATTCCGGGGAGGATGAAAGAGAGGGTGGCCAAAGGCTGCATGGTGTCGGAATTATGTTGAACGAAGAAGCGAGGCGTAGCCTTATAACCTGGGCGCCCATTTCTGCAAGAATAATGACAGCAAGGTTCCGTTCAAAAATTCGCAACGTCACAATAATTCAGTGCTACGCCCCCACAAATGAAGCGACCGAGGAAGACAAAACCGCTTTCTACACTCATCTTAACTCAGTTTACAGTGGTGTTCCAAGAGCCGACATCATAATTGTCATGGGTGATCTCAATGCCCAAGTCGGATCAGACAACTACGGTCTGGAACGCGTCATGGGGAAAAATGGCTTGGGGTCACGAAATGAAAATGGCGATTTGCTGGTCGATTTTTGTAATGCTAATCGTCTTGTACTGGGTGGGACTGTGTTTAAACATAAGACTTGCAACAAAATCACCTGGGTACATCCGGATGGTCAAACTGAAAACCAAATTGACCACATCATGATTCAGCAGCGATGGAGGAAGTCAATGTGCGATGTTCGAAGCATTAGAAATGCCGACATGGGAAGTGACCACCATTTGGTTCTCATGAGTCTCAAGCTACGAACTGCAGCTGTACAACGTCAATCACACGGTGCAGCAAGGAATTCGAAGTTCAATACAAATGCTTTAAGTGATCCCAACATATGTCGTAACTATGTCACCAACCTTAACGACAGAGCTTCGTCATTAAACGGAATCCAGAATTCAACAATTGATGAGATGTGGGGTGATATAAAAAGTGTTTTTATGGATGCTGGATCCGAAACTGTACCCAAGCAGTCGAGAGTTAGAGACTCTTGGATATCCCAAGACACCTGGGATAAAATCGAGCTTCGCAAATCGTTGAAGATGCAAATAAATGCCGAAGCGGATGCTCAACGAAAGGCTGAATTGCGAGGAGAGTATCGCTTAGCACATAAGATGGTCTATCGCTGTGTGAGACGTGACAAGAGGGTGAGGTTAGACGGTCTCGCAGAATATGCGGAAAACGCTGCAAGAAGAGGAGATATGAGGGAACTGTACCAAATATCCAAGGAAGTTGTCGGGAAGAAAACCAACACCAATCATCCTGTAATGGATGTGGATGGTACACTTTTGGTATCAATCGAGGATCAGCTGCGCAGGTGGAAGGATCACTTTTGTGCCTTGCTTAATGAGGATTCTGTCGAGCAAAGTGCTGAAGTGCCCCAGCTTAACGAGATGCGTAGATCATATAGGGGTATTGACATCGAACCCCCTACAATACTGGAAATTCAATCTTCGATTAATCTTCTCAAAAACAACAAAGCAGCTGGACTTGACGGCATACCAGCCGAGTTCCTGAAAGCTGACCCTGTCAGAGCGGCTAGTATTCTACACCCGTTGATACAAGCTGTGTGGGAAAACGAAGTCTATCCCAGCGACTGGAAGGATGGTGTAATTGTTAAGCTGCCAAAGAAAGGTGATCTTAAGAACTGCAACAATTGGCGAGGTATTACAGTTTTGTCCGTTTTTCCAAAATTAATGGCAACCATCATTCTGGAGCGGATAAAGGTTAGAATCGAGTCTACACTCAAGAGGCATCAAGCTGGTTTCCGGAATGGGCGGTCTTGTGTCGACCATATCAACACTCTGCGTATCGTTCTTGAGCAGTCTGCGGAGTTTCAATCACCGCTTTACCTCATGTTCGTGGATTTTGAGAAGGCCTTTGACCGAGTCAACCGTGAATGCATATGGAGATCACTTCTTGGTAGAGGAATTCCCCCAACAATTGTTGCCATTATAAGAGAGTCCTATAACAACGCAAGATGCTTTGTTTTACACAATGGGCAGCTATCCGACTCTTTCGAAGTGCAGCAGGGTGTGAGACAGGGAGATGTTCTATCGCCAATTCTCTTTCTACTGGCGATTGACGATGTTTTGACGGCCAGCGTTGGAACAGCAGAGAGGCAGGGCATTCAATGGAGACCGTTTGAAAGGCTTAGCCACTTAGACTATGCCGATGATATATCGTCGGCTTAGAGTGTAAACCTGCTAAATCCAATTTTTGTCAAATTTGAGATAAGTATGCAGTTTGAAAGATCGAACGAAGACGCATCGTCTGACATAATTATTTTTGTTAAATTCGGCTTCTTAGCTGGCCAAAACGCTTGATGAGTAAAACAGCTAAGTCCATAACATCCAAATTCACCTGCTAACTCCATAACAATTAAAAATACCATATAAAATTCGAATAACAGGACAGAGAGGGGGAACCTGATTTTTAAGAAATAATACAGTTTATTATCATGATAGGTATTCTATAAAATAATTAAAAAAAAAGTACAAAAATAGTACCTCCGTTAGTACCCACATACTTTGTTTCGAAATGTACATTAACATTGTGTTTATTAAATCTCAAGGTAGACACTACCAATGAACCTTTGTGTTAGCGAAAACACTACCTTTTGAAATGAACCCCTATATAAAGCATTCGTAACTAAATTAACAAAATCGCAAATAGGTTTAACCTAAACTCAAATAAGTTTCACCCAAGCGCAAATAGATTTAACCCAAAACCCAAACGCAAATAGAACTAACCCAATCGCAATTCGATTTAAACAAAACTATACGCAAATAATTTAAACTATTAACAAATCATTTTAAGCAAGACGCAAATTGGTTTAACCCAGACTCAACTTATTGTTCCAGCTGTGTGGTGAAGAAATGGAAGGCTTAACAGTATTGTAAATTCCCTTAGTTCTGCGCGTTTTTCCAAGAACTTTCCGAACAAATAAAAGGCCAATCCCCTAATAATAGCTTTTTAACAATTATGGATAATTCCAAAATCCATTAGACCCAAAAAGTACAACTGGATCAATAATTCAAGGTTAGATTAATTCAATTTACTTTTTGGTTAAAATTATTTGTAAATTGTTTAAATTATTTGCGTATAGTTTAACTATATTTGCGTTTTGCTTAAATCGAATGGGGTTAGTTCTAAAGGGTCCGCCAAATAACTTTTTTTTGTTTGAAAATGCTATAAAAAAAACTACTGAATATTTTCTCAAATTTCTTTTTTTATTTGAAAGTACAATCTTTCCGGTTAATAATGAAAAATAATTTCATTCAAATGGCTGCTTCGCTAAGTCAGCCTGCGATTGACTTAGAGAAGATGCCGATTTTGCCAAAAAAATCATCTTTTCAGATGAAGCTCATTTTGATCTTGGCGGGTATGTAAACAAGCAAAATTTTCGCATTTGGGGCACAATAAACCCGCACGCATACATTGAAAAGCCGATACACCCAAAACGAGTCACTGTTTGGTGCGGATTTTGGTCCAGAGGCATAATTGGGCCATTTTTCTTCGAGTGGCCGTTACAGTCAATGGCGATCGTTATCGGACAATGTTGAACGAATTTTTGTTCACAAAAATTGAAGAGGAGGATATTGACAACATTTGGTTTCAACAGGACGGCGCTACGTGCCACACAGCCGAAGCTACACTCCATGTAGTAGTAGCATTTTCAAAAAAAAAAGTTTATTTGGCGGACCCTTTATTTGCGTTTGGGTTAAATCTATTTGCACTTGGGTGAAACTTATTTGTGTGTAGGTTAAACCAGTGGCGTAGCTAGGATATTTGCCGCCTGGGGCAAAACAATAATTTGCAGCCCCTTCGGTCTAACCATAATCAAACAAATTTTTGTGAAACTATTTTTTAAGCTATTTAGTTAAGTTATGGGTACCTTCATACTTAAAGTAGCAGACAAAATTTTGACTAACATTAAGCCGTTCCTATGAACTAATAGTTTTTTCGTTTTATTTTTTTATGTTTTGAAAAAAAGCAACGGTAGTTTTATTTTTTTTTGTATTCATTTATCAATTTTGTTAAAAATAATTATATTTTTTCTTAAAAAAAAAAAACGAAACAACAAATCTTCTGCAAAAATATTCAGGTTACAGCATTTTTTTTTTACTTTTTTTTACATGTCTACCGCGAAAAAATTGCTGATTTCTGAGAAGTGTCAATCCGTCTGAGCTCTGAACTGAAATTTACATATACAAAATATAAGCTACAAAAGATTACTTACAGTAAAAATTTTATTTTCTAATATAGATTTAGTTAAATTTCCAATTAAAAAATTAGTTTACCTAATTGGCCTACAACTTCCAACGCACAACGAAGTTAATTTTGCCGTCCCTAACTCCTGGTGCCCGGGGCAGCTGCCTCCTTCGCCCCCCCTAGCTACGCCACTGGGTTAAACCTATTTGCGATTTGGTTAGTTTAATTTTCGAATGCTATATATTTTATTTTAACATTATTTATACTCAATAAAGCTATCGATTAGCAAAACTCCTACTCTATTTTTGATTGTTCTGGAAAAACGGCTAAGTCCATTATTTTTTTACATTAACAAAAAAAGAAAACCGGCTAACTTACAAAGATGCAAATAAGTACAAAACTAAGATCCTGCTTGAGTTGTTTTATGTTTAGAAAGGAAGAGTACCAACTAACACACAATCCATGTTTTGGATTTTATTTTCTAGCAACGATAAAAGTTTTTGCGAAGTTTTTTCTTTCTCCTGTAAAATTTCCATTTATGGAGTTAGTAGGTTTACACTCTAAGCCGACGATATGTCTCTTGGCAAATAACATCAGCGGGCTGAACGGGATGTGTCAAGCTCTGAAGGTAAAAGGAGAGGCGAGTGGTCTTAAAATAAATTGCAAAAAGACAAAAATAATGCTCACAGGCCGCTCCACACATCAGCGTATTTTAATACAGGAGACGCCAGTTGAAGAGGTTGAACAATTTAACTACCTTGGAAGTATTGTTTCAGCAAATGGTGGTACTGATCTGGACGTTCAAAGTAGGATAAATAAAGCTCGCGCAGCCTTCGGTTCTCTCTCCCAAATTTGGAAATCATGTCTGTGAAGCTTTTTTGTTTCCAGCTGAGGTAGGTCAGCGGAGTCCAGGGTTTAACCGTAGAAAGCGAAAACTCGGTTTGTAGAGAGTTCAGAACTCCAAGTTCCAAAATACAATTATCGTTTATTTACTGATAACTTAACAAATTATTTCATATACTTTTACAATATTCCTGATCTTATAATAAACTAACAAGTTATTTCATATACTTTAAATTGCGGGAGCAAATCCCTTACCCTTTACGTAGCTAAAGACAGCGAAGTTTGGGATGGAGTCCCTAGTCTTTAGCAACGGCGGATAGCTGAGACGGCGACGGTTGGGATAGAGTCCCTAGTCTGCAGCGGAAATACGGTCGGTGGTTAAGACAGCGAAGGTTGGGATAGAGTCCCTAGTCTTAACTATGGCGGTGAAGAATATATGCTAAGATAGCGAAGGTTGGGATGGAGTCCCTAGTCTTAGCGATGACGGCGGAGAAAAGAAACCTTAGACAGCGAAGATTGGGATAGAGTCCCTAGTCTAAGTTTCTCGGAAACGGTAGGGAGTTAAGACAGCGAAGGTTGGGATAGAGTCCCTAGTCTTAACGAAAACGGCGGAAAATAGAAGTCTTAGACAGCGAAGGTTGGGATAGAGTCCCTAGTCTACGCTTCTCGGAGAGTTAAGACAGCGAAGGTTGGGATGGAGTCCCTAGTCTTAACGAAAACGGCGGAAAATAGAAGTCTTAGACAGCGAAGGTTGGGATAGAGTCCCTAGTCTAAGCTTCTCGGAGAGTTAAGACAGCGAAGGTTGGGATGGAGTCCCTAGTCTTAACGAAAACGGCGGAAAATAGAAGTCTTAGACAGCGAAGGTTGGGATAGAGTCCCTAGTCTAAGCTTCTCGGAGAGTTAAGACAGCGAAGGTTGGGATGGAGTCCCTAGTCTTAACGTTGACGGCGAAGGAGTAAAAACTAAGACGGCGAAGGTTGGGATAGAGTCCCTAGTCTTAGCTTGTCGGAGGAGGTAAGGATGTTAAGACAGCGAAGGTTGGGATGGAGTCCCTAGTCTTAACTAATGATAATGGAGGGGAAAACGGAAGGGGGTTTTAACGGCTTAAGCCAAAAGGTTGTGAAGCTACTACCTGGTATAAATAATAGCCAGCAGTGTGCTTCGTATTAGTTTTTACACTAATGTTTGAGATATGTTCCTTTACCTAGTACACTTGATTGGTACTATGACACAATGGCAAGAAGAATCTGATTTTTGATGAATTTGTTACCTCTACTTGTTGATTCTCGAGCTAGGAGTAAATGTCAACTATAAACACCGACGAACGAAATTTATTTGCTGACGTCAACAAGCGAAATTTATTTGCTGACGTGTGCCGACAACCTCCAGTGGGTGTCCTCTTTTGCATTTTTGCGTGGGCGCCGCAGGGTATGCAATGATTGTTGCTCAATTCATTTGATGGAATAAGTATAGTGGAATCTCGGCGTTTGTACTTCTGTATTCCGCAGGGTATGCAGTAATTGTTGCTCAATTCATTTAATGGGGTAAGTATAGTGGAATCTCGGCGTTTTGTACTCCTGTATCCAGTGGTCCGGGCAGCAAAAGGTGTAACTTCGTTACATTCCCCCCTTTCTTCGGTAGACGAGACCTCTCGTCGTGATTTTTACGGGGCAGGAGGAGCTATTTATTAAATTCAAGTTTGCTTTTTTTTTTTTTTTTTTTTTTCATAATCATTACTCAGAAATTTTATTTATGTATTCTTTTTGTTGTTTTTTTTTTTTGGTTTTGTACTTTTTTTTTTTTTTGTGTTTTTTTTTTTTTTCATAATTTTTTTGTGTTTTTTCTTATTTAATAATTTTTTTTTGTTTTTTTTTTTTTGTTTTACTATTTTTTCTTTTTTTTTAACAAAATTTGCAATTCAATATAACAAATCAAAAGGAAAATAATAATAAAAGTAACTAATATAAAACAAAACAATTTAATTAAAAAAAAAAAGGAAAATAAAATAATTCTTCAGCGTAACAATAAAACTGGGTTTTCAGGGCTTTACTTATCTACGTTTATAATTTTTGTTTCGCCCTTGAATCGTAAGCTGGCTTGGGTTCTAGCTTTGTTGAGTCTTACCGAAATCTTGCCCCAAGGTTTTTGTATGAAAAAAGATTGTCGTGGCTGCGGGCCCTCCAGCGTGATGTCGATGAATGGATCGCGCCTTGGACGACTCACTCCCTGGGACGTTGATGGACGGTTTTGTTCGGCGACAGCTATACAAGCTACAGACGCTATAGGAGCTAATGGAGCAACGGTTGAGGATTCGCTCCTATTCGTTTTTGCCAAATGAGCTATGGCCTCACTTACATCAAGATCCTCGTGTAGGGCTATAGCTTCCTCGGGTTTCGGGCCAGCAATTCCAATAATTGGCCTTTTAAATCGCACCGTAAGCGGTTTTTCAAAAGGCTGAAAGGCTGTGGACAGTGGTGGATTTCGGACCAACCAGCTTTCTTCCGCTGCCTTACGCTGCTTTCGGGCTTCTTTCATAGCAGCTTCTGGTGGAGGTGGAGGAAAGATAGGCCGGGCCACTTCGCGGTCGATCGCTGGAGGTGCTAACGGGTTGGCTTTTTTGGTGAGTCCCGATGTCGGCTTCTTTGCGTGAACGCTCATCTTGCCAGGTGCTGTTCGGTGACGCTTACAAGGACCTGCGGTAGATGGGACGGCGGCGCTGCTTGGTGGTACTCGAGGTGGTTTTTGGGAGCTGCTTGTCGAAGGTAGTGGGCGAACGGGCTTGCTGGTCGAGGTGGTTGGTTTCCGGGCGATACGAGTTGGCGGTACTGGAGGTCGTGATGTACGCTCTGGAGCTAGGCGACTAAATCTATCTGACGCAGCTGTCTGACCATGGCCCCTGGGGCTGCGCCTCGGCGGAGTTACCACTTTGATTGCTGAGCGGAGTTTGTTTGGTGTCCTGTCCATATTTTTCCTCGAGTTTAAATGGCTACGTTGTCGGCGGTTTACTGGTGAATTGGTGGTTGGCGGATTATTATATTCCGGGACGGCTGAATGTTGAAGGTGATCCAAAGTTGTGTTCGGCTGGTAATAAAGTGGTTGACTGCTCGGAACGCTGGTCGGTCTGCGAATGATGATAGCTGCGGTTTGATCTTCTGTATTTATACTATCGGGCTCGGAATAAAAACCTTTAATATCCCTAACATGTGCTCGGACTGCAGGGTCCTTTTTATTCGTGCGCTTGTTTTTCTTTGTGTCTCTTAATAAGACAATCACGGGGGAAATAAATTTTACTACTTCGTATGGGCCGTCGTATCGAGGTGCCAACTTCTCGGCGAAATAATTGACCCCCGAAGATAGAACTCTCGCCTTTTTATATACCAACTCTCCGATTGCAGGGCGCCAGGGCCGTCTTCTTAGGTTATAGGACTTAGCCTGAACCTGGCTGGCCTTTTGTAAGTTCAATTGAACCAACTCGTATAGGGCGCGCATGCGTTCCTGGCGAGTGTTTACATCCTCGTTGGGGCTGTCGGGGGGTGGCGAATCTTTGAATTCGTTCGGGCCTCGGAGTTCTCGTCCAAAATTGAGCAAGGCTGGTGAAAATCCAGTGGAGTCGTGGCGGCTGGTGTTCAAGGCAAAAAGTAGCTCGGGGATATACTCGTCCCAATTCCTTTGGTTCTCTCTTACATACTGAGCGATCATTGTCTTCAGGGTACGGTTTACTCTTTCGGTCGGGTTCTCTTGGGGAGTATACGGTGCGGTTAGGCGCTGTTGTATGCCTAAATCGAATAAAAACTCCTGGAATTGATGACTAGTGAACTGGGATCCGTTATCTGATAAAAATACTCGAGGAACTCCGAAACGATTCGTGATGTGCTCGCGAACAGCTTTTATTAGGCCTGGGGCTGTTGCGGCTCGCAGTGGTGTCGCCTCAACCCACTTAGTGAATTTGTCCACCATCACTAATAAGGTAGTGTTACCCTTCATGGAACGTGGCAAAGGTCCAACGAAATCGGCACAAACGAATTCCCAGGGTTGCTCCACCGGTGTTGTGTACATAAGTCCAGCCGGTTTTTGCTGCGATACCTTGTACTGATTGCACACCTGGCACTTTTGGACGTATTTGGCTATATCTCGGAACATCCCAGGCCAATAATACCGTTTAGCCATTCGGGATGTAGTTTTGGCGATACCCAAATGCCCGGCGGTAACAGCATCGTGATTTTCGCTTAGGATACGTTGGCGGTCGGAACTTGGGACGCATAATTTCCAATCGAATTCGGAAGCAGTAGCCAACGGCTGGGAGTTCGAAAAACGGCGGTACAATTGGTTGTTTTCCACTTTATAATCCGGATTACCGTTGGGGTTGTTGGCTATTTGATTTAGTTTATTTTCTATCCAATCAAATTTTGCGTCTCTTATTGTCGCTAGTTTATCTGCTTCGGTAATGGGGAGAGGATCGCGGGACAGGGCATCGGCTACCACATTCATCGCTCCCTTTCGGTAATGAATCTCGAAATCTAATTGTTGTAATTCCAGCGCCCAACGAGCTAACCGACCGGAGGGGTTTTCTAAACTGTGGAGCCACTTTAAAGAATGGTGGTCCGTGACCACATTGAAGTGATAACCCTCAAGGTATGGACGCATTTTTCTGATTCCCCAAAGTATTGCCAGGCATTCCTTTTCAGTAACGGCGTACTTCTGTTCCTGTTCCGTGAGAGTGCGACTGGCATAGGCGATGACTTTTTCTTGGCCTTCAAAATTTTATGTTAGAACTACTCCTAGACCGAAATGACTGGCATCGGTTTGTAGAGTAAACGTCAAATCGAAGTTTGGGCAGGCTAGGACTGGCGCTTCGGTGAGCTTTGATTTAAGTGCATCAAACGCAGCCTGCTGGCAATGCCCCCAGACCCAATTGGCATTCTTCTTTAACAAACCAGTTAACGGAGCGGCTACAGTCGAGAAGTCCAGATCCCCAAAATGCGACGTAGTTCTCGAATGTTGGAGGGTGCGTTCAATTCTTGAACAGCGGAGATTTTGTCGGGGTCCGTGTGTATGCCTTCTCTACTAACTACGTGGCCTAGGTACTTCAAAGTTTCTCGGCAAAAATTACACTTCTCCACATTAATTTTCAAATTTGCAGCTCGGAGTTTAAAGAAAACTTCTGCCAAATGTTGAATATGCTCCTCGAACGTGCCGCTGATAACTATGATGTCATCCAAATAGACGAATACATGATTTAACATGTCTGCTCCAAAAATAGCGTCCATGGCTCGTTGAAATGTGGCTCCTGCTGAATGTAACCCACATGGCATTACATTCCACTCAAACAGGCCTCTTCCGGGTACGGTGAAAGCGGTATAAGGGCGGCAACTCGGTTCCAACGCTATTTGCCAGTAGCCTTGTTTTAAATCGATTGTTGACATAAATTTAGCTCCCCGCAATTTATCAAGGATAGCTACGATGTATGGCAAGGGGTATGCATCTTTGTATGAGACCTCGTTCAGCTGTCGGAAGTCAACGCAAACCCGCCACGACCCTCCTTTCTTCCTCACCAACACTATTGGTGAGCTATAGGGGCTTTTCGATGGGCTTATTTTGCCTGTTTCGAGAAGGTCGTCAATTTCCTCGTTGATTATCTTCTGCATAGCGGGGTTGCGAGGGTAATACCGCTGTTTGAACGGCTCCTCAGTTTTGAGGCGTATACGATGCGGCGGTACGTTTGAAATCCCTTTAATCTCGTCAAACTTGGGTAGTTCAGACCGTAAGAATTCATTAATTCCCTCTTGCTGCGTGTCCGAAAGGTGCTTGGCTACTGAACAAGCGTGGTTCCCCGTCGGTGTTTTGCGAGGCTTTTTACTAGTCACCAGCTGGCTGGCCAAGAAAATTTGTAGACCAGCCTGGTGCATAAAATCCATCCCAATTAGTGCGTCTTCTGCGAGCTCAGGCATGTACGTCACTTCTCCGGTCAGATCGGTTTCTCCTATAGTGAGCGTAGCTGTATAATGCTCCGTAGTCATAATTGGGTTTCCATTAGCTAAATGGATCGGTCGACCCTGTATGCGCAAAGGGAAGTTTAATTCCTTGAACTTGTCTCTTAGTGCCCGCCCTACGTAAGACTTTGTGGAACCAGTGTCGAGTAAAGCATGATATTCTTCTTCTTCGATATACACTGGGATGAAATAACGAGAGTCTTGGATGGGTGGTGATGGCGGCGGTGAGGTGACAACAGCGACGGGGTTTCGGTGACATGGACAATCCTTGGTTAAACGGCCGTCCACTCCGCAGTGAGAGCAAAATAAGCGGTAAGGCCTTCGGCACGTTTCCTTCCGATGCCCTCTCTGCTTGCAATTCCAGCAATGCGTGTTTCGGTCATAGGGAACTTCTGCAGCAGGGCCACGGTGGTTTGATGGAGGGAAAGGTGTTGATGATGAGCGAACATTACGTTCGTCGTTCTTCACTGCTTCAAATTCCTCGGCTAGGAAGGCAAGTTCGTCCAAAGTATTGAAATCTCGACGGCGGATATATAGTCGATACTCTGGTCGCATGTTATCGAAAATTCGATCGATGTTGTCAGCTACGGAAACGCGGGGGTGCTGCCTTATCAAATATTGTGCAGATAAAATATAATCTTTGGCCTTCTCGCGGGGTCCTTGTCGTTTGCGTAATATTTCCTCCTCCAACTTGTGCAAATAACGGGCAGGCAGGAAATGTCTTATAAACGCTTCTCGGAAACCTTCCCAAGTGTTTAAACTGTCACCTTTAATGCGCAACCACTCTAACGCACTTCCACGGAAAAGCTCGGGTAAGGTTCGCAACATATTGTTAGGTGGGATGTTGTAGCATCGAGTGAGCTCTGTCAACCGCTCTAAAAACTCCAATGGGTTGCCAGAGGAATCGAACCTCAACCCCCACTTGCGGACTGTGTTCATCAGCTCTGCTTCGTAGCTCAATGTGAGTCGACTGGTTGTTGCCATCTGATCTAGCCTCGATGGTGTTGATTCGGGGTATTGATTCGAGGTTTGCGGTAGGGCAGCTGTTGCCGCATGATATGGTGGCTGGTATGTTGGAACAGGTGTGGCAAATGGCTTCTTAGGTTCGGGCATGGTTAAAAATGACGAGGTTTTAAACGGGGCTGGTGGAACTTGAATTCTGATGTGGCTCTTGAATGGCTGCGGGTCGGTTGGCGGGATTTCTTCTTCTTCGTCGTTTCTTTTTTCTACGACGTTTTCCCACTCTGCACACAGATTTTGTGTGGATGCGTGCTTGTAACACTTTGATAATCTCGGATTTCTTTAAGAAATATATGAACCCCAGGTTCTTATACGGGTTGATGTCTTCCATCTGAGATTCGTCAGAATCGGATTCGGACATGGTGAACGGGTAGGCGGCGGATCGGTATACGGGTCGGTGGAACTTTTTCGAAGGGTCACGGTGAGTCGGTGTCTGGTTACGGATAAATCTTTCCAAAGGACTTTTCGGAGAAAAACGGGTTACGGCGGCGGACGGTGTTGCCTTCGAAAGATTTATGGTCGGTCGGTGGGAGTTCGGTTGAACCTTCTAGATGTCCCTGCTCGGGCGCCAAAATGTGATGCTTTTTTGTTTCCAGCTGAGGTAGGTCAGCGGAGTCCAGGGTTTAACCGTAGAAAGCGAAAACTCGGTTTGTAGAGAGTTCAGAACTCCAAGTTCCAAAATACAATTATCGTTTATTTACTGATAACTTAACAAATTATTTCATATACTTTTACAATATTCCTGATCTTATAATAAACTAACAAGTTATTTCATATACTTTAAATTGCGGGAGCAAATCCCTTACCCTTTACGTAGCTAAAGACAGCGAAGTTTGGGATGGAGTCCCTAGTCTTTAGCAACGGCGGATAGCTGAGACGGCGACGGTTGGGATAGAGTCCCTAGTCTGCAGCGGAAATACGGTCGGTGGTTAAGACAGCGAAGGTTGGGATAGAGTCCCTAGTCTTAACTATGGCGGTGAAGAATATATGCTAAGATAGCGAAGGTTGGGATGGAGTCCCTAGTCTTAGCGATGACGGCGGAGAAAAGAAACCTTAGACAGCGAAGATTGGGATAGAGTCCCTAGTCTAAGTTTCTCGGAAACGGTAGGGAGTTAAGACAGCGAAGGTTGGGATAGAGTCCCTAGTCTTAACGAAAACGGCGGAAAATAGAAGTCTTAGACAGCGAAGGTTGGGATAGAGTCCCTAGTCTAAGCTTCTCGGAGAGTTAAGACAGCGAAGGTTGGGATGGAGTCCCTAGTCTTAACGAAAACGGCGGAAAATAGAAGTCTTAGACAGCGAAGGTTGGGATAGAGTCCCTAGTCTAAGCTTCTCGGAGAGTTAAGACAGCGAAGGTTGGGATGGAGTCCCTAGTCTTAACGAAAACGGCGGAAAATAGAAGTCTTAGACAGCGAAGGTTGGGATAGAGTCCCTAGTCTAAGCTTCTCGGAGAGTTAAGACAGCGAAGGTTGGGATGGAGTCCCTAGTCTTAACGTTGACGGCGAAGGAGTAAAAACTAAGACGGCGAAGGTTGGGATAGAGTCCCTAGTCTTAGCTTGTCGGAGGAGGTAAGGATGTTAAGACAGCGAAGGTTGGGATGGAGTCCCTAGTCTTAACTAATGATAATGGAGGGGAAAACGGAAGGGGGTTTTAACGGCTTAAGCCAAAAGGTTGTGAAGCTACTACCTGGTATAAATAATAGCCAGCAGTGTGCTTCGTATTAGTTTTTACACTAATGTTTGAGATATGTTCCTTTACCTAGTACACTTGATTGGTACTATGACACAATGGCAAGAAGAATCTGATTTTTGATGAATTTGTTACCTCTACTTGTTGATTCTCGAGCTAGGAGTAAATGTCAACTATAAACACCGACGAACGAAATTTATTTGCTGACGTCAACAAGCGAAATTTATTTGCTGACGTGTGCCGACAACCTCCAGTGGGTGTCCTCTTTTGCATTTTTGCGTGGGCGCCGCAGGGTATGCAATGATTGTTGCTCAATTCATTTGATGGAATAAGTATAGTGGAATCTCGGCGTTTGTACTTCTGTATTCCGCAGGGTATGCAGTAATTGTTGCTCAATTCATTTAATGGGGTAAGTATAGTGGAATCTCGGCGTTTTGTACTCCTGTATCCAGTGGTCCGGGCAGCAAAAGGTGTAACTTCGTTACATTCCCCCCTTTCTTCGGTAGACGAGACCTCTCGTCGTGATTTTTACGGGGCAGGAGGAGCTATTTATTAAATTCAAGTTTGCTTTTTTTTTTTTTTTTTTTTTTCATAATCATTACTCAGAAATTTTATTTATGTATTCTTTTTGTTGTTTTTTTTTTTTGGTTTTGTACTTTTTTTTTTTTTTGTGTTTTTTTTTTTTTTCATAATTTTTTTGTGTTTTTTCTTATTTAATAATTTTTTTTTGTTTTTTTTTTTTGTTTTACTATTTTTTCTTTTTTTTTAACAAAATTTGCAATTCAATATAACAAATCAAAAGGAAAATAATAATAAAAGTAACTAATATAAAACAAAACAATTTAATTAAAAAAAAAAAGGAAAATAAAATAATTCTTCAGCGTAACAATAAAACTGGGTTTTCAGGGCTTTACTTATCTACGTTTATAATTTTTGTTTCGCCCTTGAATCGTAAGCTGGCTTGGGTTCTAGCTTTGTTGAGTCTTACCGAAATCTTGCCCCAAGGTTTTTGTATGAAAAAAGATTGTCGTGGCTGCGGGCCCTCCAGCGTGATGTCGATGAATGGATCGCGCCTTGGACGACTCACTCCCTGGGACGTTGATGGACGGTTTTGTTCGGCGACAGCTATACAAGCTACAGACGCTATAGGAGCTAATGGAGCAACGGTTGAGGATTCGCTCCTATTCGTTTTTGCCAAATGAGCTATGGCCTCACTTACATCAAGATCCTCGTGTAGGGCTATAGCTTCCTCGGGTTTCGGGCCAGCAATTCCAATAATTGGCCTTTTAAATCGCACCGTAAGCGGTTTTTCAAAAGGCTGAAAGGCTGTGGACAGTGGTGGATTTCGGACCAACCAGCTTTCTTCCGCTGCCTTACGCTGCTTTCGGGCTTCTTTCATAGCAGCTTCTGGTGGAGGTGGAGGAAAGATAGGCCGGGCCACTTCGCGGTCGATCGCTGGAGGTGCTAACGGGTTGGCTTTTTTGGTGAGTCCCGATGTCGGCTTCTTTGCGTGAACGCTCATCTTGCCAGGTGCTGTTCGGTGACGCTTACAAGGACCTGCGGTAGATGGGACGGCGGCGCTGCTTGGTGGTACTCGAGGTGGTTTTTGGGAGCTGCTTGTCGAAGGTAGTGGGCGAACGGGCTTGCTGGTCGAGGTGGTTGGTTTCCGGGCGATACGAGTTGGCGGTACTGGAGGTCGTGATGTACGCTCTGGAGCTAGGCGACTAAATCTATCTGACGCAGCTGTCTGACCATGGCCCCTGGGGCTGCGCCTCGGCGGAGTTACCACTTTGATTGCTGAGCGGAGTTTGTTTGGTGTCCTGTCCATATTTTTCCTCGAGTTTAAATGGCTACGTTGTCGGCGGTTTACTGGTGAATTGGTGGTTGGCGGATTATTATATTCCGGGACGGCTGAATGTTGAAGGTGATCCAAAGTTGTGTTCGGCTGGTAATAAAGTGGTTGACTGCTCGGAACGCTGGTCGGTCTGCGAATGATGATAGCTGCGGTTTGATCTTCTGTATTTATACTATCGGGCTCGGAATAAAAACCTTTAATATCCCTAACATGTGCTCGGACTGCAGGGTCCTTTTTATTCGTGCGCTTGTTTTTCTTTGTGTCTCTTAATAAGACAATCACGGGGGAAATAAATTTTACTACTTCGTATGGGCCGTCGTATCGAGGTGCCAACTTCTCGGCGAAATAATTGACCCCCGAAGATAGAACTCTCGCCTTTTTATATACCAACTCTCCGATTGCAGGGCGCCAGGGCCGTCTTCTTAGGTTATAGGACTTAGCCTGAACCTGGCTGGCCTTTTGTAAGTTCAATTGAACCAACTCGTATAGGGCGCGCATGCGTTCCTGGCGAGTGTTTACATCCTCGTTGGGGCTGTCGGGGGGTGGCGAATCTTTGAATTCGTTCGGGCCTCGGAGTTCTCGTCCAAAATTGAGCAAGGCTGGTGAAAATCCAGTGGAGTCGTGGCGGCTGGTGTTCAAGGCAAAAAGTAGCTCGGGGATATACTCGTCCCAATTCCTTTGGTTCTCTCTTACATACTGAGCGATCATTGTCTTCAGGGTACGGTTTACTCTTTCGGTCGGGTTCTCTTGGGGAGTATACGGTGCGGTTAGGCGCTGTTGTATGCCTAAATCGAATAAAAACTCCTGGAATTGATGACTAGTGAACTGGGATCCGTTATCTGATAAAAATACTCGAGGAACTCCGAAACGATTCGTGATGTGCTCGCGAACAGCTTTTATTAGGCCTGGGGCTGTTGCGGCTCGCAGTGGTGTCGCCTCAACCCACTTAGTGAATTTGTCCACCATCACTAATAAGGTAGTGTTACCCTTCATGGAACGTGGCAAAGGTCCAACGAAATCGGCACAAACGAATTCCCAGGGTTGCTCCACCGGTGTTGTGTACATAAGTCCAGCCGGTTTTTGCTGCGATACCTTGTACTGATTGCACACCTGGCACTTTTGGACGTATTTGGCTATATCTCGGAACATCCCAGGCCAATAATACCGTTTAGCCATTCGGGATGTAGTTTTGGCGATACCCAAATGCCCGGCGGTAACAGCATCGTGATTTTCGCTTAGGATACGTTGGCGGTCGGAACTTGGGACGCATAATTTCCAATCGAATTCGGAAGCAGTAGCCAACGGCTGGGAGTTCGAAAAACGGCGGTACAATTGGTTGTTTTCCACTTTATAATCCGGATTACCGTTGGGGTTGTTGGCTATTTGATTTAGTTTATTTTCTATCCAATCAAATTTTGCGTCTCTTATTGTCGCTAGTTTATCTGCTTCGGTAATGGGGAGAGGATCGCGGGACAGGGCATCGGCTACCACATTCATCGCTCCCTTTCGGTAATGAATCTCGAAATCTAATTGTTGTAATTCCAGCGCCCAACGAGCTAACCGACCGGAGGGGTTTTCTAAACTGTGGAGCCACTTTAAAGAATGGTGGTCCGTGACCACATTGAAGTGATAACCCTCAAGGTATGGACGCATTTTTCTGATTCCCCAAAGTATTGCCAGGCATTCCTTTTCAGTAACGGCGTACTTCTGTTCCTGTTCCGTGAGAGTGCGACTGGCATAGGCGATGACTTTTTCTTGGCCTTCAAAATTTTATGTTAGAACTACTCCTAGACCGAAATGACTGGCATCGGTTTGTAGAGTAAACGTCAAATCGAAGTTTGGGCAGGCTAGGACTGGCGCTTCGGTGAGCTTTGATTTAAGTGCATCAAACGCAGCCTGCTGGCAATGCCCCCAGACCCAATTGGCATTCTTCTTTAACAAACCAGTTAACGGAGCGGCTACAGTCGAGAAGTCCAGATCCCCAAAATGCGACGTAGTTCTCGAATGTTGGAGGGTGCGTTCAATTCTTGAACAGCGGAGATTTTGTCGGGGTCCGTGTGTATGCCTTCTCTACTAACTACGTGGCCTAGGTACTTCAAAGTTTCTCGGCAAAAATTACACTTCTCCACATTAATTTTCAAATTTGCAGCTCGGAGTTTAAAGAAAACTTCTGCCAAATGTTGAATATGCTCCTCGAACGTGCCGCTGATAACTATGATGTCATCCAAATAGACGAATACATGATTTAACATGTCTGCTCCAAAAATAGCGTCCATGGCTCGTTGAAATGTGGCTCCTGCTGAATGTAACCCACATGGCATTACATTCCACTCAAACAGGCCTCTTCCGGGTACGGTGAAAGCGGTATAAGGGCGGCAACTCGGTTCCAACGCTATTTGCCAGTAGCCTTGTTTTAAATCGATTGTTGACATAAATTTAGCTCCCCGCAATTTATCAAGGATAGCTACGATGTATGGCAAGGGGTATGCATCTTTGTATGAGACCTCGTTCAGCTGTCGGAAGTCAACGCAAACCCGCCACGACCCTCCTTTCTTCCTCACCAACACTATTGGTGAGCTATAGGGGCTTTTCGATGGGCTTATTTTGCCTGTTTCGAGAAGGTCGTCAATTTCCTCGTTGATTATCTTCTGCATAGCGGGGTTGCGAGGGTAATACCGCTGTTTGAACGGCTCCTCAGTTTTGAGGCGTATACGATGCGGCGGTACGTTTGAAATCCCTTTAATCTCGTCAAACTTGGGTAGTTCAGACCGTAAGAATTCATTAATTCCCTCTTGCTGCGTGTCCGAAAGGTGCTTGGCTACTGAACAAGCGTGGTTCCCCGTCGGTGTTTTGCGAGGCTTTTTACTAGTCACCAGCTGGCTGGCCAAGAAAATTTGTAGACCAGCCTGGTGCATAAAATCCATCCCAATTAGTGCGTCTTCTGCGAGCTCAGGCATGTACGTCACTTCTCCGGTCAGATCGGTTTCTCCTATAGTGAGCGTAGCTGTATAATGCTCCGTAGTCATAATTGGGTTTCCATTAGCTAAATGGATCGGTCGACCCTGTATGCGCAAAGGGAAGTTTAATTCCTTGAACTTGTCTCTTAGTGCCCGCCCTACGTAAGACTTTGTGGAACCAGTGTCGAGTAAAGCATGATATTCTTCTTCTTCGATATACACTGGGATGAAATAACGAGAGTCTTGGATGGGTGGTGATGGCGGCGGTGAGGTGACAACAGCGACGGGGTTTCGGTGACATGGACAATCCTTGGTTAAACGGCCGTCCACTCCGCAGTGAGAGCAAAATAAGCGGTAAGGCCTTCGGCACGTTTCCTTCCGATGCCCTCTCTGCTTGCAATTCCAGCAATGCGTGTTTCGGTCATAGGGAACTTCTGCAGCAGGGCCACGGTGGTTTGATGGAGGGAAAGGTGTTGATGATGAGCGAACATTACGTTCGTCGTTCTTCACTGCTTCAAATTCCTCGGCTAGGAAGGCAAGTTCGTCCAAAGTATTGAAATCTCGACGGCGGATATATAGTCGATACTCTGGTCGCATGTTATCGAAAATTCGATCGATGTTGTCAGCTACGGAAACGCGGGGGTGCTGCCTTATCAAATATTGTGCAGATAAAATATAATCTTTGGCCTTCTCGCGGGGTCCTTGTCGTTTGCGTAATATTTCCTCCTCCAACTTGTGCAAATAACGGGCAGGCAGGAAATGTCTTATAAACGCTTCTCGGAAACCTTCCCAAGTGTTTAAACTGTCACCTTTAATGCGCAACCACTCTAACGCACTTCCACGGAAAAGCTCGGGTAAGGTTCGCAACATATTGTTAGGTGGGATGTTGTAGCATCGAGTGAGCTCTGTCAACCGCTCTAAAAACTCCAATGGGTTGCCAGAGGAATCGAACCTCAACCCCCACTTGCGGACTGTGTTCATCAGCTCTGCTTCGTAGCTCAATGTGAGTCGACTGGTTGTTGCCATCTGATCTAGCCTCGATGGTGTTGATTCGGGGTATTGATTCGAGGTTTGCGGTAGGGCAGCTGTTGCCGCATGATATGGTGGCTGGTATGTTGGAACAGGTGTGGCAAATGGCTTCTTAGGTTCGGGCATGGTTAAAAATGACGAGGTTTTAAACGGGGCTGGTGGAACTTGAATTCTGATGTGGCTCTTGAATGGCTGCGGGTCGGTTGGCGGGATTTCTTCTTCTTCGTCGTTTCTTTTTTCTACGACGTTTTCCCACTCTGCACACAGATTTTGTGTGGATGCGTGCTTGTAACACTTTGATAATCTCGGATTTCTTTAAGAAATATATGAACCCCAGGTTCTTATACGGGTTGATGTCTTCCATCTGAGATTCGTCAGAATCGGATTCGGACATGGTGAACGGGTAGGCGGCGGATCGGTATACGGGTCGGTGGAACTTTTTCGAAGGGTCACGGTGAGTCGGTGTCTGGTTACGGATAAATCTTTCCAAAGGACTTTTCGGAGAAAAACGGGTTACGGCGGCGGACGGTGTTGCCTTCGAAAGATTTATGGTCGGTCGGTGGGAGTTCGGTTGAACCTTCTAGATGTCCCTGCTCGGGCGCCAAAATGTGATGCTTTTTTGTTTCCAGCTGAGGTAGGTCAGCGGAGTCCAGGGTTTAACCGTAGAAAGCGAAAACTCGGTTTGTAGAGAGTTCAGAACTCCAAGTTCCAAAATACAATTATCGTTTATTTACTGATAACTTAACAAATTATTTCATATACTTTTACAATATTCCTGATCTTATAATAAACTAACAAGTTATTTCATATACTTTAAATTGCGGGAGCAAATCCCTTACCCTTTACGTAGCTAAAGACAGCGAAGTTTGGGATGGAGTCCCTAGTCTTTAGCAACGGCGGATAGCTGAGACGGCGACGGTTGGGATAGAGTCCCTAGTCTGCAGCGGAAATACGGTCGGTGGTTAAGACAGCGAAGGTTGGGATAGAGTCCCTAGTCTTAACTATGGCGGTGAAGAATATATGCTAAGATAGCGAAGGTTGGGATGGAGTCCCTAGTCTTAGCGATGACGGCGGAGAAAAGAAACCTTAGACAGCGAAGATTGGGATAGAGTCCCTAGTCTAAGTTTCTCGGAAACGGTAGGGAGTTAAGACAGCGAAGGTTGGGATAGAGTCCCTAGTCTTAACGAAAACGGCGGAAAATAGAAGTCTTAGACAGCGAAGGTTGGGATAGAGTCCCTAGTCTAAGCTTCTCGGAGAGTTAAGACAGCGAAGGTTGGGATGGAGTCCCTAGTCTTAACGAAAACGGCGGAAAATAGAAGTCTTAGACAGCGAAGGTTGGGATAGAGTCCCTAGTCTAAGCTTCTCGGAGAGTTAAGACAGCGAAGGTTGGGATGGAGTCCCTAGTCTTAACGAAAACGGCGGAAAATAGAAGTCTTAGACAACGAAGGTTGGGATAGAGTCCCTAGTCTAAGCTTCTCGGAGAGTTAAGACAGCGAAGGTTGGGATGGAGTCCCTAGTCTTAACGTTGACGGCGAAGGAGTAAAAACTAAGACGGCGAAGGTTGGGATAGAGTCCCTAGTCTTAGCTTGTCGGAGGAGGTAAGGATGTTAAGACAGCGAAGGTTGGGATGGAGTCCCTAGTCTTAACTAATGATAATGGAGGGGAAAACGGAAGGGGGTTTTAACGGCTTAAGCCAAAAGGTTGTGAAGCTACTACCTGGTATAAATAATAGCCAGCAGTGTGCTTCGTATTAGTTTTTACACTAATGTTTGAGATATGTTCCTTTACCTAGTACACTTGATTGGTACTATGACACAATGGCAAGAAGAATCTGATTTTTGATGAATTTGTTACCTCTACTTGTTGATTCTCGAGCTAGGAGTAAATGTCAACTATAAACACCGACGAACGAAATTCATTTGCTGACGTCAACAAGCGAAATTTATTTGCTGACGTGTGCCGACAACCTCCAGTGGGTGTCCTCTTTTGCATTTTTGCGTGGGCGCCGCAGGGTATGCAATGATTGTTGCTCAATTCATTTGATGGAATAAGTATAGTGGAATCTCGGCGTTTTGTACTTCTGTATTCCGCAGGGTATGCAGTAATTGTTGCTCAATTCATTTAATGGGGTAAGTATAGTGGAATCTCGGCGTTTTGTACTCCTGTATCCAGTGGTCCGGGCAGCAAAAGGTGTAACTTCGTTACATGTCAAATCTCCTTGCGCACAAAGTTGAGATTCTTCGAATCCAATGTCAAATCCGTGCTGTTATATGCTTGCGAAACCTGGAAAGTCACGACTACCATCTCAAAGAAATTGCAGGCTTTTGTGAACCGTTGTCTACGCCATATTCTAAAAATACGCTGGCCACAAATTATATCAAACGAGGAATTGTGGCGCAGGACAAGTCAAGAGCGGCTGGACGTTGACATACGAAAGCGTAAATGGCAATGGATTGGTCACACACTGAGGAAACCAAACGATGAAATTGCAAAGCAGTCATTTGAATGGAATCCTCAGGGTGCACGGCGGGTTGGAAGACCAAGAACAACATGGAAATCAACAGTTCTAGCAGAAGCAGACTCCCAGAGAAAGACGTGGCTACAGTTAAAATATCTATCTGCAGACCGAGAAGGATGGAAACGATTTGTTGGCGCCCTATGCCCCAACCGGGGTTACAGGACTTGATGATGATGATTTTTATGGTTATTTTTCTATTTGGAGTTAACTTTTCTTAAAATTGCCCCTCCCGCCTGAACGGGGGGATATATACCCCCCATCCGGTACTATTGTTTTCTTCTTTTGGCCCAATCTACACGCTCTATTGCTTTGATGCAGCATATGTCAAAGACCATGTTTTTGTTATTATACTGTTTTATATACTACTTGTTGTTTTAAATTTTTGATTGCTATATTTTGAAACGCCGTCCCTTGGAAACCCGAAAATGCTTGCTGTGGCTGTTCTAGTTTGTAAGTAGTCTGTAAGTAGTTTGTAAGTAGCTTTAAGTAGTTTTATAGTGGTTTTAATTAGTTTTAATTAGTTATAATCAGTTTTAGTTAGTTTTAATTAGTTCTAATTAGTTTTAATTTAGTTTTAGTTAGTTTTATTTAGTTTGTAAGTTTTATATAAAACCAAAAATAAAGATAAAGATACCAAGTTTTTTTTCAATTCTTCTTGGTGAAAAATAAAACCAAAATGAATTCTAGTTTTAAGATAGTTCTTAAGCCGAAAGGCATTAGCATTAAGTTATTAGCTTAACTTAGAGCGCCCGAATGGGGCCAGTAAGTTAATTGTAAGATATTGATAAGTAGGCTAGTTTTTATGAATTTTTGTCTTGCTTTAAGATAGTTTTAAGAAAATGGAAAAATAAAAATTGAATTTAAAAAAAAAAAAAAAAAAAAAAAACGATGAAATTGCAAAGCAGTCATTTGAATGGAATCCTCAGGGTGCACGGCGGGTTGGAAGACCAAGAACAACATGGAAATCAACAGTTCTAGCAGAAGCAGACTCCCAGAGAAAGACGTGGCCAAAGTTAAAATATCTATCTGCAGACCGTGAAGGATGGAAACGATCTGTTGGCGCCCTATGCCCCAACTGGGGTTACAGGACTTGATGATGATGATGATACGTGTTATCACGCTCCGCACCCAGCTGACAAAGCTAGGGGAAGATCAGCAATACTTATAAGAAAGTGCTTAACACACTTTGAAGAACCAAAGTTTACAAATGAAAATATGCAAGTAACAACAATTAGTATTGGTATAAAACAGAAAGAGTTTAAAATAGCAGCTATATACTGCCCTCCGAGGCACTCTCCAACTGAAGAAGACTTTGCAGAACTCCTTAACTTGTTAGGACATAACTTCCTTCTTGGTGGCGACTTCAATGCTAAACACACCCACTGGGGATCTAGGCTCATAACCACAAAAGGTAAACGGCTATACCAAACAGGCCGCAAATACAACTGCGAATTTTATTCTTCTGGTTCGCCAACATACTGGCCATCTGATACTAACAAAATACCAGACCTTATAGACTTTTTCGTAGTTAAAGGTATTAAACGAAACCATATAAGTGTCGAAGGTAACTACGACTTATCGTCAGATCATACTCCATTATTTTAACACTGAGTGAAGCGGAAATAATAGAAAAAAGTAATCCTAAGCTCGTGATTGAAAGAACAAACTGGAACGAATTCAGAGATATACTTGAAAGTTTTATAAACCTGAGATCCCCTATGCAAACAAATGAACAAATTGACCATGAAGTAGAACAATTTATTGCTGATGTGCAACAGGCTGCAGAAGAAAGTACTCCAAACTCCAACTATTTCGAACTCAAGAGAAAAAGAACTAAAATATCCTGTCGAAATAAAGGAGCTGATATTGGAAAAAAGAAGAGCTCGAAGAAAATGGCAAGTTACGAGATTTCCAGGTGATAAGGCAGTTTTTAACCGTCTTAACAACGAACTAAAGAAAAGAATCTGTGAGTTTAAAAACGAATCACTGAGTAGATTCCCGAATAGTCTGACGGCGGATGCTTCTACAGAATACTCATTATGGAAAGTAGCTAAGCGCTTAAAAAGACCACAGACACAAAACCGGCCAATAAAATCTCAAAATGGTAAATGGGTCGGAAACCCGAAACAAAAGGCTGATCTCTTCGCTGAACATCTAGCGAATGTTTTTAAGCCATTCCCAGCAAACACAGCTACAGATCGCTTACAGTTTGTTGATAGAAACGACGAATGCGAAATACCTTTTGTCACGCTCAAAGAAGTAAGAAGCATGTGTCAACATAAGTTGTCTAACAAAAAATCACCAGGGTACGATCTCATAACTGCTCAGGTTTTGAAAGAAATGCCTTTAATAGCCTTCAAGAAACTCCAATTTATAATAAACGCATGCCTTAAACTAAGATATGTGCCACATCACTGGAAAATTTCAGAAGTCATTGTTATACCTAAACAAGGTAAGCCACCAACAGAAGTAACATCTTACAGACCAATATCGCTTATACCAATCATGGCAAAAGTTTTTGAAAAATTGCTACTGAAAAGGCTTAGCAAAATAATAGAAGAAAGAAGACTAGTTCCGAGCCATCAGTTTGGATTTAGAAATAAACATTCCACGATAGACCAAGTGCATCGAATTACGGATGTTGTGGAAAAGGCACTTGAAGAAAAACAAGTATGCTCGGCTATATTCTTAGATGTGGCTCAAGCCTTTGACAAGGTTTGGCACTTGGGACTTGAGTACAAACTGCATAGGGACCTTCCCAGGCAGTACTACGAAATACTGAAATCCTACGTTACGAACCGACTCTTTAGAGTACGGTACGACCAAAATTACTCGGAACTAAAGAAAATTGAAGCCGGTGTACCACAAGGAAGTGTCCTAGGACCGACCCTGTATCTGTTATATACAAGGGATATTCAAGTGGACATCAACGCTATCAGGGCCACCTTTGCTGATGATACTGCAATATTGGTGCCAGATAAATCCGTTACGAAGGCTACACAAAAATTGCAAAATGCAGTCGATAAAGTTAGTGATTGAACGCAGATATGGCGCATCAAACTAAACGAAACAAAATCGACGCATATAAACTTTACAAATAAAAACATAAACAATGTTCCAATTTATATAAACAGTACAGCAGTACCTTACTCCAATACCGCCAAATACCTTGGAATGACTTTGGATGCAAAGCTTAAATGGAAAGAGCACATCAAAAAGAAAAGAGAAGAACTAAACTTGAAGTACAGAAAAATGGACTGGTTACTAGGAAAGAACTCTGACCTATCTATCCAGAACAAACTAATGTTATATAAGCAAGTATTGAAACCCGTTTGGACATATGGCATCCAACTATGGGGCTGTACAAAGAAAACAAATGCTGAACCCATCCAAAAATTCCAAAGCAAGGTCCTTCGTGGAATAATTGATGCCCCTTGGTATATAAGAAATAGCGATCTACGTCGTGACCTACAAATTGAAATGGTTACAGAAGTGGTTAAAAAACACGCTGTATCACACAATCAGCGACTGCAAAGTCATACAAACTCTGAAATGGAGACCGTCCCAAATGTACAAAAAAATGTTCGGAGATTAAGAAGAACCAAGCCTCATGAGCTGATGGTCTAAAAGCTATGGGAAAATGTTATAACTTTAAACTTCCCCCAATGCGATTTAAAAATTAAGAAATAAAAATCATTTGTCGATCTTTCATAGATTGGTCCTGATTCACCGGTGGTTTTAGTGCGGTAAGAGTCCCACACTACTTGGTACCGATTCTTACCGAGTGTCTTTTCAAGATTTCCATCGGATAATAAAAAAAAAAAAAAAATATTAATTGAAGTGCTTCATTTTCTTTATTTCGATTTAGATAATCTTTATTTTTTTTTTGTCATACAAATTTGGCCACTGTTGATATAATGTTAATAGTAACTCGGTTTCAATTTTTGACCACATATTTTTGAAAAAAAATTTATTTCACGTTTTAAATTACTTAACCTTCACTTTACAGACAAAATATCGTTGAATTTATAACTGACTGTCTATTTTTTTTTCTTTTTTTTTAATTCTTAGTTGTCAAAGTAGAAACGTCAAAGTTCAACCAGAAAAAGTCTTGAAATTTTCATACGTGCTTTCGTCTTTTCGTTCCCCCTACGTTTCTACACCCCTCACCCAATATGTCAAAAAGACGAAACACGTAACGTCCGATAAAACGAATCGTGTAATCAGGCTCTAAGAGTGAATAATTTTTTGAATGGAAGGAAAATTAATTGTGAATTTTAATTTCTGAAAATTGTTTATTTCTTATTGTTTGTCTCTGTAAAAGTCTTGTCGAAGGAAAAAGTTCGTCTCGTCCCTACCGTGTCTGTGTCTTCTTTTATTTTATTTGTGCTATGTCTCACACCCCCAAATATTTTAAGTTAATAAATTTTACAATAAAAAATTAATTAAATAAATATAAAAAAAATAATCAACATATATCAAAAGCAAACATTAATACAACATACAAAAAAAAAAAGTCTCGCGCCGCAATCCAACACAATTCAGTGCAAGTGCAATCAATAAACAACAACAACATCCATACTATGTGCAAAAAAAAATCAAATCAACACATCACAACGAGCGGTAATCCTTCTTTTCCTTCCTCTTGTATTCTTACGCAGTCCATTTGATTTGATCATTGTAGCATTGCGTGGGGAATCTCTCGCAGTGCATGCAGTGATCAAGTTAAATTGATTCTCGGATGGATAGCTGTTTGTCAACTTAGTAACCAGGGGCGGATAAAACATTTTATTGCTAAGGCATAACACTAGTAATAAATTGTTTTGTGAAGTCAGATTGGGACTGAGATTGACACTCATCTTAGATAGTTGTCTGGGTTGGTTTTTGTTTAAGTTATTGAATATTTTTAAATGGTGGGTAATTTTAGGGTCGATTATTGTAACATTCGTGGGCTAAGAAAGAATTTCTGTGCTGCGTATGTTTATACTGTGTTAAACAGGCCAGCTGTTTTGGCACTGAGTGAAACTCAGGTAGGAGATAATACCGATCATATGGAATTTAACCTACATGGGTATAACTTAGTGCCATTATTCTTTTCCCATCACGGTCTCGCTATCTACATAAGAAATGATGTTGCGTACCAACTTCAACCACAATATGGCTTGTGCTCAAACACAAACTTCAATTTCATGTGGTTTAAATTTTCGGTTAATAAGCACATCATACATACCTGTTTTATTTATCGAAGTCCAAACTTGGACAGAAATTCAACTTTTAACGAATTTGATGCTATGTCCGACTCCATCCAAAGAATTGTTTCCCATTATCCTCACACTGAAATCGTTATTACGGGCGATTTCAATATACACAATTCTAGTTGGCTTCGCTTTTCGGGTCAGACAACACCCGAAGGAAGGTATATTGAGGTCTTCGCTGAGTTAAACCAACTGACCCAGCTTGTTGTCGAGCCAACTCGAATCCCTGACGTTGCAGGTCAACCCGGGAACACTCTAGACTTGTTTCTTACCTCTGACCCTGATAAATACACTATTAGTGTATTATCGCCTCTAGGCACGTCAGACCATTGTGTCATATCTGCAAATTTCTCGTGCCAACAAAATCCAGTTAAAGAACAAAGCCCAAAGAGAACCATTTGGCAATACGAGAAAGCCAACTGGGACGGTCTCAATGATTTCTTCAGAAACTTTAACTGGTCACTATGCTTCCTCGATAGTGACGTAGACTCCAGCGCAGATATGATCACAAATCTAATTCTTCACGGGATGAGAAACTTTATTCCGAATAGGATAAAGTCTATCAAACCGAAAGAAAATTCATGGTTTGATCCGAGCTGTAAAGAGGTTATTAGGGTTAGAGATGTAAGTTTCCGATGTTATAAAGCCAACCCTACTGAGGAAAACCGGAATAAGTTCAAACAAGCTAGGAAGACCTGTAACGCCCATATTCAAAGAACCAAATTTTTGCATGACCAAAAACTACGACAAAAAATACTACAATGTCCCAAAGGTAGTAAAAATTTTTGGTCATTTGTTAAAACATTCGTAATACTACTTCATCTTCGGTTCCAACGCTCGTCTTCAATAACACTCCCTACGTCAGCTCACTAGATAAAGCCAATTTGCTTGCAGCACAGTTTGCTGTTAATTCGACGCTGCCAGAGAGTGTTATGACTCCTCCTGTACTTGAGAGCGCTAACGATTTCATGGGACGAATCTTCTTTCGCACTCGTGCAGTTGCAAGAGTCCTTAAAGATCTTGATATACACAAATCCGCTGGCCCGGATAGTATCCCTCCTATTGTTCTGAAGAGATGTTCTTCTACGCTGGCAAAGCCACTGCGTAAGCTTTTCAATCTGTCCTACTCTACAGGTCTCTTCCCGAGTGAATGGAAAACAGCATTTGTCCAGCCTGTCCCTAAAAAAGGCGAATCTTCTTCACCCACTAATTATCGCCCAATTGCACTTACGTCCCTTCTTTCCAAGGTCATGGAAACGCTGATAAACTATCAGCTTAAGAAATATCTCGAAGAACGGAAGCTTCTTAATGACAGGCAGTACGGCTTTCGTAGCAATAGGTCCACTGGTGATCTGATGGTATATCTCACCGAGCAGTGGAACAAATCTTTACATCGTTTTGGAGAAAGTAAGATTATTGCACTTGATATTTCAAAAGCATTTGATAGAGTTTGGCATCAGGCTCTTTTATCGAAAATGCGTGCATTTGGTATCGATGAATCTCTTCTTCGCTGGATTAGAAACTACCTTTCGGAACGCTCAATACAAGTTGTATTGGATGGTTTCAAGTCTGATATTCATAAAATGAATGCTGGTGTGCCCCAGGGCTCCGTTTTGTCTCCGACTCTCTTTCTTATTTTCATCAACGATCTCTTGTCTGAAACTTCTAATCCATTAAATTGTTTTGCTGACGACAGTACCCTCAGCTTTTCATATTCGTTTTCAGATTCACATCCTTGTCCTTCGGATGTGGAACTTCAACGGCAGCGTATGATTAGCTCATTAAATTCTGATCTCGACAGCATTGTTCAATGGGGAATCAAAAATCGCGTAGAATTTAATGCTTCAAAAACTCAATGCTGTCTCTTGTCGTTAAAGCGGAACCCACCCCCTATGCCGCTATCTATGAGCGGCACTTGCATCGAAGAAACCGAACAGCTTTCAGTCCTCGGTATGTGCATCACACAGGCGCGGATACAGGGGGGGGGGGGGCAATGGGTGCAATTGCCCCCCCCCCTGGGCAAGAACGAACGAAGCATAGAATATAAATTTAATAAAATGTAATCAAAAAAACGTTATTTCGTTATACGTTTATAAAATTTTTTCTTGGCAGCGCAGCGTTGCAGTAATGAGTGGTTGTTCGTTTTCCGCTGGCTGATCAGGTTCAGTTAAGAAAAGTTCCGCTTTGCACAGATAGCGCCTTCAAATCGACTGAGTGGAAAGCTTACAACTTCAGTTTTAGATCTCGATCTTCAAAGTTAAGATCTTTAATTAAAAGATAAATGTCAGGCTTCATTACTGTAAAACATTTTGTGAGAAGAGTCAATTTATTTCATACAAGGGAGCAGGTTGAATCCGTAATCGATTTCATTTTCACTTTAAAATATGCTTTGAATGAAAAATTTCACAATTTGAAAAATGATGTTTTAAAAAGTTATTGCTTCACCTCTAACCCTACTCTACAAATTTGTTAGTGGTTTTTTATACTTAAATGTAACGGGAGAGGTGACAGGGGCACTTATCTAAATTTTCAACCTTGAAGTTGATTTTAATTTAAAAGAAAATTAAATCTTTAAAAAACGTCAATTCACGAGTAATTAGCTTCAAAAATTTCTAATTTTGCTTTAAATGCTCGGATCTACAGGATGAAGATATCTAAATTAAAGTTAAAATAATAAACTACATTTTTGTATAAAAGTTATTGATAAATATCAAAAAATTTCATAGGTACTAAATGGGTGATAGATTTCTTTTTGTGATAAATATTAAAATGTGCGTTTTCATTGAGGAAGTACTTTCACTAGAAAGCTCTCGAGAGTGACTCTCGGATATCTGTCTTCCCCTATGGTGAGCTTGTTTCATGACTGTGCCTGTGTCCACTTTGGAGTTTAATTCTCGAGAACTTCTTCAGAGCTGCTCACCGCCTTTATACTCTGAAATTGATACGCACCTTAAGAGTATGCACATGTGTCTCGAGCTCGGAGCACATCTGTTTTAGCCATAAGATGCGTTTTTGATGTGAGGATTTTGTCGCTATCGTTGATGTGTTTTTGGAACTTCCGTGTTCCATATTATTAAACTGGCGAAGAGAACAAATCTAACGAAGAAGATTGTGGAGAAACCGCGAAACGACTATAGAAGTCACTGCTAAAGAGAAGTTGGATGGAACTTATATACCTCAGGAAAGGATAGTTGTTTCATAAATTCGATTGTCAAATTATTGCCATTTTTCGACGGGAATATTACTATTGTATCGAATTGCATGAGTCTAACTCTGTAGTCGATGTTTTGAGCTTAACGAAGGCTAAGTAAATTGTTAATGAAATGTATAACGAAAGTTAGTCCCAATCGAGAAGTTCGGATGGAAAAGTTTAATAAAAAGTGGTGTTATTTTTTTTTGGATTTTCCACTATAATCATTAAGGGTATTCATGCAACAGCGTAAAGTCGTCGTAAACGTAGTAAAGTTTTAAACATCGTAAATCTTTCAAATTCTCCATACAAATTGTGACAGAATAACGAAGTTTTAAGCTTTACAACGCTTACGACGACTTTACGCTGTTGCTTGAATATCCATATTGTCTTTTATTTCTATGTCGGAAAGTTTGGTTTTGTATCGATGAAGGCATCTGAACAAACGATACGGTTCATCTCGGTTTTGATTTATAATTTCAGTTTAGCTTAAATACAACTGAAGGGTCCAGGGGAAAAACGGCTGGAGTCCACTTTTTGAAAAAATTAAACTAATGATGACATCTTATAGATTTGTATGGGTACTATCTGATGTAGTATAGCTCTCTTCACATAGGATTTTGAAAACTCGCAAAATAGTACACTTTTTAAAAAAAACTTTTTTCCAAAACTATCTTTTTTGCTCCAAAAATTAAACAAAGCGATATTAAAAAAAGAAAACTTGTGAATAAACCTAGCGACATGTGAGGTAAATAATTAAAACAAAAAAAATTAGATATTCTAACTACATCCGGTCGAGGTCCTGTCTAACAAATTGAATTGCAAAAACGGTCCAATGTCACGCTTGTGAAAATTATTTTATTTTTAAACTTAATTTGAAAATCTAGAGGTGTCTGAATAAAAAGCAAAAAACCGGTTCCAATTATCATGTCCGGTTCTTTCAGAAGAAAATTTCAAATCAAAAAATTCAAAATTTTGGTTAAAACATGGAAGGTCCTTTTGACTCATGTCAGCTTATCATGCAAAATATTCAGGTTGTTAAAATGAATATATGTTTGCTTACTTGAGTACTTCGTGCTCATTAAAAAAAATTGTTAGTTTTATTTATTTTTCTTTAAATAATCCATTATTTTAGTAATATATTTACAACTACGTTTTTCTAGGAATCAATTAAAGTGGACTTAAGCCGTTTTTCCCCTGGACCCTTCAACTATTTTCAAATTAATGCAATGGTTTTGTCTGCACAAAATATTTTTTATCAACGTCCTTCAATTTTCTTGCAAACTCATTTGACGCGTTTCTACAGCTTCTCAATATTTTTAGCAAACTCCAAACTGCATTATCGAACACATGCTTATGCAGTAAAACTTGAATTTGCCTATTCTAACAGAATGCTTTTGCAGTTTGCGTTTAAGAACATTCTGAAAAACGTATTTTTGACGGTGATGACGTTCTCGAAAACGGCCTTTAACTAACAAGGCTAGGTTAGGTTGCCAGCTAAAGAAGAGGCTGGAAATTTCACTCGAACTCGAACGTCATGTGTCTGAATAGGAACATACCACTGTACCATTATGTAACCATTAGCTACGCAGATCCAGAGGGAACTCAAAAACGATGTAAAAGACACCATGCTATAGCTACAAGCTGTAAAACTTCATTTCACAAAGTTCAAAGTACCCGCTGTTCGAGAAATGTGGCAGTTATGAAAGATTCAATTGCTTTCTTCAAATTTCAAACTCACATTGCTTAATGCTTTGTGTGACCAGGCGTGTAGAGCGGTATGAAGTGTACTCAAATTTTCTGTAGACCTCATCAAGATTTTGGAAACTCACGAAAATTGCCCCCCCCTGAACGAAATCCTGGATCCGCGCCTGGCATCACAGATCACCTTCTGTGGAGTGACCACATATTCGACGTCGCCAAAAACGCTGCTAAGTGTTTGGGTTTCCTTCGACGATGCAAGAAATTTTTCTCTCCTTCTGATCTGGCTACAATCTATAAAGCCTTCATCCGACCTAAGCTTGAGTACAACTCTCACATCTGGGCAGGTGCTCCTATAACTCACTTGAATCTCTTGGATAGAATCCAAAATAGAGCCTTAAAAATGATAGGTGATTCATCAATAACGCAATCAATAACATCTCTGAAACACCGTCGCAGTGTTTCATGTCTCTCATTATTCTATCGCTATTTTTATAAACAATGTTCTAGTGAAATAGCCAGTTGCATTCCTCCCCTAAAACAATTCAACCGTAATACTCGCGCTTTTGGGAATGCTCATCAGTTTACCCTTGAGCCCAACTTCGGACGTACTGTAAAGTTCAGAGATTCTTTCTTCAGCCGCACAACAAGAATGTGGAATGCATTGCCAGGTTCCATTTCCCCCCCCCCCCCCATTTTAATATCCAAAGCTTCAAAACCAATGTGCATCGGTATCTCCTGTTAAATCCTTCCTCACTTTCCTAACGCTCGTACTGTGTATTATAATCATCTTAAGGGTAGTCATAACCCCTTTAGTGCGCGCAAAATATAAAAACAACAACAACTTTCATCTGCCAGCATGAATTGGCAACGCTTCGACCAAATCGTCCCAAAAATGCGTTTGGTTTGATACAAATTCAATTCTTTTTCATGCATGAAATCTCCTATGATTTGGACACATTTCAAGACTTTACAAAAAGTGCAGCAAAATTACAGACACAACCTTTTACTTTAACTACTATCTTATATCGCGAATGTCATTTATTTAGCGCCACTTATGCTGCGTTTACCCAAGTTACAAAATGCAATTGTTTTTACAATTTTGTACCTTATCATTTAATACGTTTATTGCAGTTAATGGTAAGCTAATTGCAATTTGTTACCACAGTATAACTGCCAGAGTTGTTAACGATTGCATTTTTCGTGAATGCAATCCTTAGAACTTTTCTTTCTTTACATTCGATATTGAGAATGCGCCTTCAAAAAATGCAGTCGCCATTCTTTTTTCGCAATCTTCTTTTTTTCCAATCTGATAGTGACATCAACTGATTGCAATCTTTTGATACTTCATACATTCTTTGCATTCTTTTGAAGTCTTTTGAATTCTGTTGCATCCTTTAAATTTTTTGCATTCTTTTCAAGTCTTGAATTTTTTTGAAGACTTTTGCATTTTTTTTAATTTTGCTTTCTATTGAATTCAAAGAGTTCAAAAAATTCAAAAGACTTCAAAAGAATGCAAAAATTCAAAGAATGCAAAAGAATTCAAAAGACTTCAAAAGAATGCAAAGAATGCATGAAGTCGCAAATAAAATGCACGACTGGGTCGCACGTACTTGCTCTCATGTTCAAGTTGTGTGGGGCTTAAGAACTTTAAAAAATATTCAAGTAATTATAGAAAAAGTATAAAAAGCATTTAAATCGTTCTTTTAATTTTATAAACAGCCTGATAAATAACTTAGAGCTCAAAAAAAAATATGCCATTTGATTACTTGAAAAAATATGAATATATGCCAAACAAAAATTTAAAATCGTTGGAGCCGTTTTCTTAAAAACTATTTTTTTATATATAAAATTTTTGTAACATTTTTCAAACAAAAATTTGGTATGCCAATTTTGAGAATATATTAATATACATTTAAAACTGAAATTTCAAAACAATTCATCAACCCGTTTTTGAAATATTGAATTTTCAAAAAAAAATTTTGAATCTTTTTTTAAAAATCCAAAATTTATTTTTTCAAAAATTTTGGTATGCAGTATTATTTATATTTTAACAAAGCTTTTGCGAAATAAATTTCATTGAAATCGGATAAGCTGTTAATGAGAAAATCAAAAATAAAAAAAAAACGTTATATGGCAGGTACCGTTAGTAAATGTTTTTGGTGATTTTTTTTTCTTACTTTTTTCTTACATCATATCTACAATAATACACAGATTTTTTTAACAAAATCGTTGGAGCCATTTTTGAGATAAATTAGCTTTTCCTTAACGGTTGTATGGCAAGTACCGTTATTCTTTGAACTAAAAAAAAAAATTTCAATTTTCCCTCTGGAGAGTTACAAAAAAACCTTAAGTTCAAAATTTGAAGAAAATCGCTTCAGTGGTTTAGGCTGTAGGTTGAGGTACGGACAGACAGACAGACAGAATTTTGCCACCCACTTTTTTCGTGTTCTCTATCATCGTAGTGTCATGTTTGATTGTTATCTCGAAATTTATGTATCGCAAGTAAAAATTGTAATCAGTGGATGGTGACAAATGATTGGAAACAATCGCGAGATCGCCTTTATAGTCCAGTCAACGCAGGAAAAATAAATGCAATAAATCATGCTCTCTGGGTTATTATTTTATGTGGTAGGGGTGACCCCCAGGTATAACATACTAAAAGTCCCCAGCCCAGGGCCGCGAACTTTAGACAGGAGGGGGGTTAAAAGTCCCCTTTTGTAACTTTTCGGGAATATTTTGAAAACTAAGCGTTTAAGCGGAAAAGTGTACACTACAAAATGAAAGAATAATAAATTTCCTACAAAAAAGTTTTATTCATATTTTCGGTAGGAGCAAGGTTAAGAAAGATACGAGCAGAAGAAAATTCAAAAAATTGAAAAACAATGTTATTGTCTTACAACATCAATGGTTTTTGATCAATTTACTCAGAAATATTGGAAAAAGTAAGTATATATTGATTTTTTGTTTTCCAGGGACATTATGAGAACAAGTTATGGTGTAAAGAAGGTGGTTTTGTTCAAAATGTCCCTTTTTAATTTTTTTTGATACGGTGTTTATTTTCATATGAGAAACACAGTGTTTCTTCAAAGTTAAGAAGTACAAAGCATTTTTCCAAGTTATTGGCCAATACTTTGATTGACATGGCAAAAAATTCTGCTGCGACAACGTAAGAATACACTCAACGCGTTGGTGAACGTGTCCTAACTTCGTTGACAGAGTGATTACATGGCCAACGAAAACAATCATCGCATTTACCCTTAAATATGTGTCAACGAGAGTGTCAACGCAGCCGTCAACGATTCGAAGGTATTCTTGGTTGACGATCACTAGACAAAACAACTTTGGGACAGAATTTGACTTCACTTTGACGTCAGAGGGTCAACGCGTTGACTAATCGCGTTGACCCTCTTACTTAAGTAAAGTTCCTAGATTGTTATACTTTTAAAATAAGTTGATGAAAGTTAATTTTGGAGGAAACAAAAAAGGTAGTGCCATTGTCATAAAAAAGGCGCCCCTGAAAATTGTTTGATACGGGGCCCCTGAAGTGCTCGCTACGCCATTGAAGCATTGCCTGTCCTTTTCTCAGCAACCGGGGCAAAAGCGACCTTTGAATGGGGTAAGATGGACATCAATTTTTTGTACCGAGGATTGGAAGAAAAATGTGAAAAACAACTTTATTTTTCATTACAATATTATTTTGTATATTACTGAAAGTATACAAAGTAACTAAATACCTCCTGCAACATATAAAATTTAAGTAAATTGATATCTATCTCAGAATGATATAAGAAAACAAAGGCGGAAGCAAATGACACGAAAAAAAACATTAAAAAAACAGAGAAAACTGTAACCAAAGCTATATATGACAACATAAAAAAGATATTGACTGAAAACTATATTTTGAAGTTAAAAAGTCAATAAAGAGCAAATTTTTGCTTCCGTGAACGTCGTGGGGCAAAATGGACTGGTAGTTCGTTTTGCCCCATGACGTTCTGGGCCTTTTTACCCCAGAAGCAGTTTTTTTCCCAATATCATTTTTTTCTTATAAACATAGAATTGTTCAAAGATTATTTTAGTAAATTTAACAAAAACAAATAAAAGCAGATACTTGGGTTAACCAAAAATTGTGGTTGCAAAATAGCTGTGAGCTTGAGTCTTTTAAAAAGTGTATGTTTTTTTAGAAAACTGTCTGTTTTCATGATTTACACTGAACCCAACTTCATTCTATCTATGAAACTTAGGGGTGCGTTCGCAAAGTAGGTTCTTTATGAGTTCTCATCATTAAAAATAAGATTGAGTTGCAAACTAAGCCCAAAATCGGCTTGGACCTTCTTGCCCCAGGGTCCGTTTTGCCCCTCTCTCCCCTATTGTATTTTGCTGTTAAATTAATTGTGCTAATTGACTGTGGGGGGCTTCAGTCCCTATAACCTAAGCTCTTGATCCGCCACTGCTCACGACGTCATTGTACTGACGGAAACTTGGCTGAACAGTTCTGTTTTAGATAGTGAGCTCTTCGCTGTTACTTTTCAAATCTCAGACGCGACCGACACCACTCAAATAACTTGGACAGAGTTGGTGGAGGAATCATCATAGGAATTTAAAAAAATCACATTTGCACTTTGGTAGATGCGTTCCTGTCATCTGAAGTCGAAATTATCTGCGTAAAAGTTAAATGGAGACTGCTCAGCTCAGCCTTACATTATAGCTGTATACATACCTCCTAGCTCTAACAAAACTGTTAGTGTTTACGAAAATAATTGTATTCAATGCATAGAGAGTATTCATGAAAAATTGGAACCATGTGACGAATTCTTGATATTGGGTGACTTTAACCTTTCGAACTTAGACTGGTCTATAAATCTATTGACCATAACTACTTATTACCCATTAGTCCATCAAGTGCTAATGAGGTCTCAACCATCGACGGAATGGCTTCTTGTGGACTAAGTCAATTCAATGGTATTAATAACGGTTTTAACAAAATATTTGACCTTGTTTTTTTCTGCGACACAATGCACGGTGACGCAGCTGTAGTGCACTCTGATACTAACCTCCTAGTAGAAGAAGATCGTCATCATCCAGCAATAGATATTTGCATGAAATTAAATGTTTGTAAAAAATTTGAAAACTCTAACGAAAAACTCGAATTTAATTTAAAAAAATGTAACTACTAACAACTTTTTATTTTATCATGTAATATCATAGACTAACTAACTATTAGTTATAGACTAACTAACTAACTATTAGTTAGTCTATGGTAATATCAAAAGTGTGGAAAAGTGCCTTTCAGTTCACAAAAAAGGATCTAAATTAGCGTCCTACCGCCAAATTTTCTGTAATTCCAAAACTATTTGAGTATATTATTTATAACGTCTTGTCTTTTAACTGCAGCTCTATAATACAGTGACAATCATCAATCAGCAGTTTCGTAAAAAAAAGTCAACTGCTACAAATTAATTTCATTTAATCTTGTCCGGATGCTTTTGAGGATCGAAAACAAATCGACTGTCACCGGTATTCATAAACGCAAATGAAACACAAATTATCTTTGATCAGTGAGTTAAGTGTCAAATCATATCAATAAATCAAAATTCATGGCATTAAACTAACTCACCAAAGTAGGTATATTAAACTAGTAATTAAGTTAAAAATACTTCTGTCATTGATGCCAAAAACTAGAGATAAAAAGAAACAAACGCTTGTGACACACATGCTATCTACATCCTCAAATGAGAGAGTATATGTGCGAAAGCTCGCATTTAGTGAGAAAGTGTATGTGCAGTTCCATAAATAGTCTTTGGAAAGAGCAGAGTTCTTGTTGATTGTAGTAGATTTTCGTTAAGTTTTTGAACTTAACGTGGATTAGCAGTTTATATTTTTATTGATATGAAATTTTAATTCGTGAACTAACTTCTGATTGACGTTTTAGTTAATTTGTGAATTAGAAGATATCTGAGCAGTTTTTATTGATAGGGCTGTGTATATTTACTGATTTTAGTAAAGCTTTTGACAAGCTCTGTCACAAAACATTATTTAATAAGCGCGTTCAGGAAAATGAGATAGAGCCCTCAGCAATCTCAGTCTCGTGAACAGCAACAGGATTCCTCAGAAATTTTGCCGTCAAATAACCGAGGAAATAAAATATTGGACTCGCTTGCTCAGTTTTTGACACTGAGCCTCTGAGATCTCATTTTCCTGAACACGCCTAGTAAATTAAAAAATCTGGGATTAAATGGGGGTAAAGTTGTATCTCCCCTCCCTGAGGTAGGGGGGGCAGTTTCTGATACATTGACTTTTAATACAAAAAAAACATTAAAAATCAACGAAAACACATCAATAATATGCTATAGATTTTTTGAAAGCTAATGCTTCAATCTTGCATTTGGTTATAAAATCAAGTTGTTTAAGCGAATAGTTTTTGAGAAATTAAATTTGGAGTTCGGTCAGTGTGGTGTAAATTTAATTAAGGCTACCTTTCACGGTAAGACCGAAGTTTTCTTACAGTATAAAAAAAAGTATAGTGGTGGTTAGGTTTTTTTTAGTGCTGCGAGGACGATTTTTATAACTTGAAAACGTCGTGGGATGAATTAAATAATTTATAAATCCACAAAGAGGTGAGTGATTATAACAATTTTAGTGTTAATTTTCAAAATAACAAAAACCTGAACGGTTTGAGGTTTGGCGGAGGGGCAAGATCCCCCTCTGCTTCCAGCGAGCTTAGCCGCGCACCGCCAGCATGCCACCGCCCCTTTCGTCAAACATTCGAGCCCGTCCTTTCCTATCCTAACACAATTTTAATTTACTTCCGGTTCCTATCCATTTCCGGTTTCCTTTTCAAAGTCTTTTTCCTTTCCTAAATCCCAATCCTATCCACGGGTCCTCATCCAATTGCCCCGTTACAAATGGAGCCCATAAAGTCCAATATTAGTCCTTGTTATTCGTGATTGTCCAAACAGCTCAAATTTTTTTTGCTGACACCGCCGAAACAACTTGTAAGTCTTGACTTAGAAAGCATCTAGGCATACCAAATCAAACGCGACAGGGTGCTTCGGAGATGGCAGTAGAAACAACTAGGAACTGTTTACTAACTATCCCCGGTATTCATAAACGCAAATGAAACACAAATTATCTTTAATCAGTGAGTTAAGTGTCAAATCATATCAATAAATCAAAATTCGTGGCATTTAACTAACTCACCAAAGTAGGTACATTAAACGAGTAATTAAGTTAAAAATACTTCTGTCAATGTTGCCAAAAACTAGAGATAAAAAGAAACAGACGCTTGTGACACACATGCTATCTACAGCCTCAAATGAGAGAGTGTAGGTGCGAGAGTATACGTTAAGTGAGAAAGTGTATGTGCAGTTCCATAAATAGTCTTTGGAAAGAGCAGAGTTCTTGTTGATTGTAGTAGATTTTCGTTAAGTTTTTGAACTTAACGTGGATTAGCAGTTTATATTTTTATTGATATGAAATTTTAATTCGTGAACTAACTTCTGATTGACGTTTTAGTTAATTTGTGAATTAGAAGATATTTGAGCAGTTTTTATTGATAGGGCTGTATATGTTTAATTAGACTGGCAATCAGATCCCGACTTCCTGTATGACTTCGACTGGAAGGCCATAGGTGTACCTACCGAATTGCGACAGGAAGTTGGATCTGAAAGCCAGTATAATTAGTGCCCTGTGTAGTCACAGTACACATATCTAAGGTATTATCTTGCGCATGTGGTCTGAAATGAGAACTGTCAAAGAAATTCAAGATGGCGGCCTTACGTGACCTCTTCCACTGTATTACAACAACAACGAAGAAAACAAACACAAAAGGATAATTTAAATGACACTAAAAAAATGTTAATAAACACTAAAAAGCTTGAAATAATTGTATTTGTATTTAAATAAGTAACAAATGAACACATAACACACAACAAATTTTGATGTTTAACTAGTCGGGGTCACGTAGAGTCGCCATTTTTCACAGATTTTGATGGATGCGCAGAACTGAACAAAAATGAAAACGCTAATGATATTACCTTCAATATGTGTACTGTGCTGTGTAGTTACATTCGTTTTTGCAATCAGGGTTGAAATGAATCGTAAGTCTTGATCGGGATTGCTCGTGAGAAAGCCCGATCAATCGCGACGAAGAATTCCAATCCTGGCGGTAGCATCAAATGTAACATCTGTTTGTGTGTGTGTGTTTTATGTTCAATGCTGCTGAACTTAGAGAAACAAAAATTAAAAAGTATCCGTCTATGGCATCACATCCGTAGACAAGAGCAAAAGCAACCACTATTCGTAGCCGCCCAAAGCATCCCCGCAATTTATGAAAAAGAGAGCAAGAAAAAAAAAACAAAAAAAATAGCTTTAGATTCAAAGTGAAAAATTTGGGTTATTTAGAAAGGAACATTTTGAAATTTATTTTGAAAAAATCAAACTAGTGGAATCTAGTAAAGAAATGTGTGGATGTAGGTACTTATTTTTAAAGTGAAGTTTGTTTCGTTGGAAAGTATTATTTTTTTTTGTAATTGCGTACATGACCGAAGTTTTTGTAAGATTGTCGGTACATTCAACTAGTAGTTTACCCGAAGAAGTTTGTCATTTAGTGTTCACCAATAGTTTTTATCAAGGTGTCAAGAAATTTAAATTGGCATTTAGATTAGTTGAAAAATAAAAATTAAAAAATTAAGATAGCCACGATTTCATATAGTTTAGGTAGTTTTAATTTACGCTATCGACTTAGGTTAGTTTTTTTTTTATAACAGGTGTTGGGTTTTTATGTATATTTTTAAATAGTAGATAGTATAAGTATAGTTGTTTTAAAATTCAATTTTTGAATTGAAATTAATTTATTTGATCATTAAATTTTATGACTATTATTTTTTTTACAAATTCTGTTTAGCAATGGCAAAAGCCGTCAGCCAGAATGAAAATTTTAAAGATTAAGTTTATAAATTTATAATTTTGTTACTTGAAAATACCTAGTATATGCAAATTTTACGGTTTGTGAACGTTATTTAGATTTTATTTTTTATTCTTATACAATTTTGACATGATTTGAAACACAAAAATTAAAAAAAGGAAAAAGCTTATTGAATTAGTTCAGCAGTTATGATTGTTTATTATTTAAAGATACTATTTCTTATTCTTCGATAAACTGGTTTCTATAAGCCAAAGCTTGAGATACGTAGGCGCAAAGTAAGTTCCAGTTTGATCCATTAAGTAATTCGATTACTTCCTCCCTTGAAAGGATGGATTGGTTAAAGTGATATCTTCTTATTTCTTGGAGAATTGGGCATATCGCCAAAAAGTGGATGATGTCTTCTTTTTCTCTCAAGTTACACATAGTGCAGTTGTATGGAAGATCTTCCCTGTATGGCCTGAAGTTTAGAAGCGCTATCCTAAAAATTTTAGGATACAAAGCTATCCTATGAGAAATGTCAACAACAGCTGACTTGCGTTCAAACACATACATGGATACAAAGCTATCCTAGATAGGCTATCTATTCAAACATTGAACGCGCCCAATAATTCACCTCTCAGCTTGAAAATCGTGTTTATTTGATGAGCACTATATCTCTCATTAAAGTAATTCATTTCATTTAGACTATGGTTCAGTTGACTGTAGATCAATCTACTTGTAGAACCTGCTGCTTTCTCCATAAATCCGTGGTGAATCTTCTCGTCAAGCTTTCGAAGAATTTCGTCAAAGGTTGAACTCAAATTGGATCGGTCTTCCCATCGAAAAGACAGCTCCACTTCTAATTCTTCTGCCATTTGTTGCCAATCATCGTAGTGTCATGTTTGATTGTTATCTCGAAATTTATGTATCGCAAGTAAAAATTGTAATCAGTGGATGGTGACAAATGATTGGAAACAATCGCGAGATCGCCTTTATAGTCCAGTCAACGCAGGAAAAATAAATGCAATAAATCATGCTCTCTGGGTTATTATTTTATGTGGTAGGGGTGACCCCCAGGTATAACATACTAAAAGTCCCCAGCCCAGGGCCGCGAACTTTAGACAGGAGGGGGGTTAAAAGTCCCCTTTTGTAACTTTTCGGGAATATTTTGAAAACTAAGCGTTTAAGCGGAAAAGTGTACACTACAAAATGAAAGAATAATAAATTTCCTACAAAAAAGTTTTATTCATATTTTCGGTAGGAGCAAGGTTAAGAAAGATACGAGCAGAAGAAAATTCAAAAAATTGAAAAACAATGTTATTGTCTTACAACATCAATGGTTTTTGATCAATTTACTCAGAAATATTGGAAAAAGTAAGTATATATTGATTTTTTGTTTTCCAGGGACATTATGAGAACAAGTTATGGTGTAAAGAAGGTGGTTTTGTTCAAAATGTCCCTTTTTAATTTTTTTTGATACGGTGTTTATTTTCATATGAGAAACACAGTGTTTCTTCAAAGTTAAGAAGTACAAAGCATTTTTCCAAGTTATTGGCCAATACTTTGATTGACATGGCAAAAAATTCTGCTGCGACAACGTAAGAATACACTCAACGCGTTGGTGAACGTGTCCTAACTTCGTTGACAGAGTGATTACATGGCCAACGAAAACAATCATCGCATTTACCCTTAAATATGTGTCAACGAGAGTGTCAACGCAGCCGTCAACGATTCGAAGGTATTCTTGGTTGACGATCACTAGACAAAACAACTTTGGGACAGAATTTGACTTCACTTTGACGTCAGAGGGTCAACGCGTTGACTAATCGCGTTGACCCTCTTACTTAAGTAAAGTTCCTAGATTGTTATACTTTTAAAATAAGTTGATGAAAGTTAATTTTGGAGGAAACAAAAAAGGTAGTGCCATTGTCATAAAAAAGGCGCCCCTGAAAATTGTTTGATACGGGGCCCCTGAAGTGCTCGCTACGCCATTGAAGCATTGCCTGTCCTTTTCTCAGCAACCGGGGCAAAAGCGACCTTTGAATGGGGTAAGATGGACATCAATTTTTTGTACCGAGGATTGGAAGAAAAATGTGAAAAACAACTTTATTTTTCATTACAATATTATTTTGTATATTACTGAAAGTATACAAAGTAACTAAATACCTCCTGCAACATATAAAATTTAAGTAAATTGATATCTATCTCAGAATGATATAAGAAAACAAAGGCGGAAGCAAATGACACGAAAAAAAACATTAAAAAAACAGAGAAAACTGTAACCAAAGCTATATATGACAACATAAAAAAGATATTGACTGAAAACTATATTTTGAAGTTAAAAAGTCAATAAAGAGCAAATTTTTGCTTCCGTGAACGTCGTGGGGCAAAATGGACTGGTAGTTCGTTTTGCCCCATGACGTTCTGGGCCTTTTTACCCCAGAAGCAGTTTTTTTCCCAATATCATTTTTTTCTTATAAACATAGAATTGTTCAAAGATTATTTTAGTAAATTTAACAAAAACAAATAAAAGCAGATACTTGGGTTAACCAAAAATTGTGGTTGCAAAATAGCTGTGAGTTTGAGTCTTTTAAAAAGTGTATGTTTTTTTAGAAAACTGTCTGTTTTCATGATTTACACTGAACCCAACTTCATTCTATCTATGAAACTTAGGGGTGCGTTCGCAAAGTAGGTTCTTTATGAGTTCTCATCATTAAAAATAAGATTGAGTTGCAAACTAAGCCCAAAATCGGCTTGGACCTTCTTGCCCCAGGGTCCGTTTTGCCCCTCTCTCCCCTATTGTATTTTGCTGTTAAATTAATTGTGCTAATTGACTGTGGGGGGCTTCAGTCCCTATAACCTAAGCTCTTGATCCGCCACTGCTCACGACGTCATTGTACTGACGGAAACTTGGCTGAACAGTTCTGTTTTAGATAGTGAGCTCTTCGCTGTTACTTTTCAAATCTCAGACGCGACCGACACCACTCAAATAACTTGGACAGAGTTGGTGGAGGAATCATCATAGGAATTTAAAAAAATCACATTTGCACTTTGGTAGATGCGTTCCTGTCATCTGAAGTCGAAATTATCTGCGTAAAAGTTAAATGGAGACTGCTCAGCTCAGCCTTACATTATAGCTGTATACATACCTCCTAGCTCTAACAAAACTGTTAGTGTTTACGAAAATAATTGTATTCAATGCATAGAGAGTATTCATGAAAAATTGGAACCATGTGACGAATTCTTGATATTGGGTGACTTTAACCTTTCGAACTTAGACTGGTCTATAAATCTATTGACCATAACTACTTATTACCCATTAGTCCATCAAGTGCTAATGAGGTCTCAACCATCGACGGAATGGCTTCTTGTGGACTAAGTCAATTCAATGGTATTAATAACGGTTTTAACAAAATATTTGACCTTGTTTTTTTCTGCGACACAATGCACGGTGACGCAGCTGTAGTGCACTCTGATACTAACCTCCTAGTAGAAGAAGATCGTCATCATCCAGCAATAGATATTTGCATGAAATTAAATGTTTGTAAAAAATTTGAAAACTCTAACGAAAAACTCGAATTTAATTTAAAAAAATGTAACTACTAACAACTTTTTATTTTATCATGTAATATCATAGACTAACTAACTATTAGTTATAGACTAACTAACTAACTATTAGTTAGTCTATGGTAATATCAAAAGTGTGGAAAAGTGCCTTTCAGTTCACAAAAAAGGATCTAAATTAGCGTCCTACCGCCAAATTTTCTGTAATTCCAAAACTATTTGAGTATATTATTTATAACGTCTTGTCTTTTAACTGCAGCTCTATAATACAGTGACAATCATCAATCAGCAGTTTCGTAAAAAAAAGTCAACTGCTACAAATTAATTTCATTTAATCTTGTCCGGATGCTTTTGAGGATCGAAAACAAATCGACTGTATATTTACTGATTTTAGTAAAGCTTTTGACAAGCTCTGTCACAAAACATTATTTAATAAGCGCGTTCAGGAAAATGAGATAGAGCCCTCAGCAATCTCAGTCTCGTGAACAGCAACAGGATTCCTCAGAAATTTTGCCGTCAAATAACCGAGGAAATAAAATATTGGACTCGCTTGCTCAGTTTTTGACACTGAGCCTCTGAGATCTCATTTTCCTGAACACGCCTAGTAAATTAAAAAATCTGGGATTAAATGGGGGTAAAGTTGTATCTCCCCTCCCTGAGGTAGGGGGGGCAGTTTCTGATACATTGACTTTTAATACAAAAAAAACATTAAAAATCAACGAAAACACATCAATAATATGCTATAGTTTTTTTGAAAGCTAATGCTTCAATCTTGCATTTGGTTTTAAAATCAAGTTGTTTAAGCGAATAGTTTTTGAGAAATTAAATTTGGAGTTCGGTCAGTGTGGTGTAAATTTAATTAAGGCTACCTTTCACGGTAAGACCGAAGTTTTCTTACAGTATAAAAAAAAAGTATAGTGGTGGTTAGGTTTTTTTTAGTGCTGCGAGGACGATTTTTATAACTTGAAAACGTCGTGGGATGAATTAAATAATTTATAAATCCACAAAGAGGTGAGTGATTATAACAATTTTAGTGTTAATTTTCAAAATAACAAAAACCTGAACGGTTTGAGGTTTGGCGGAGGGGCAAGATCCCCCTCTGCTTCCAGCGAGCTTAGCCGCGCACCGCCAGCATCCCACCGCCCCTTTCGTCAAACATTCGAGCCCGTCCTATCCTATCCTAACACAATTTTAATTTACTTCCGGTTCCTATCCATTTCCGGTTTCCTTTTCAAAGTCTTTTTCCTTTCCTAAATCCCAATCCTATCCACGGGTCCTCATCCAATTGCCCCGTTACAAATGGAGCCCATAAAGTCCAATATTAGTCCTTGTTATTCGTGATTGTCCAAACAGCTCAAATTTTTTTTGCTGACACCGCCGAAACAACTTGTAAGTCTTGACTTAGAAAGCATCTAGGCATACCAAATCAAACGCGACAGGGTGCTTCGGAGATGGCAGTAGAAACAACTAGGAACTGTTTACTAACTATCCCCGGTATTCATAAACGCAAATGAAACACAAATTATCTTTAATCAGTGAGTTAAGTGTCAAATCATATCAATAAATCAAAATTCATGGCATTTAACTAACTCACCAAAGTAGGTACATTAAACGAGTAATTAAGTTAAAAATACTTCTGTCAATGTTGCCAAAAACTAGAGATAAAAAGAAACAGACGCTTGTGACACACATGCTATCTACAGCCTCAAATGAGAGAGTGTAGGTGCGAGAGTATACATTAAGTGAGAAAGTGTATGTGCAGTTCCATAAATAGTCTTTGGAAAGAGCAGAGTTCTTGTTGATTGTAGTAGATTTTCGTTAAGTTTTTGAACTTAACGTGGATTAGCAGTTTATATTTTTATTGATATGAAATTTTAATTCGTGAACTAACTTCTGATTGACGTTTTAGTTAATTTGTGAATTAGAAGATATTTGAGCAGTTTTTATTGATAGGGCTGTATATGTTTAATTAGACTGGCAATCAGATCCCGACTTCCTGTATGACTTCGACTGGAAGGCCATAGGTGTACCTACCGAATTGCGACAGGAAGTTGGATCTGAAAGCCAGTATAATTAGTGCCCTGTGTAGTCACAGTACACATATCTAAGGTATTATCTTGCGCATGTGGTCTGAAATGAGAACTGTCAAAGAAATTCAAGATGGCGGCCTTACGTGACCTCTTCCACTGTATTACAACAACAACGAAGAAAACAAACACAAAAGGATAATTTAAATGACACTAAAAAAATGTTAATAAACACTAAAAAGCTTGAAATAATTGTATTTGTATTTAAATAAGTAACAAATGAACACATAACACACAACAAATTTTGATGTTTAACTAGTCGGGGTCACGTAGAGTCGCCATTTTTCACAGATTTTGATGGATGCGCAGAACTGAACAAAAATGAAAACGCTAATGATATTACCTTCAATATGTGTACTGTGCTGTGTAGTTACATTCGTTTTTGCAATCAGGGTTGAAATGAATCGTAAGTCTTGATCGGGATTGCTCGTGAGAAAGCCCGATCAATCGCGACGAAGAATTCCAATCCTGGCGGTAGCATCAAATGTAACATCTGTTTGTGTGTGTGTGTTTTATGTTCAATGCTGCTGAACTTAGAGAAACAAAAATTAAAAAGTATCCGTCTATGGCATCACATCCGTAGACAAGAGCAAAAGCAACCACTATTCGTAGCCGCCCAAAGCATCCCCGCAATTTATGAAAAAGAGAGCAAGAAAAAAAAAAACAAAAAAAATAGCTTTAGATTCAAAGTGAAAAATTTGGGTTATTTAGAAAGGAACATTTTGAAATTTATTTTGAAAAAATCAAACTAGTGGAATCTAGTAAAGAAATGTGTGGATGTAGGTACTTATTTTTAAAGTGAAGTTTGTTTCGTTGGAAAGTATTATTTTTTTTTGTAATTGCGTACATGACCGAAGTTTTTGTAAGATTGTCGGTACATTCAACTAGTAGTTTACCCGAAGAAGTTTGTCATTTAGTGTTCACCAATAGTTTTTATCAAGGTGTCAAGAAATTTAAATTGGCATTTAGATTAGTTGAAAAATAAAAATTAAAAAATTAAGATAGCCACGATTTCATATAGTTTAGGTAGTTTTAATTTACGCTATCGACTTAGGTTAGTTTTTTTTTTATAACAGGTGTTGGGTTTTTATGTATATTTTTAAATAGTAGATAGTATAAGTATAGTTGTTTTAAAATTCAATTTTTGAATTGAAATTAATTTATTTGATCATTAAATTTTATGACTATTACATTTTTTTTTTACAAATTCTGTTTAGCAATGGCAAAAGCCGTCAGCCAGAATGAAAATTTTAAAGATTAAGTTTATAAATTTATAATTTTGTTACTTGAAAATACCTAGTATATGCAAATTTTACGGTTTGTGAACGTTATTTAGATTTTATTTTTTATTCTTATACAATTTTGACATGATTTGAAACACAAAAATTAAAAAAAGGAAAAAGCTTATTGAATTAGTTCAGCAGTTATGATTGTTTATTATTTAAAGATACTATTTCTTATTCTTCGATAAACTGGTTTCTATAAGCCAAAGCTTGAGATACGTAGGCGCAAAGTAAGTTCCAGTTTGATCCATTAAGTAATTCGATTACTTCCTCCCTTGAAAGGATGGATTGGTTAAAGTGATATCTTCTTATTTCTTGGAGAATTGGGCATATCGCCAAAAAGTGGATGATGTCTTCTTTTTCTCTCAAGTTACACATAGTGCAGTTGTATGGAAGATCTTCCCTATATGGCCTGAAGTTTAGAAGCAATAATTCACCTCTCAGCTTGAAAATCGTGTTTATTTGATGAGCACTATATCTCTCATTAAAGTAATTCATTTCATTTAGACTATGGTTCAGTTGACTGTAGATCAATCTACTTGTAGAACCTGCTGCTTTCTCCATAAATCCGTGGTGAATCTTCTCGTCAAGCTTTCGAAGAATTTCGTCAAAGGTTGAACTCAAATTGGATCGGTCTTCCCATCGAAAAGACAGCTCCACTTCTAATTCCTCTGCCATTTGTTGCCAATTTTGCAGTTCACTCTTGTTTCAAGTAGTTGTCGCAGCACTATTTTAGGAAGACGATAATCGGGAAGTATTATTGTTCTTATAATATATTGGAAATGAAGCCTGAGAGTGTATAACCGAAGGAGGGGAAGGCCAGTTTCGACATGCAGCATGTAGGTTGGTGAGTTTGCAGGGAGCCAAAAGAGGAGCTTCACGAAATATCTTTGGAGTTTTTCCACTTCTTCGTATTCCTCGTAACCCCATACCTGGCATGCATAGCACATAATTGATCTTGCTGTTGCTTCGAAAAGCCTATATTTGGCATTGAATGGGACATCTTTTTGACCAAGCACATTTTTCCAGGAGTAGCTTAAAGCTTGGATTCTCTTAACTTGTTTTGGAGATGTAGCTTGAAAGTCAGCCTAGGTGTAAGTGTGACTCCAAGATATCGGTATTCTTTGACCACTTCAAGTTGGGCTGGTCCTAAATTCCAATTTTCATTCCTCGAGTATCTACCAGTATTGTTTCGGAATACCATGACTTTGGACTTCTCGGTGTTAACTACAAGATTCCATTGCAGACAGTATTCGTCAAGCCGGTTGATCATAAGTTGGAGCATGTTAGGAGTCTCCGCTAACAGAACGATGTCATCTGCAAAAAGTAGGCCTTTCATACTCGATCCATTGAACTCTTATGCCTCCAGGCAGGTTCGTGAGAAGATCAACCAAAAAAATGTCAAACAAAAGAGGGCTTAGCTGGCAGCCTTGTTTAACTCCAGGAGGCGTTCTAAACCAGTCTGACATGTTATCTCCATCCCATACTGCTGCTTGGTTGTTCTCATACAATTTCTCAATAATCCGATGCATTTTATATGACATTCCTTTGTTGCTTAGTTTTAGGAACAGTGGTCTCCTATCCACCGAATCAAAAGCTGCACGAAAATCTATGAAGAATGCATAAAGTTTTTTTCCTTTATTGAGAAATTGCCTGCCAATATTCGTTAAAACAAAAATGTTATCAACTGTAGAGAAATTAGACCTAAATCCAGCTTGATATTCACTTAATAACCCTGTTAATAACCCTGTTAAACGAACTAGGAATATACTTGTGAACAGTTTAAGAAGAGTGTTTTGGAATGAAATTCCCCGATAATTTGAGCCATGAACCCTTTAAAAGACATAAGTCGATGGTTGAACAGCTGGTACCTCTTAGAAACGTAAAATGTCCTTCTCTATCACTTGTATTCGGCCATTTAATAAAATTAGTCCGAACTCTTCAACCATTTCTATAAATATTTTGCTCTTTCTATCTACCACTTTATCTTGTGCCTTTCTTGTTGCAGTGAAGTTAGTGTTTAAAACATCGTATTCGTTGTTTAGTACATATCTGCGCTTCACCAACTCTATTATTACAATCACCAATAATCATAACATTTTTGGGGTTGAAGTACAAGAGAACGTTGTACAGATCATCAAAATCTTCAGACCAATTCGAGCAGTTTATATAGACTGGAATAATGTGTAACTTTTCCTTATTTAAGCAGCATTCAACTAAAGTTGTTCCGTTAACCTCGATAAATTTACATTGTTTTTCAATACACAAATGCCTTTTTATACCGTAAATAGAACCCCCGCTAGCCCTTCCTCTGGAATAAGACCGTGTAGCTGGAATCCAGTGAAGAACGTGGTTTGGGAATCTATTAGTGTAGTAATTTATATGTTGCTCTTAAATAAACGTTTCAAAAAAAAAAAAAAATATATCATAATATCTTATATAATCAAAAAAGTCGCTAAATAATAACTTATTCTTAATCCCTGATATATTATAAGCAACAATTATCAAAAAGTAATACTGACTTAAATTTACTACTTGGCTGACGGCACTATTATTAAAAATTGTATTGATTTTGACGAACACATTTCTGCCCATCTCTAACACCATTTGTGATTGTACTAGGTCTGCTAGTGCTTTGTACATCAAGATCGCCCTGAATGTTTCCATTTCCTGATGACATTGAGCTGTCACCTAACAGCTGGGTTAAATATGTCATTCCTTCCAACGTGTTGCATTTCAATGTGTTGTTTTAAAAATCTATAAGCTACCAAAAAATATACATAGTATATATATATTAGGGTGGTCCTTAAATTGGACATTGTCTTGGATAGCCCTCATTCCATTCAAAACATTGAAAAACAATTTCCCTAATTTTTTCAGATTTTTATTTCACCCCCCTGGTCTCCCTTTTTTCACTTCAAGGTACAAGTAATGGAGTTAGGGTGATTCTTATAACACGCAAAAAAAAAGTCGGAACTTATAAATTAGATTCAGACGAAAAAAAAATTGTATTGGAGGGGGGGTCTATTCCCCCCCGTTCAGGCAGGAGGGGTAATTTTCTAAAAATTTGACCAAAAATTTAAAAAAATTATTAAAAAACAACGGGACCACTTACATAGCATGCTATAGCTTTTTTTAAAAGCCATGAATCCAGTCTCTAATATATATTTTAAATCAAGTTTTTATTGTAAATAGTTTTTGAAAAAATAATTTTCAAACCTTAAAAATAAAAACAAAAATAATAGTTTCTTACGTTTGAAAATTATTTTTTTCAGAAACTATTTACAATAAAAACTTGATTTAAAAAATATATTAGAGACTGGATTCATGGCTTTAAAAAAAGCTATAGCATGCCATTGTAAATGGTCCCGTTGTTTTTTAATAATTTTGTTTCTATTTTTGGTCAAATTTTTAGAAAATTTCCCCTCCCGCCTGAACGGGGGGAAATAGACCCCCCTCCAATACGATTTTTTTTTCACCTGAATCTAATCTATAAGTTCTGACTTTTTTTTTGCGTGTTATAAGAATCACCCTAACTCCATTATTTGTACCTTGAAGTGAAAAAAGGGAGACCAGGGGCGTGGAATAAAAATCTGAAAAAATTATGAAATTTTTTTTTCTCCATTTAGAGTCATTTGATGCCTATCCAAGTTGGATTTTCAAAAAAACCCAAAATAAGGACCACCCTAATATATATAAATACAGCGAAAAAGAAAAGAAATCTTAAAGGTAAGTTTAATTATAGGCTTACAGCCTTATTCATAAACGCATCATAGCTTGTGCATAGTGCTATGTACTCGTTATAATGCATCTGAACGCAAAAACCTTATTCATAAAACTTATGCAACGTTACATAGACTCATTATAAGCTAAACGAGTTTGGAGGTTGAATAGTGGCAACATAAGGATATTTTAGTATCAAAATGTCACTAACACACACAAAAGTGAAATATTTTGATATGCGCACATATACATATCTATACCTATTCTTCCCAATAAAAAATGTGAGCAAAGAAATAATGAGATAAAACAACGAAACAGATTATTTTCTCAAAAAAAACTAATTTTCTTTTATTTATGCACATATGTAAATGCGTATCTACTATAAACAATAGATAACACAATGAAAATAGAATAGAAAAACAAAAATAGAGAAACTAAAAACAATCCAACCGGTGGCGGCAGCGCAGCAGGAAAACTGGGGGTTGTTTTTTTTTTTTATATAAATTCACATTCATGGAATGGAATTGCTAGAGTTTTTATCGAAACTTTTATTTATTTTTGCTAAAAATGAATAATGACACAAGAAAACTACAAAATTATAATATTATAGACACAGAAATTGAAAAGACCGAACTGGAAGCATTTTTCTTTTATTGATTTTTCACAAACAGCTGATGTTTGTTGATGTGAGGTTGAAGTAAAACGTAATAGATTTCCTCTTTGTGGTACTTTATTTGACACAAGCGTTGCATAACTAAAATGGATGGGGAAATTTTTTATGAATAAGGATTTATGTAACGTTACATAGTGGCTACATAAATCCTTATGCAGTGCATAACTATTCATCTGTGCCGAGATTCAACTAATTCGAAGCCGCAGGGAGTGAGTGAGATGAGTCACTTTTCGTCGAAAATCGATTCAGTTAGCAAAAGGGAGTGAGTGAGCGAGTGAAATGAAATGTCAGATTACTCGCCAGATATTTCCGCAGTGACTTGGTGTATGTGTTGGTAGATTTCCAGTTTTGGATAGGTATGTGTGCTTTTCACAAGAATTCCTATTCATGGATAGGAAACGAAATAAAAAACAACAACGTAGATAAAAACAACTACCCTTTTATTGATTCTTTAATTTTATTTTATTATCATATGCACATATAGGTACATATTAAATAAATTTATATTCTATTCACTTTCAACACTTTTAAACTTTTTATTTCTCAAGGGTGAAACTCACATTAAACTTTAATTATGAAAAAAAAAAAAATAATTGAAACAAAAGATACTCCAAACTCCATTATTAAAGATGCCAATGTTTACATTGTTGTATTGTTTGTTTCATTTCGTTTTGCGTAACGAGTGTGACAAGGAGGTAGAATTAAGCTCTTTTATATTTATTCTTTGTCTCAAGTTCGAAACTAGATTCGAACTTACTCATTTCACTTAAATAGCTGAATCGCTTTTGCGAGCGAAGTGAGATGAGTCGGCGAGTAAAGGCGAGTCATCTCATCTCACTCGCTGAAATAGCTGAATCTCGGCACTGTTTAGCGCATTCTAATGAATAAGGCTGTTAGATTATAGGTTTAGAATAGTTTTTTTTAGCAAGTAATTATAGGTTTATAGTCTAGATAGGTGTTTAGTAGTAAGTTAATTATAGGTTTACATTTTGTTTAAGGTGTTTTTTTTATATAATAGTAAAGCGAAATAAAATAGAAGTTAAAACAAACTAGGGTACTTAAGAGCTAAAGAATAACTTGTGAGGTTTTTTTTGTTGTTTTTTTATATATTTCATTTGAGGTTTCGTTTTTGTTTTGGTTCTGGTGGCTTCAGGTTGAGGAAATAGAAAAAGAGATTATTAAGACACTATACAATCAGGGTTGTACAACCACTCGCTCTCACTTCAATACAATTGTAAAAGATAAATTAAAAATGCCTTTAAGACACTCGCCAATACAAGCCAAACAGGACGAGCCCACAACGAGCAGCCAACCCAAAGAAGTAGGCCAAGTTCCTTCAGCTTTCTCTGTTCTTCCAATGTTTTCGGTTCCACCACCTGAAATTCCAAGGCCATTGAGTCAGGCTGGCAGTTCGGCCGTATCATCAGGCAGGCCTGACAAACAATGAAACCATAGCGAATGGGGAGCAAAGGCCGAACCGAAATATTAATTCAGGTTCAAATGGTAAGGATACACCAGGAAAGAATGAGCCCCTGATAGAGTTCGCGGAAAACGGAAGTGGTACCAACAGATCTTGTTGCCGCTATAAACACCGCCGTGATTAACGCTTGCGAACGCTATACATCGTTTCTTAGAAATTAATTGTCGGAGTCCTTGAAGTCGGAAATGCGAAAGAATTTTGCCGAATTGCAAACGAGTTGCCATATAGCACCTTCAGTGGGGCCAGATGAAGCGACGGGTCGGTGCCCAAGTGTGTTGGAAGTCACGGGGGAAATACCAGTGAGACGACCAGTTCCGGAGTCTCCACGGCAGTTGCAACAACCCGTAGCTTCATAGCCGTTTTTGCCGATAGAAAATCCAAACGGAAACTCAAATCGGAATCCTTATTGGGAGCGAAGGTCCGAAAGTAGGGGATACCGGCTGACTGATCTTCGGGACACAGATGGCGGAGCACAGAATCCTTACGATGGGTACCTTCCGCAACCACAAGTCAATTCTCAATCATTTTTAAATTTGAATAGTAAAACTCCTATAAAAGTGAACAAATGGGAATTTGGAGGTACTTACCGTAGAGGATTTTGTGTTCCGTTTGGAGATCTTGCAGAGCCAGTATGTCCTCTTGGTATCCGGTGCTGCGCAAGAATGGTACTGGCAGTTCCAGCGATCGTATTATCGTCCCGACTGGCCAATGCTTCGAGACGCATTAATGCGCCAGTTTCGGAATTCGAAGTCTGATTACGAAATCATGAAGGACATGATGGATCGCAAGCACGGGGCGCCGCCGCCGCTGTGAAGAGACTCAGATCCCAGCTCAGGGTGCAGATTCCAGAAATGGAACTGACTCTGATATTGAAACGCAATTTGAACCAAAGATTGAGTCAGATGGTTTATCCTCAAGCCATCTACACGATGGATGCGCAGGGCATGCAAGGACGCTGAGTTGGCATTTCCGGATAAAGACCGAGAAGCATTCAAAGCTCACAGGCCAACCAATCGGTATGTCGCTAATGAGCTGGGGGGTCATTCCGTATTTCGATTATAGCCAGACGATATCGTTTAGACGATAGTCTTGCTTTCCGTAACTTTGAAAATGACTATCGTATTGGCGATCTCGTTTTGGCGATGGATTATTTGCTCTACGTAAGTCAATAATCGTCAAAACGCTATCGTCAAAACGATAGAGCTTAGACGATAGCTAAAGAGGTATCGTCTTGTAATTATTTGAGTGTTTTAAAAGTGATGAACGCTTTTTTGTTGTTTTTTAACCATTGTTTTTTCAATAATATGAAAACGAAACAATTATTGAATAATTACGGCATATACATATGTATAACAGTTCATGGTTTGAGTTTTCAGAAAAAAATCTTACCAACTAATCATTCTTGCCCAGTAATCGAATTAACAAAAAGTATCTGCCAGTGATCAAAATTCGACCATTTATACCAAAATAATCGTTTATCCATACAGGCGTCTATGTCAACAGGGCTCTCATCGCGTAAGACGATGATAAGGAATGCCTACTCTTTTTGGTTTTGAGAAAAAAAAGTTAAGAAGCAAAAAAGCATATCTTTGCTAAATATATGTATGTATTTTATTCAATAATAAATAATTTTGATGCACATCATACATTTTTTGACAATTTTGCACTTTTTAAATAACCAAAGAATTGGAAATCGTAGAGGATGAGAGAAGAGGCTATGTCAACCGTTAGGAACCCGCACCGTGATTAAAGGAATGGTCTTTTTTGTATTTTCATATTCGTTTTCAACACTTGTGCTTGTAGGCCAAAATCGTATTTTTAAAGGGACATTCTGATGACCAGCTGCTTTCAGGCCTTATTTCTTTAATGTTGCGCAACGTAAAGAATCAATTTATCCACGAACACAAACTTTAACGGACGATATTGCAATTCAATTTTTAAAATAAACTGACATTTCAAATGAAATTACAAGGATTTTTTGTTTTGACAGCAAAATTTAATTTTCAAATTCATTTCATTCATTCAAAAAATTAACGATAGAAGAGACGATAGTGATTGAGTTACGTGAAGCAAATTATAGACGATATCGTTAAAGATAATCGTTTAGACGATTATCGTTCTAAAAATTACGGAATGACCCCCCTGGATATGAAGTGGCGGCGTTTCAACAGTCTGGAGCTCGACCAAAGGCATCTCGTTCGGTGAGCGATTCCAAATTCCTGACTTGTTGGAACTGCAAACAGCAAGGCCACGTGTCCATATGGACTGCTCATCCACTACCAGAAATCTATTTTGTTACCGATGTGGGTTAGAGGGAATTATCACTCCGCGGTGCCAAAAATGTAATCCGGAAAACAGGTCCAGGAACACGAAGTTGATGGGGGATTCCTGTTCCACACAGACCCCTCAATCCAAAGAATAATGGAACCGACTGAAAACAAAGATAAAAATATTAACACGTAAAAAAAAAAGAAAATAGAACTGAGGAAAGAAGTAGTAAACAGAAAGTATTGAAGCCCCTTCATATAAGAATTACACAATATGAAATAGCGAGAAACAAGATTTTTAATAGACAAGAAATGGGAGGTACAAAAAGGATTCAAAAAGCTAGAGGTAGGTACAAACTCAGATCACAAACAAAGAAAAATATTTCAACGACTGCAAAAGTGGTTATTGGTGGGAAAGCGATGCTGGGTTTGCTTGATAGTAGGGCCAGCTTGGGTATTTTAGGGAAAGGGTGTATGAACTTTGTGAGGGACATAAATATGATAATTCTTCCGTATTTAGCAGGTGTCAGAACCGCAGATGGGAAATCGCAAGCCATTGTCGGCAAGGTTCAAACACCAGTCACCTACAAAAATATTCAGCAGATTATAACATTTTTCCTTGCGCCTAGAAGCAGGAGTTGTACCTGGGGGTTGATTTTTAGAGGAGGTTCAATATTGCACCAAATATCGTTAGTTCTGTTTCGATTCCAGAGGAAGAAGCAGACCTACTGAACGCTCACCAGCTAACACCGGAGCAGCAGTCTGAGTTGGAGACGGTCAGGCAGCGTCATTACCCTGTTTCGCCAGCGGTACAAGCCTTACTGTACTAGGAAATAGATAAAATGCATAAATTCGGCGTTATAGAGGAGAGCGAGAGTCCTTGGTGCTCGCCCGTAGTCCTTATAAAGAAGCCAGCAGTAGACGGTACTATAAAGTATCTTTTCTGTCTGGATTCTCATAAGGTCAACGCGCTAAGCAAAAAGGCCGCTTACCATCTTCCTCATATCGAAGGGCTTATCTGTTCTCTACCCTATACCCACTTTATAAGTAGTGTAGATCTCAAGGAAGCATTCTGGCAAATACCGCTCGAGAAACAGAGCAGGGAGAAAACTGCGTTTGCGGTACCGGGGAGACCCTTATATCATTTTAAGGTAATGCCATTTGGGTTGTGCAATGCAGCACAAAGGCTTTGCCGTTTAATGGATAAGGTAATTCCTGCACGACTCCGGGACAATGGTTTCGTGTATTTAGACGACTTGTTGATCATCGCACCGGATTTCAGGACCCATATCACCATGCTGGGTGGAGTAGCCGAGTGTTTGAGAAAGACCAACCTCACCATCAACCTTAAAAAGTCAAAGTTTTGCTTTAAAGAGCTAAAATATTTGGGGTTTATCGTTGGTGGTGGGAAGTTGAAGACCGACCCAGTGAAATTCGAAGCTAATTTTTCGATGCCGAAAAATGCACGACAAGTCCGCTGGCTACTTGGTCTAGCAGGGTGGTATAGAAGGTTCATCAAAGACTTTTCCAGCCTGACCGCCCCTCTAACTGACATGCTTAAAAAAAAAGACGTGAAGTTTAAAATGACGGATGAGGCAATCAAAGCGTTTGAGGAACTTGAACGGGTTCTGACAACCGCCCCTGTCCTTACTCATCCTGATTTCAAGAAAAGGTTCTTTATAGATACAGTGTGATGCTTCTGACTCTGGAATCGGAGCAGTTCTATTCCAGAAGAAAGGAGAATGGAGGAGAAGTCCCGATCTCATACTTTTCTCAAAAGTTAAATTCTTGTCAGAGAAACTATAGTGTGACTGAGAGGGAGTGCATGGCAGCTGTAATGGCAGTCAAAAAGTTCAGACCCTAAGTCGAGCGTATGGATTTCACCGTAATCACCGACCACTCCAGCCTCAAATGGTTGATGACCATGAAGGACCTGAGTGGGAGGCTGGCTAGGTGGAGTTTGGAATTGCAAACCTATACCTTCGACATAGAGCACCGAAAAGGAACGCTAAATGTCGTGCCAGACACTCTCTCGGGCACACGTAGACAGTATGGAGATCGGGAATATCGCCCCGTTGATAGATCTTGCTTTGGACGAGTTCAAGTCAAGCGAGTATGAAGATCTTATCGCAACAATTCAGTCTAATCAAGAACAATTACCTGATTTTAAAATTGTAGACAACTTTGTATACAAACGTTCATTCGCAGTTGAAAACGAAGAGCCCAACTACCCAAGGTCAAAGTCTGGTAATGCCTATGTGTTTGTTGTGTTAGAACATCTAACAAAGTATGTTTTTCTGGAACCTTTACGGTCGGCAAATACCAGTAGCATAATTAAGTTCCTCTGAAATGACATTTTTAATGAATTTGGAGTTCCGTAAGTCACACATTCGGATAATGGCAAACAATTTATCGCCAAAGATTTCCAAACTCTCCTACAAAAGTACGGTATTCGGCATTTTCGAACCGCAAATTATGCACCTCAGTCCAACGCCTCGGAGAGGGTCAACAGAACGCTTTTGGCGGCTATAAGCTCGTATCTGAAATAGAGTTGTGTAGTTCCGAACGTAAATAGTTCCTGGAACTATGTCCTCTCTCAGATACATTTCCACTCGTTCCACAAACAGAATTTAAACATGTCCACATAGTTCCGACTACGTAGACACAAAACAAGAACGAGAAACAAGACGAGAGCGAACATGTGTCTCTGATTTAAGGTAGAACTAGAATAGTCGGAAGCTGTCGGAAGCTTATGTCAAAACCGACCGAAAAGTAGCTATCCGAAACGTCAATTTCACAAGTGACCCATAATACACTTAAGTGGTTGGAAGTGAAACAAAAAAAATAATACATAGTTGTTTATTCAATGTTTATTTTCTCATACTTATTCACAGCACAGAGTGATATGCTTTTAATTATTTATTTTATGAAACCACTTAAATTTGATGTGATATAAACTAATTAAAAGAAAATTGATTTGACTTTACTCATTCATTCATGAACAGAAAATAAGTTGAAAACTATGCACCAAGCGCCAAGTTCTTGTTAGTTTGCTGCCACCATTTTGATTTTGCATTCGCCCACTTACGAAAAAGCGGTCGCTGAGCGCTCTCACGTCCGACGGCAAAAGTTAACGAAAACTAAACGAAAAGTTCCACTTCGCAACTATGTGCGCGTCATATACATTTCTTGTTTTCGCTCGGTTTCGTACGACCACTTAAGTTGGCTTCCGACTATTCTAGTTCTACCTTTAGTTACAACTTACAAGTTGAAATACACACACACATATATGATCCGAAATTCCCAACCAAAGCCAACCACACAAGAATGAGAACGAGTTGAGTCGAGCGCCACTCAATTATCCACAACTACAAGCTACAACTACACTCTACACACACCAGGGTGCGTAAAGGCAAATATTATGTGTGTTGACTGCTCTCTACCTACATGCAGTACGCACCGATTGGAAATCAGTTAAGAACTTAAAGTGTATAGCAGATACATACTGGAACGAGATATATGTTAATCGGTCCGACCTCTCAAATAGTTCCTCCTTTATGCCGGATTTACACGAATGGAAAGCTGCCAGTATAATGACAAAAAGAATGAAATTTTCCATTCTTTTGTTGTTGCTTTTGTCATAATATTGGCAGTTTTCCAATCGTGTAAATCCGGCATTAGTTCCATATCTTTTTCAAGCACAGAACACTTATCTAAGGCGCCAGTTATAGCGATCAGAAAAACCCATCCGAAAAACTTGAAACAGTATGAAATTGATTTTTTTCTGATGGTTGTTTATAGCAATCAGAAAAAATGTGTCAGAAAAACTATATTCTTTGCAAAACAAACAAACAGCCGCCCAAATTTTTTCTGATTGAAATATCAGAAAAACTTTTTCGGATGGAGTTCTTTCAGTGGAACAGAAACAAATTGGAACACAAATCAGTGGAATAATTTGTTCCTTTTTCTGTCAAAAAGCAATCAGCTGATACGAAAAATGAAATTTCATCAGAAAAGCAAATAAATCCATTTAAAACATGAAAAGTTATTTGTTTGGCAATTCTGTTTCGCGAAAAAAATTCTACGCTGAATTACACGTCCATTGATGTATCATTTGGCTATTAAATCTAATTGAAAAGTATTAAAAACTTCAATGATTATTTTTTTCGGATGGTTTTTTCTGATCGCTATAACTGGCGCCTAAGGCCTGGTTCACACGAGATTGTACCGCACGTTTTTTATCGCATTCGGTTTTTACCGAATAAATATCGGGTGTTCACACGATATTTATATTTATTCGTTTAAAACTCGAATAGCTGCAGTATAATGAAAATGAATGGAAAAAATTGAATTTGCGAAGTATTTTATTTTTATCTCTTTAAGGGAAAGGGCTAGAGAGCTGAAATTTGGAAGGATGATAGAAATTATTGATTTAAATATGAAGTAAAAAAATAAGAGTCCTAGAATACCGTTGAACGGAGATAACCGCAATATTTGAGCGCTTTCACATATGAACTCATATCTCTTTAGTGCATTAATGAACTTTCTTGCTGTTTTTGAATATTACATATAAATAAAATTACGGTTATTTTGATACCTCATTCATTATCGTACGTGGTATATAAGCGATACAATCTTGATTTTAAATTGATCGAAAAATCAAAATAATTGCATTGAAATTACCTGCTTGGACCATTGTCCACGACCATCCACCAGCGAGAAGACCCCGTTATCAACATGGATTTTTTTTATTAAAATTTGATATGGATGGCCTTAAAAAATTATAGCTCCCGTTTTACTGATTGGATCTTCAAGGTTAAGGCCTTTAAAGAAAGCTGACATAACGGGCTATATTGTGTAAGAAAATCATTGAGGAGGGGCAAACATTTTTATACTAAAGGGGTGAATAAAGCCCAATTCAATTCCATTTATTTTATTCTAAATTCAAATGTTGATGAAAATTTTTATAATTTTGAAAAACTAAAAACGCACATTTATTGTCTCATTTTTCTTTTTTATTTTAAGACCTTAACCTACAAGATCCAATCAGTATCATCGGAGTTATAATTTTTTTAAATCAACCATATCGGTCGATTAATTTTTTTTGTGTACATGGGCTTTTCTCTCCACTGAAGCTCATTCGATGCCAACGAACAAATACCCAACGTGGATTTAAACCGTGTGAACGAGACTATATAAAACTATACGCCACTGGAAGACGATACGTCACGGTTCATTCGATTTTTTTGATAAGTCCGTTGAGTATTCGATTAACGTACTTAGCTGAGTACGTTTTCTTGCCGTACAAACGTCGTTTGAAAGGCTCTATGCAAAATATATACGCCACTGCTCATTCGCACGGATTTATACTGCAAAAAATCGTGCGGTACAATCTCGTGTGAACCAGGCCTAAGGTATTATCTTGCGCAGGTTGTCAGAAATGAGAATTATCAGAAAAAATTCAAGATGGCAGCCTTACGTGACCCCGTCCGCTGTATTACAACAACAACGAAGAAAACAAGCACAAAAAGGATAATTTAAATAAAAGCTTGAAACAATTGAATTTGCTAATAAATAAGTAACAAATGAACACATAAATATTAATTTGGTGTTTAGCCTCCATGTTGTGTTTTGTATGAATTTGTATTTGAAAAATAAAATAAAAAAATTAAAAATTTAAATAATTATTTTAAGTTTTAAATTTTATTAGATATTTATTAAAATATTTCACAACATTTGAATTATTATTTACTAAGCGACGCGTTTCGGTTTTAAATAACCATCTTCGGGCTTATTGTGTTGACTTCAAGCTTAGAAGCTTGAAGTAACTACAACTCGAACAAACACCACGAGTTAACACAATAAGCCCGAAGATGGTTATTTAAAACCGAAACGCGTCGCTTAGTAAATAATAATTCAAATGTTGTGAAATATTTTAATAAATATATAATAAAATTTAAAACTTAAAATAATTATTTAAATTTTTAATTTTTTAATTTTATTTTTCAAATACAAATTCGAACACATAAAGCATTGTTTACAGCTCTGATGCGAAAAAAAATCAAAATTTTCAAAACGATTTTCCACCTATTCTGTGCACCGAGTTGAATAATATTCAAGGCGAAAAACGTTTGCCGTGGCCTAGGCCACCCATTGAGTCAATAATTTACCCTTAATAATTAAACTTTAGGCATAAAAATGGAAAATAATTATCTTTGGATGCGAAAACCATTTGTATGCAAATAATGCCTTGAGGTGAATATATTTTTTTTTTACTGTAAACCGACCATCCAAAAAAAAATATTTTACTCACCACACTTTTTTCGCATGCAAAACAATTGCCGGTCCATTGTTTTGCATGACATTCCATGACAGCAACTTATTTTCCTTTCATCTGTTGATTGGCATGGTTTTTTTTTGTTGTGTTGCTGTTGTGAATTATTGTCATTTAATTTGCAATTTCGGAACAGTATTCCGGTGGATTATTGGTAGGTATGTAATTTAATTTTTTAACCCAGAACGGTTTCTTATGTCATTTTCAATTGATTGCACTACGAAGAGGAGTGAATTTTGAATACAAATGAACATGCAAACTATCCATACCTAGTTTAATGTGTAAAGCGAAGCAAAAACATTTGGAAAATGCACAAATAATTTGCCCTTCAACAATTCAATGGTATTCTTTTTTTAATTTCTTTTAATGTTCAATAACTTTTTATCAACTTTTTGCGCGTGAACAAAAACAAAATAAAAACTGCAGTTTCCTTTGACGAGCAGTCAGATGAAGTGATTGTGAGCAATACCATCCCTCAATATAAATCAGGTGTTGAAAAAACACTCCCAAATAGCCAATTGAACATGATTTTTCCGTTGGAAGGCCTTTGGAGTGCATTTCAGTTGACCAATTGAAACGACTTTAAATTTTGGTTTGAAACAGATTTTGAATTTAATTTAATTTTTGATTTGTTGTTGCATGATTAATTGTCACTAGGCAATTTTCAATCCTGGTTTTCTTTTTATTTAAATATATAACGAAGTGTATCTGTTGCAAACCATTATTATGGAGACATAAAAAACAAAATTCCAATATCTTACGAATTTTTAGCATTGAACCAGAATTCTCTTTGCAATCAATGGCTTCGCGCAAAAGAAAAACAAGCATCTTTTGGGACCATTTTGCAGAAGTTGATTCCCAGAAAGCAAAATGCAAATATTGCAGCCAAATTATTGCATTTACTTCTGGGAGTTTGGGCAATTTGAGTAGGCACTTGAAAAGAAGGCACACTGGAATCTCATTAAGTCCTGAAGAGCGCCAGGAAGTACTAGCACCAGCACCAAATGAAAATGATCCACGTCCACCACCATCAGAATCCGAAGTCGTGCCCAATGACACACCTGCTATAAGTGTACCTGAGGCGCAAACATCAAACTCTCGACAAGTACAGCAGAACAGATATGCGTTTGCTGAGAGCACAAGATCTCTTTCCCAACAAGTGTGAATATATGCAACTTCTTAAAAGAACAAATTTCCAAATGGAAAATTGAGAACAAAGTTGGGGCAGTTGTCAGCGATAATGCTTCAAATGTTATTGCGGCAGTGCATCTAGGAAATTGGAGATCCATTAGGTGTTTCGCTCATTCATTAAACTTGACAGTGCAAGTAGGCTTAGAAGAAATTGCCGGATATGTTCAAAAAGTGAAGAGTATAATCGAGTTCTTTAATAGAAGCACTCAGGGCTTGTATAAACTACAAGAAATACAAAAGCAAATAGAAAAATATTATCTCTATGCTGAATCCACAATTTTGGATCCCAGATTCAAAAGCCAAGGCTTTCGAGATGAGCACAATTTTAAAACGGCACTTGACAGCCTTAAGCATAAAGTTGCGTCTGTGGCTCAGACAACACAGCCAACTAGCCAACAAGCTTAGAAGCTTGAAGTAACTACAACTCGAACAAACACCACGAGTTAACACAATAAGCCCGAAGATGGTTATTTAAAACCGAAACGCGTCGCTTAGTAAATAATAATTCAAATGTTGTGAAATATTTTAATAAATATATAATAAAATTTAAAACTTAAAATAATTATTTAAATTTTTAATTTTTTAATTTTATTTTTCAAATACAAATTCGAACACATAAAGCATTGTTTACAGCTCTGATGCGAAAAAAAATCAAAATTTTCAAAACGATTTTCCACCTATTCTGTGCACCGAGTTGAATAATATTCAAGGCGAAAAACGTTTGCCGTGGCCTAGGCCACCCATTGAGTCAATAATTTACCCTTAATAATTAAACTTTAGGCATAAAAATGGAAAATAATTATCTTTGGATGCGAAAACCATTTGCATGCAAATAATGCCTTGAGGTGAATATATTTTTTTTTTACTGTAAACCGACCATCCAAAAAAAAATATTTTACTCACCACACTTTTTTCGCATGCAAAACAATTGCCGGTCCATTGTTTTGCATGACATTCCATGACAGCAACTTATTTTCCTTTCATCTGTTGATTGGCATGGTTTTTTTTTGTTGTGTTGCTGTTGTGAATTATTGTCATTTAATTTGCAATTTCGGAACAGTATTCCGGTGGATTATTGGTAGGTATGTAATTTAATTTTTTAACCCAGAACGGTTTCTTATGTCATTTTCAATTGATTGCACTACGAAGAGGAGTGAATTTTGAATACAAATGAACATGCAAACTATCCATACCTAGTTTAATGTGTAAAGCGAAGCAAAAACATTTGGAAAATGCACAAATAATTTGCCCTTCAACAATTCAATGGTATTCTTTTTTTAATTTCTTTTAATGTTCAATAACTTTTTATCAACTTTTTGCGCGTGAACAAAAACAAAATAAAAACTGCAGTTTCCTTTGACGAGCAGTCAGATGAAGTGATTGTGAGCAATACCATCCCTCAATATAAATCAGGTGTTGAAAAAACACTCCCAAATAGCCAATTGAACATGATTTTTCCGTTGGAAGGCCTTTGGAGTGCATTTCAGTTGACCAATTGAAACGACTTTAAATTTTGGTTTGAAACAGATTTTGAATTTAATTTTATTTTTGATTTGTTGTTGCATGATTAATTGTCACTAGGCAATTTTCAATCCTGGTTTTCTTTTTATTTAAATATATAACGAAGTGTATCTGTTGCAAACCATTATTATGGAGACATAAAAAACAAAATTCCAATATCTTACGAATTTTTAGCATTGAACCAGAATTCTCTTTGCAATCAATGGCTTCGCGCAAAAGAAAAACAAGCATCTTTTGGGACCATTTTGCAGAAGTTGATTCCCAGAAAGCAAAATGCAAATATTGCAGCCAAATTATTGCATTTACTTCTGGGAGTTTGGGCAATTTGAGTAGGCACTTGAAAAGAAGGCACACTGGAATCTCATTAAGTCCTGAAGAGCGCCAGGAAGTACTAGCACCAGCACCAAATGAAAATGATCCACGTCCACCACCATCAGAAACCGAAGTCGTGCCCAATGACACACCTGCTATAAGTGTACCTGAGGCGCAAACATCAAACTCTCGACAAGTACAGCAGAACAGATATGCGTTTGCTGAGAGCACAAGATCTCTTTCCCAACAAATGTGAATATATGCAACTTCTTAAAAGAACAAATTTCCAAATGGAAAATTGAGAACAAAGTTGGGGCAGTTGTCAGCGATAATGCTTCAAATGTTATTGCGGCAGTGCATCTAGGAAATTGGAGATCCATTAGGTGTTTCGCTCATTCATTAAACTTGACAGTGCAAGTAGGCTTAGAAGAAATTGCCGGATATGTTCAAAAAGTGAAGAGTATAATCGAGTTCTTTAATAGAAGCACTCAGGGCTTGTATAAACTACAAGAAATACAAAAGCAAATAGAAAAATATTTTCTCTATGCTGAATCCACAATTTTGGATCCCAGATTCAAAAGCCAAGGCTTTCGAGATGAGCACAATTTTAAAACGGCACTTGACAGCCTTAAGCATAAAGTTGCGTCTGTGGCTCAGACAACACAGCCAACTAGCCAACAAGCTTAGAAGCTTGAAGTAACTACAACTCGAACAAGCACCACGAGTTAACACAATAAGCCCGAAGATGGTTATTTAAAACCGAAACGCGTCGCTTAGTAAATAATAATTCAAATGTTGTGAAATATTTTAATAAATATATAATAAAATTTAAAACTTAAAATAATTATTTAAATTTTTAATTTTTTAATTTTATTTTTCAAATACAAATTCGAACACATAAAGCATTGTTTACAGCTCTGATGCGAAAAAAAATCAAAATTTTCAAAACGATTTTCCACCTATTCTGTGCACCGAGTTGAATAATATTCAAGGCGAAAAACGTTTGCCGTGGCCTAGGCCACCCATTGAGTCAATAATTTACCCTTAATTAATAAACTTTAGGCATAAAAATGGAAAATAATTATCTTTGGATGCGAAAACCATTTGCATGCAAATAATGCCTTGAGGTGAATATATTTTTTTTTAACTGTAAACCGACCATCCAAAAAAAAATATTTTACTCACCACACTTTTTTCGCATGCAAAACAATTGCCGGTCCATTGTTTTGCATGACATTCCATGACAGCAACGGTTTTTTTTTGCATGAAACTGTAAACCAATCGTGCAAACAATTAATATTTCATTTCACCTCAATTATTTTTGACATGCGAGAATATTAGCATAGATTTTTTTTTGCGCAATGGAGCTGTAAAGTAGACTTAACACAACAAATTTTGACGTTTAACGAGTGGGAGTCACGGGATTCACCATTTTCCAGCGATTTTGATGCATGCGCAGAACTGAACAAAAATGAAAACGCTAATGATATTACCTTTAATATGTGTACTGTGTTCTTCGAGCACATTGCCTACAACATTTCTTCGTAGTTCCAGTTTTATTACTAGGTATGGAGTTATGGAGTATAGTGCACTTGCTGTAGTTCTATCATGTTCGGCTGAATGTAAATCGGTCCGATCCCTTTATCATGCTCATAGTTCCCTTAATAGTTCCATGTCTTTTGATGTCTTTTGTATTGTATTTCCAATTTTCGTTCTTTCTTAATTCTTATTAGGATAGGAAACATGTTCGATAAGAAAATATACACCATATCCAATAATGATATTCAGATTGGGTACACTAATTGCTTGCTATTCGCGTTCGCATTCGCACGATTGTTCTTTCTTTGGTAGGTATTAGATTCAGATTCAGATAATTTACAGTTTGGATTTTTTTTTGTGAAATTTTAATAGAGTTGATTGGTAATTTTGTTTCTGAAATCTTATTTTCCTTTCATCTGTTGATTGGCATGGTTTTTTTTGTTGTGTTGCTGTTGTGAATTATTGTCATTTAATTTGCAATTTCGGAACAGTATTCCGGTGGATTATTGGTAGGTATGTAATTTAATTTTTTAACCCAGAACGGTTTCTTATGTCATTTTCAATTGATTGCACTACGAAGAGGAGTGAATTTTGAATACAAATGAACATGCAAACTATCCATACCTAGTTTAATGTGTAAAGCGAAGCAAAAACATTTGGAAAATGCACAAATAATTTGCCCTTCAACAATTCAATGGTATTCTTTTTTTAATTTCTTTTAATGTTCAATAACTTTTTATCAACTTTTTGCGCGTGAACAAAAACAAAATAAAAACTGCAGTTTCCTTTGACGAGCAGTCAGATGAAGTGATTGTGAGCAATACCATCCCTCAATATAAATCAGGTGTTGAAAAAACACTCCCAAATAGCCAATTGAACATGATTTTTCCGTTGGAAGGCCTTTGGAGTGCATTTCAGTTGACCAATTGAAACGACTTTAAATTTTGGTTTGAAACAGATTTTGAATTTAATTTAATTTTTGATTTGTTGTTGCATGATTAATTGTCACTAGGCAATTTTCAATCCTGGTTTTCTTTTTATTTAAATATATAACGAAGTGTATCTGTTGCAAACCATTATTATGGAGACATAAAAAACAAAATTCCAATATCTTACGAATTTTTAGCATTGAACCAGAATTCTCTTTGCAATCAATGGCTTCGCGCAAAAGAAAAACAAGCATCTTTTGGGACCATTTTGCAGAAGTTGATTCCCAGAAAGCAAAATGCAAATATTGCAGCCAAATTATTGCATTTACTTCTGGGAGTTTGGGCAATTTGAGTAGGCACTTGAAAAGAAGGCACACTGGAATCTCATTAAGTCCTGAAGAGCGCCAGGAAGTACTAGCACCAGCACCAAATGAAAATGATCCACGTCCACCACCATCAGAATCCGAAGTCATGCCCAATGACACACCTGCTATAAGTGTACCTGAGGCGCAAACATCAAACTCTCGACAAGTACAGCAGAACAGATATGCGTTTGCTGAGAGCACAAGATCTCTTTCCCAACAAGTGTGAATATATGCAACTTCTTAAAAGAACAAATTTCCAAATGGAAAATTGAGAACAAAGTTGGGGCAGTTGTCAGCGATAATGCTTCAAATGTTATTGCGGCAGTGCATCTAGGAAATTGGAGATCCATTAGGTGTTTCGCTCATTCATTAAACTTGACAGTGCAAGTAGGCTTAGAAGAAATTGCCGGATATGTTCAAAAAGTGAAGAGTATAATCGAGTTCTTTAATAGAAGCACTCAGGGCTTGTATAAACTACAAGAAATACAAAAGCAAATAGAAAAATATTTTCTCTATGCTGAATCCACAATTTTGGATCCCAGATTCAAAAGCCAAGGCTTTCGAGATGAGCACAATTTTAAAACGGCACTTGACAGCCTTAAGCATAAAGTTGCGTCTGTGGCTCAGACAACACAGCCAACTAGCCAACAAGCTTAGAAGCTTGAAGTAACTACAACTCGAACAAACACCACGAGTTAACACAATAAGCCCGAAGATAGTTATTTAAAACCGAAACGCGTCGCTTAGTAAATAATAATTCAAATGTTGTGAAATATTTTAATAAATATATAATAAAATTTAAAACTTAAAATAATTATTTAAATTTTTAATTTTTTAATTTTATTTTTCAAATACAAATTCGAACACATAAAGCATTGTTTACAGCTCTGATGCGAAAAAAAATCAAAATTTTCAAAACGATTTTCCACCTATTCTGTGCACCGAGTTGAATAATATTCAAGGCGAAAAACGTTTGCCGTGGCCTAGGCCACCCATTGAGTCAATAATTTACCCTTAATAATTAAACTTTAGGCATAAAAATGGAAAATAATTATCTTTGGATGCGAAAACCATTTGCATGCAAATAATGCCTTGAGGTGAATATATTTTTTTTTTTACTGTAAACCGACCATCCAAAAAAAAATATTTTACTCACCACACTTTTTTCGCATGCAAAACAATTGCCGGTCCATTGTTTTGCATGACATTCCATGACAGCAACTTATTTTCCTTTCATCTGTTGATTGGCATGGTTTTTTTTTTGTTGTGTTGCTGTTGTGAATTATTGTCATTTAATTTGCAATTTCGGAACAGTATTCCGGTGGATTATTGGTAGGTATGTAATTTAATTTTTTAACCCAGAACGGTTTCTTATGTCATTTTCAATTGATTGCACTACGAAGAGGAGTGAATTTTGAATACAAATGAACATGCAAACTATCCATACCTAGTTTAATGTGTAAAGCGAAGCAAAAACATTTGGAAAATGCACAAATAATTTGCCCTTCAACAATTCAATGGTATTCTTTTTTTAATTTCTTTTAATGTTCAATAACTTTTTATCAATTTTTTGCGCGTGAACAAAAACAAAATAAAAACTGCAGTTTCCTTTGACGAGCAGTCAGATGAAGTGATTGTGAGCAATACCATCCCTCAATATAAATCAGGTGTTGAAAAAACACTCCCAAATAGCCAATTGAACATGATTTTTCCGTTGGAAGGCCTTTGGAGTGCATTTCAGTTGACCAATTGAAACGACTTTAAATTTTGGTTTGAAACAGATTTTGAATTTAATTTAATTTTTGATTTGTTGTTGCATGATTAATTGTCACTAGGCAATTTTCAATCCTGGTTTTCTTTTTATTTAAATATAACGAAGTGTATCTGTTGCAAACCATTATTATGGAGACATAAAAAACAAAATTCCAATATCTTACGAATTTTTAGCATTGAACCAGAATTCTCTTTGCAATCAATGGCTTCGCGCAAAAGAAAAACAAGCATCTTTTGGGACCATTTTGCAGAAGTTGATTCCCAGAAAGCAAAATGCAAATATTGCAGCCAAATTATTGCATTTACTTCTGGGAGTTTGGGCAATTTGAGTAGGCACTTGAAAAGAAGGCACACTGGAATCTCATTAAGTCCTGAAGAGCGCCAGGAAGTACTAGCACCAGCACCAAATGAAAATGATCCACGTCCACCACCATCAGAAACCGAAGTCGTGCCCAATGACACACCTGCTATAAGTGTACCTGAGGCGCAAACATCAAACTCTCGACAAGTACAGCAGAACAGATATGCGTTTGCTGAGAGCACAAGATCTCTTTCCCAACAAGTGTGAATATATGCAACTTCTTAAAAGAACAAATTTCCAAATGGAAAATTGAGAACAAAGTTGGGGCAGTTGTCAGCGATAATGCTTCAAATGTTATTGCGGCAGTGCATCTAGGAAATTGGAGATCCATTAGGTGTTTCGCTCATTCATTAAACTTGACAGTGCAAGTAGGCTTAGAAGAAATTGCCGGATATGTTCAAAAAGTGAAGAGTATAATCGAGTTCTTTAATAGAAGCACTCAGGGCTTGTATAAACTACAAGAAATACAAAAGCAAATAGAAAAATATTTTCTCTATGCTGAATCCACAATTTTGGATCCCAGATTCAAAAGCCAAGGCTTTCAAAATGAGCACAATTTTAAAACGGCACTTGACAGCCTTAAGCATAAAGTTGCGTCTGTGGCTCAGACAACACAGCCAACTAGCCAACAAGCTTAGAAGCTTGAAGTAACTACAACTCGAACAAACACCACGAGTTAACACAATAAGCCCGAAGATGGTTATTTAAAACCGAAACGCGTCGCTTAGTAAATAATAATTCAAATGTTGTGAAATATTTTAATAAATATATAATAAAATTTAAAACTTAAAATAATTATTTAAATTTTTAATTTTTTAATTTTATTTTTCAAATACAAATTCGAACACATAAAGCATTGTTTACAGCTCTGATGCGAAAAAAAATCAAAATTTTCAAAACGATTTTCCACCTATTCTGTGCACCGAGTTGAATAATATTCAAGGCGAAAAACGTTTGCCGTGGCCTAGGCCACCCATTGAGTCAATAATTTACCCTTAATAATTAAACTTTAGGCATAAAAATGGAAAATAATTATCTTTGGATGCGAAAACCATTTGCATGCAAATAATGCCTTGAGGTGAATATATTTTTTTTTTACTGTAAACCGACCATCCAAAAAAAAATATTTTACTCACCACACTTTTTTCGCATGCAAAACAATTGCCGGTCCATTGTTTTGCATGAAATTCCATGACAGCAACTTATTTTCCTTTCATCTGTTGATTGGCATGGTTATTTTTTGTTGTGTTGCTGTTGTGAATTATTGTCATTTAATTTGCAATTTCGGAACAGTATTCCGGTGGATTATTGGTAGGTATGTAATTTAATTTTTTAACCCAGAACGGTTTCTTATGTCATTTTCAATTGATTGCACTACGAAGAGGAGTGAATTTTGAATACAAATGAACATGCAAACTATCCATACCTAGTTTAATGTGTAAAGCGAAGCAAAAACATTTGGAAAATGCACAAATAATTTGCCCTTCAACAATTCAATGGTATTCTTTTTTTAATTTCTTTTAATGTTCAATAACTTTTTATCAACTTTTTGCGCGTGAACAAAAACAAAATAAAAACTGCAGTTTCCTTTGACGAGCAGTCAGATGAAGTGATTGTGAGCAATACCATCCCTCAATATAAATCAGGTGTTGAAAAAACACTCCCAAATAGCCAATTGAACATGATTTTTCCGTTGGAAGGCCTTTGGAGTGCATTTCAGTTGACCAATTGAAACGACTTTAAATTTTGGTTTGAAACAGATTTTGAATTTAATTTTATTTTTGATTTGTTGTTGCATGATTAATTGTCACTAGGCAATTTTCAATCCTGGTTTTCTTTTTATTTAAATATAACGAAGTGTATCTGTTGCAAACCATTATTATGGAGACATAAAAAACAAAATTCCAATATCTTACGAATTTTTAGCATTGAACCAGAATTCTCTTTGCAATCAATGGCTTCGCGCAAAAGAAAAACAAGCATCTTTTGGGACCGTTTTGCAGAAGTTGATTCCCAGAAAGCAAAATGCAAATATTGCAGCCAAATTATTGCATTTACTTCTGGGAGTTTGGGCAATTTGAGTAGGCACTTGAAAAGAAGGCACACTGGAATCTCATTAAGTCCTGAAGAGCGCCAGGAAGTACTAGCACCAGCACCAAATGAAAATGATCCACGTCCACCACCATCAGAAACCGAAGTCGTGCCCAATGACACACCTGCTATAAGTGTACCTGAGGCGCAAACATCAAACTCTCGACAAGTACAGCAGAACAGATATGCGTTTGCTGAGAGCACAAGATCTCTTTCCCAACAAGTGTGAATATATGCAACTTCTTAAAAGAACAAATTTCCAAATGGAAAATTGAGAACAAAGTTGGGGCAGTTGTCAGCGATAATGCTTCAAATGTTATTGCGGCAGTGCATCTAGGAAATTGGAGATCCATTAGGTGTTTCGCTCATTCATTAAACTTGACAGTGCAAGTAGGCTTAGAAGAAATTGCCGGATATGTTCAAAAAGTGAAGAGTATAATCGAGTTCTTTAATAGAAGCACTCAGGGCTTGTATAAACTACAAGAAATACAAAAGCAAATAGAAAAATATTTTCTCTATGCTGAATCCACAATTTTGGATCCCAGATTCAAAAGCCAAGGCTTTCGAGATGAGCACAATTTTAAAACGGCACTTGACAGCCTTAAGCATAAAGTTGCGTCTGTGGCTCAGACAACACAGCCAACTAGCCAACAAGCTTAGAAGCTTGAAGTAACTACAACTCGAACAAACACCACGAGTTAACACAATAAGCCCGAAGATGGTTATTTAAAACCGAAACGCGTCGCTTAGTAAATAATAATTCAAATGTTGTGAAATATTTTAATAAATATATAATAAAATTTAAAACTTAAAATAATTATTTAAATTTTTAATTTTTTAATTTTATTTTTCAAATACAAATTCGAACACATAAAGCATTGTTTACAGCTCTGATGCGAAAAAAAATCAAAATTTTCAAAACGATTTTCCACCTATTCTGTGCACCGAGTTGAATAATATTCAAGGCGAAAAACGTTTGCCGTGGCCTAGGCCACCCATTGAGTCAATAATTTACCCTTAATTAATAAACTTTAGGCATAAAAATGGAAAATAATTATCTTTGGATGCGAAAACCATTTGCATGCAAATAATGCCTTGAGGTGAATATATTTTTTTTTAACTGTAAACCGACCATCCAAAAAAAAATATTTTACTCACCACACTTTTTTCGCATGCAAAACAATTGCCGGTCCATTGTTTTGCATGACATTCCATGACAGCAACGGTTTTTTTTGCATGAAACTGTAAACCAATCGTGCAAACAATTAATATTTCATTTCACCTCAATTATTTTTGACATGCGAGAATATTAGCATAGATTTTTTTTTGCGCAATGGAGCTGTAAAGTAGACTTAACACAACAAATTTTGACGTTTAACGAGTGGGAGTCACGGGATTCACCATTTTCCAGCGATTTTGATGCATGCGCAGAACTGAACAAAAATGAAAACGCTAATGATATTACCTTTAATATGTGTACTGTGTTCTTCGAGCACATTGCCTACAACATTTCTTCGTAGTTCCAGTTTTATTACTAGGTATGGAGTTATGGAGTATAGTGCACTTGCTGTAGTTCTATCATGTTCGGCTGAATGTAAATCGGTCCGATCCCTTTATCATGCTCATAGTTCCCTTAATAGTTCCATGTCTTTTGATGTCTTTTGTATTGTATTTCCAATTTTCGTTCTTTCTTAATTCTTATTAGGATAGGAAACATGTTCGATAAGAAAATATACACCATATCCAATAATGATATTCAGATTGGGTACACTAATTGCTTGCTATTCGCGTTCGCATTCGCACGATTGTTCTTTCTTTGGTAGGTATTAGATTCAGATTCAGATAATTTACAGTTTGGATTTTTTTTTGTGAAATTTTAATAGAGTTGATTGGTAATTTTGTTTCTGAAATCTTATTTTCCTTTCATCTGTTGATTGGCATGGTTTTTTTTGTTGTGTTGCTGTTGTGAATTATTGTCATTTAATTTGCAATTTCGGAACAGTATTCCGGTGGATTATTGGTAGGTATGTAATTTAATTTTTTAACCCAGAACGGTTTCTTATGTCATTTTCAATTGATTGCACTACGAAGAGGAGTGAATTTTGAATACAAATGAACATGCAAACTATCCATACCTAGTTTAATGTGTAAAGCGAAGCAAAAACATTTGGAAAATGCACAAATAATTTGCCCTTCAACAATTCAATGGTATTCTTTTTTTAATTTCTTTTAATGTTCAATAACTTTTTATCAACTTTTTGCGCGTGAACAAAAACAAAATAAAAACTGCAGTTTCCTTTGACGAGCAGTCAGATGAAGTGATTGTGAGCAATACCATCCCTCAATATAAATCAGGTGTTGAAAAAACACTCCCAAATAGCCAATTGAACATGATTTTTCCGTTGGAAGGCCTTTGGAGTGCATTTCAGTTGACCAATTGAAACGACTTTAAATTTTGGTTTGAAACAGATTTTGAATTTAATTTTATTTTTGATTTGTTGTTGCATGATTAATTGTCACTAGGCAATTTTCAATCCTGGTTTTCTTTTTATTTAAATATAACGAAGTGTATCTGTTGCAAACCATTATTATGGAGACATAAAAAACAAAATTCCAATATCTTACGAATTTTTAGCATTGAACCAGAATTCTCTTTGCAATCAATGGCTTCGCGCAAAAGAAAAACAAGCATCTTTTGGGACCGTTTTGCAGAAGTTGATTCCCAGAAAGCAAAATGCAAATATTGCAGCCAAATTATTGCATTTACTTCTGGGAGTTTGGGCAATTTGAGTAGGCACTTGAAAAGAAGGCACACTGGAATCTCATTAAGTCCTGAAGAGCGCCAGGAAGTACTAGCACCAGCACCAAATGAAAATGATCCACGTCCACCACCATCAGAAACCGAAGTCGTGCCCAATGACACACCTGCTATAAGTGTACCTGAGGCGCAAACATCAAACTCTCGACAAGTACAGCAGAACAGATATGCGTTTGCTGAGAGCACAAGATCTCTTTCCCAACAAGTGTGAATATATGCAACTTCTTAAAAGAACAAATTTCCAAATGGAAAATTGAGAACAAAGTTGGGGCAGTTGTCAGCGATAATGCTTCAAATGTTATTGCGGCAGTGCATCTAGGAAATTGGAGATCCATTAGGTGTTTCGCTCATTCATTAAACTTGACAGTGCAAGTAGGCTTAGAAGAAATTGCCGGATATGTTCAAAAAGTGAAGAGTATAATCGAGTTCTTTAATAGAAGCACTCAGGGCTTGTATAAACTACAAGAAATACAAAAGCAAATAGAAAAATATTTTCTCTATGCTGAATCCACAATTTTGGATCCCAGATTCAAAAGCCAAGGCTTTCGAGATGAGCACAATTTTAAAACGGCACTTGACAGCCTTAAGCATAAAGTTGCGTCTGTGGCTCAGACAACACAGCCAACTAGCCAACAAGCTTAGAAGCTTGAAGTAACTACAACTCGAACAAACACCACGAGTTAACACAATAAGCCCGAAGATGGTTATTTAAAACCGAAACGCGTCGCTTAGTAAATAATAATTCAAATGTTGTGAAATATTTTAATAAATATATAATAAAATTTAAAACTTAAAATAATTATTTAAATTTTTAATTTTTTAATTTTATTTTTCAAATACAAATTCGAACACATAAAGCATTGTTTACAGCTCTGATGCGAAAAAAAATCAAAATTTTCAAAACGATTTTCCACCTATTCTGTGCACCGAGTTGAATAATATTCAAGGCGAAAAACGTTTGCCGTGGCCTAGGCCACCCATTGAGTCAATAATTTACCCTTAATTAATAAACTTTAGGCATAAAAATGGAAAATAATTATCTTTGGATGCGAAAACCATTTGCATGCAAATAATGCCTTGAGGTGAATATATTTTTTTTTAACTGTAAACCGACCATCCAAAAAAAAATATTTTACTCACCACACTTTTTTCGCATGCAAAACAATTGCCGGTCCATTGTTTTGCATGACATTCCATGACAGCAACGGTTTTTTTTTGCATGAAACTGTAAACCAATCGTGCAAACAATTAATATTTCATTTCACCTCAATTATTTTTGACATGCGAGAATATTAGCATAGATTTTTTTTTGCGCAATGGAGCTGTAAAGTAGACTTAACACAACAAATTTTGACGTTTAACGAGTGGGAGTCACGGGATTCACCATTTTCCAGCGATTTTGATGCATGCGCAGAACTGAACAAAAATGAAAACGCTAATGATATTACCTTTAATATGTGTACTGTGTTCTTCGAGCACATTGCCTACAACATTTCTTCGTAGTTCCAGTTTTATTACTAGGTATGGAGTTATGGAGTATAGTGCGCTTGCTGTAGTTCTATCATGTTTGGCTGAATGTAAATCGGTCCGATCCCTTTATCATGCTCATAGTTCCCTTAATAGTTCCATGTCTTTTGATGTCTTTTGTATTGTGTTTCCAATTTTCGTTCTTTCTTAATTCTTATTAGGATAGGAAACATGTTCGATAAGAAAATATACACCATATCCAATAATGATATTCAGATTGGGTACACTAATTGCTTGCTATTCGCGTTCGCATTCGCACGATTGTTCTTTCTTTGGTAGGTATTAGATTCAGATTCAGATAATTTACAGTTTGGATTTTTTTTTGTGAAATTTTAATAGAGTTGATTGGTAATTTTGTTTCTGAAATCTTATTTTCCTTTCATCTGTTGATTGGCATGGTTTTTTTTGTTGTGTTGCTGTTGTGAATTATTGTCATTTAATTTGCAATTTCGGAACAGTATTCCGGTGGATTATTGGTAGGTATGTAATTTAATTTTTTAACCCAGAACGGTTTCTTATGTCATTTTCAATTGATTGCACTACGAAGAGGAGTGAATTTTGAATACAAATGAACATGCAAACTATCCATACCTAGTTTAATGTGTAAAGCGAAGCAAAAACATTTGGAAAATGCACAAATAATTTGCCCTTCAACAATTCAATGGTATTCTTTTTTTAATTTCTTTTAATGTTCAATAACTTTTTATCAACTTTTTGCGCGTGAACAAAAACAAAATAAAAACTGCAGTTTCCTTTGACGAGCAGTCAGATGAAGTGATTGTGAGCAATACCATCCCTCAATATAAATCAGGTGTTGAAAAAACACTCCCAAATAGCCAATTGAACATGATTTTTCCGTTGGAAGGCCTTTGGAGTGCATTTCAGTTGACCAATTGAAACGACTTTAAATTTTGGTTTGAAACAGATTTTGAATTTAATTTTATTTTTGATTTGTTGTTGCATGATTAATTGTCACTAGGCAATTTTCAATCCTGGTTTTCTTTTTATTTAAATATAACGAAGTGTATCTGTTGCAAACCATTATTATGGAGACATAAAAAACAAAATTCCAATATCTTACGAATTTTTAGCATTGAACCAGAATTCTCTTTGCAATCAATGGCTTCGCGCAAAAGAAAAACAAGCATCTTTTGGGACCATTTTGCAGAAGTTGATTCCCAGAAAGCAAAATGCAAATATTGCAGCCAAATTATTGCATTTACTTCTGGGAGTTTGGGCAATTTGAGTAGGCACTTGAAAAGAAGGCACACTGGAATCTCATTAAGTCCTGAAGAGCGCCAGGAAGTATACTAGCACCAGCACCAAATGAAAATGATCCACGTCCACCACCATCAGAAACCGAAGTCGTGCCCAATGACACACCTGCTATAAGTGTACCTGAGGCGCAAACATCAAACTCTCGACAAGTACAGCAGAACAGATATGCGTTTGCTGAGAGCACAAGATCTCTTTCCCAACAAGTGTGAATATATGCAACTTCTTAAAAGAACAAATTTCCAAATGGAAAATTGAGAACAAAGTTGGGGCAGTTGTCAGCGATAATGCTTCAAATGTTATTGCGGCAGTGCATCTAGGAAATTGGAGATCCATTAGGTGTTTCGCTCATTCATTAAACTTGACAGTGCAAGTAGGCTTAGAAGAAATTGCCGGATATGTTCAAAAAGTGAAGAGTATAATCGAGTTCTTTAATAGAAGCACTCAGGGCTTGTATAAACTACAAGAAATACAAAAGCAAATAGAAAAATATTATCTCTATGCTGAATCCACAATTTTGGATCCCAGATTCAAAAGCCAAGGCTTTCGAGATGAGCACAATTTTAAAACGGCACTTGACAGCCTTAAGCATAAAGTTGCGTCTGTGGCTCAGACAACACAGCCAACTAGAACTATATCTGCTTGTGTTGTATAAGAAGTACTCCCATCAACTTCATCAGCAGCTCAAGATAAGAGAAGAAGTTTTTGGGATGTGTTTGATTCTGAGATGGAAAGCCGCTAGTTCCCCAGAACACAACAGCTGCTGGCATCGTAGAGCTCAACCAGTATTTAAATGAACCTCTGTTAAACAGGTCAGGAGACCCTTTGCTGTGGTGGGACGCAAGGAAAACGTGTAGGTACCCAATACTTTACAGGTACATGCTGAAAAGGCTTAATTTAGTAGCCACTTCGGTACCTTGTGAGCGAATTTTTTCGAAGGCTGGGCTGATTCAAACAGACAGACGAAGTCGTTTGTCAGCGAAAAAGTCTCACAATTGCTTTTTATAAGTTGCAATTTAACAGCCTGGTGAGAATATTTAATAAGATATTTAACTATGTTTTTTTGTTCTCATGTTTTTTTAGTTTCAAATAACTAATGTTTTACTGAGCTAAAAACCTAACAATCCTTACTAAAGACTGAATTCTTATTTTTTATGTTTATGTTTGTTATGTAATATTTTGTAATCTTCTTATAACTTATATTAGTTATATTAAAGAAAATACTACAGACTGCATTTTATATGATAAAACTTAATTTTTTGTTATTTTTCTGAATTCTTATTTTTTTTGTCTCCATAGGTATTTATTTTGTTATTTATTATTTTATCTTAATTTATGTATAGGTATTTTTCTTATATTTATGTTGATTTATGTAGTCAAAAATGTGAATTGAAAGTTGATTTTTGTTTGTGTTTTTCGTATAATTTGTTTGTGTTCAAAATAACTATATTTATTTGTTTATAAATAAAAATTAAAACCCAAACAAAAAAAGTTATTTAAAAGTCTTTAAACTCTAGCTGAACTAGATCTTCACCGAGATTTTTCCATACTCCATAGCTCTTGGTATTACTGACTGATCATGCCACTTAATAACAAATCTTAATAATTCCGCGGACATAGTTCCGACCGGAAAAAGAACCGTTCCATGTTCGTCCCGCCTTTGGAACTGTTTTGCACAACTCTAATCTGAAAGAAGACCAACGCGACTGGGATATAAACCTTATAGCCTTTTCACACCGAACCCAAAACGCGGTTTTCGCGAAAATATCGGTTTTGGAGAAAAACCTAATCGAAAACACAAGTTTTCTCATACATTTATTGTAGCTTCAGGTTTTCGTAAAACATAAGTTTTATATAAAACCAGTCGAAAACGGGTTGGGGTCGAAATCCCGCGAATCAAAATCCCGTATGTCGAAATCCCGCGTATCAAAATCCCGTTTCTCAAAATCCCGGAAATCAAAATCCCGAAAATCGAAATCCCGCCGATCAAAATCCCGCCGTTTCTACTACTATGCGACAGCTCATTAATATTTTTGTTTCTTATGCAATTTGCAAATTGCGTTTAAAGATTGAAGTCGATTTTTTCGTATAATGCGATGCATTAGTTGAGGATGGCAAATACACACGAATAAACACCGAGGTGTGTATGGAGGGGCATGCCATTATAGGCATGCCATTATAGGATTTGGGGTGGGTGCGAGGTTAGGTGTATGCAAAGTTCCTTTTGCATTTAAAGAAAAAAAAATTAAAAAAAGACAACAAAAATCACTAAAGTTTAGCCGAAAAAACTGAAAATATTTTTTTTGAAAGTTTTGGAAAAACTTTTTTACGAATTTTATTTTGATTTTTGGGAACGGGCACATTCCAAGATCACGAATATGCATTTTATAAGTCGCTAGGACGTTGGTTTAGCCGCAAATCAAGTTTAAAGATGTAAACTTTGATGCCTCTAGGACGCTTAGTTTAGCCGCAAATCGCGTTTAAAGATTTTTGATTTTTCGTACGATTCGATGCATCAATTCAGCGCCAGTGTCAAGTTTTCTTGAGAAACACTACCTTGGGTGGAATATAAACGCGAATAAACAGTGAGGTATGTATGGGGGGGCATGCAGCCCCCCTGCAACCTCCCTGCTTGGGCCCTTATAGGATTTGGGGTGGGTGCGAGGTTGGGTGTATGTAAAGTTTCTTTTGCATTTAAAGTCGCTTTGACGGATAGTTTAGCCGCAAATCAAGTTTAAAGATGTAAGCTTTGATGCATCTAGGACGCTTAGTTTAACCGCAAATCGCGTTTAAAGATAAAAGTTGATTTTCGTATGATTCGATGCATCAATTCAGCGCCAGTGTCAAGTTTTCTTGAGAAACACTACCTTTGGTGGAAAATAAAAGCGAATAAACAGTGAGGTATGTATGGGGGGGCATGCAGCCCCCCTGCAACCCCCCTGCTTGGGCTCAATATAGGATTTGGGGTGGGTGCGAGGTTGGGTGTATGTAAAGTTTCTTTTGCATTTTAAGTCGCTTGGACGGATAGTTTAGCCGCAAATCAAGTTTAAAGATGTATACTTTGATGCCTCTAGGACGCTTAGTTTAGCCGCAAATCGCGTTTAAAGATAAAAGTTGATTTTTCGTATGATTCGATGCATCAATTGGGTGGAAAATAAACACGAATAAACAGTGAGGTATGTATGGGGGGGCATGCTGCCCCCTGCAACCCCCCCGCTTGGGCTCATTATAGGATTTGGGGTGGGTGCGAGGTTGGGTGTATGTAAAGTTTCTTTCGCATTTAAAGTCGCTTGGACGGATAGTTTAGCCGCAAATCAAGTTTAAAGATGTATACTTTGAGCCTCTAGGACGCTTAGTTTAGCCGCAAATCGCGTTTAAAGATAAAAGTTGATTTTTCGTATGATTCGATGCATCAATTGGGTGGAAAATAAACACGAATAAACAGTGAGGTATGTATGGGGGGGCATGCTGCCCCCTGCAACCCCCCCGCTTGGGCTCATTATAGGATTTGGGGTGGGTGCGAGGTTGGGTGTATGTAAGGTTTCTTTTGCATTTAAAGTCGCTTGGACGGATAGTTTAGCCGCAAATCAAGTTTAAAGATGTAAGCTTTGATGCATCTAGGACGCTTAATTTAGCCGCAAATCGCGTTTAAAGATAAAAGTTGATTTTTCGTATTATTCGATGCATCAATTGAGTGGAAAATAAACGCGAATAAACAGTGAGGTATGTATGGGGGGGCATGCAGCCCCCCTGCAACCTCCCTGCTTGGGCCCTTATAGGATTTGGGGTGGGTGCGAGGTTGGGTGTATGTAAAGTTTCTTTTGCATTTAAAGTCGCTTTGACGGATAGTTTAGCCGCAAATCAAGTTTAAAGATGTAAACTTTGATGCATCTAGGACGCTTAGTTTAACCGCAAATCGCGTTTAAAGATAAAAGTTGATTTTCGTATGATTCGATGCATGAATTGGGTGGAAAATAAACGCGAATTAACAGTGAGGTATGTATGGGGGGGCATGCAGCCCCCCTGCAACCTCCCTGCTTGGGCCCTTATAGGATTTGGGGTGGGTGCGAGGTTGGGTGTATGTAAAGTTTCTTTTGCATTTAAAGTCGCTTTGACGGATAGTTTAGCCGCAAATCAAGTTTAAAGATGTAAACTTTGATGCATCTAGGACGCTTAGTTTAGCCGCAAATCGCGTTTAAAGATAAAAGTTGATTTTTCGTATGATTCGATGCATCAATTGGGTAGAAAATAAACGGGAATAAACAGTCACGTATGTATGGGGGGGCATGCAGCCCCCCTGCAACCCCCCTGCTTGGGCTCATTATAGGATTTGGGGTGGGTGCGAGGTTGGGTGTATGTAAAGTTTCTTTCGCATTTAAAGTCGCTTGGACGGATAGTTTAGCCGCAAATCAAGTTTAAAGATGGAAACTTAGATGCCTCTAGGACGCTTAGTTTAGCCGCAAATCGCGTTTAAAGATAAAAGTTGATTTTTCGCACGATTCGATGCATCAATTCAGCGCCAGTGTCAAGTTTTCTTGAGAAACACTACCTTGGGTGGAATATAAACGCGAATAAACAGTGAGGGATGTATGGGGGGGCATGCAGCCCCCCTGCAACCCCCCTGCTTGGGCTCAATATAGGATTTGGGGTGGGTGCGAGGTTGGGTGTATGTAAAGTTTCTTTTGCATTTTAAGTCGCTTGGACGGATAGTTTAGCCGCAAATCAAGTTTAAAGATGTAAACTTTGATGCCTCTAGGACGCTTAGTTTAGCCGCAAATCGCGTTTAAAGATAAAAGTTGATTTTTCGTATGATTCGATGCATCAATTGGGTGGAAAATAAACACGAATAAATAGTGAGGTATGTATGGGGGGGCATGCTGCCCCCTGCAACCCCCCCGCTTGGGCTCATTATAGGATTTGGGGTGGGTGCGAGGTTGGGTGTATGTAAGGTTTCTTTTGCATTTAAAGTCGCTTGGACGGATAGTTTAGCCGAAAATCAAGTTTAAAGATGTAAGCTTTGATGCATCTAGGACGCTTAGTTTAGCCGCAAATCGCGTTTAAAGATAAAAGTTGATTTTTCGTATTATTCGATGCATCAATTGGGTGGAAAATAAACACGAATAAACAGTGAGGTATGTATGGGGGGGCATGCAGCCCCCCTGCAACCCCCCTGCTTGGGCTCAATATAGGATTTGGAGTGGGTGCGAGGTTGGTGGTATGTAAAGTTTCTTTTGCATTAAAAGTCGCTTGGACGGATAGTTTAGCCGCAAATCAAGTTTAAAGATGTAAACTTAGAAGCCTCTAGGACGCTTAGTTTAGCCGCAAATCGCGTTTAAAGATAAAAGTTGATTTTTCGTATGATTCGATGCATCAATTGAGCGCCAATGTCAAGTTTTCTTGAGCAACTGTACCTATCATTCATATTTAGAAGAAAAATTAAAACCCGAAAAAAAAATTGAGAAAAGTTTAATTTTTCATTGAAATTTTCTTCAAAAAATCTTGTTTTTTTTCATATTTTCAAAAAAAAAATTTCCAAAAAGTTTATATTTTTATATATTAAAAAAAAAAAAAAAATCCCACCTGCTTCCAGAATCCAGACCCACACTCTGTCCAGATCCAAACCCACCTCTGTCTTCTTTTAGACTACCGTTCCCCATCACCCAAACCGAAAAAAAGATTCCCACCTCTGTCCAAAAACCAGACCCACCTATGTCCAGATCCAGACCCACCTCCGCCCAGATCCAGACCCACATATGCCCAGATCCCGTTGTCGTTGTCACCCGTCCCCACAAAACCAAAATAAAATCCAATTTCTATCTCTCTAATTACCTCGAGGTCTTACCTCTACGGAGTTCTAAGAAGAACTGAACATACATAAATGCCAAATTGCCAATACACAACTGCTTATATACTTTTTTTTCAATAAAAATAAATTCACTAATTAAAATAAAATATTGTTTCAAAAGTATGAAAAAGTATCTATAAAGTTGGGAATATTTTAAAAAAGTATTGAAAATCCCGCAAAATAGTAGCAGGCTACTGGCGGGATTTTTGCGGCGGGATTTCGATCGGCGGGATTTTGACTGGCGGGATTCGTGTACATAATTAGTAATTTTATTTGGCAGGATTTCGACTTGCGGGATTTTGATCGGCGGGATTTTGACCTTTTCCCTCGAAAACATGTTGGAATTCAGAGATGAACAACAAACATACCTTTTAATAAGTTCAGCGCCTATTGAAGTGTCAAAAAAGAAACTAATGGGATGCTTTCAAAAGAAATTGAAAACAGCTGACGAAATTCTGTCAAATCAAATATAAAATTCGAATCTCAAAATAAACTGTTTTATTTATAATTGATAAATAATAAATTGTTTGTGGCAAGTCGAATTATTGTTCATATGGATCTTCTATATAAAATAAATCACCGATTTTATTTCAAAAAAATGGAAGAAAATAAAAAAAATTGTGCGTGGTTTGTGTAAAAAAAACTGGAATGTCAAACGAAAACGTGTAATGTTCAGTGTGAATCGTTTTCGCGTTTTTGAAAAGTTTTCGCCGAAAACCGGTTTTGAGGTTTGGTGTGAAAAGCCTATTAGTGATATCGCAGGCGCGTTGAGGAGTTCAGTTCATTCAGCTACCGGTGTTTACCCATATTTTGCCCTGTTTGGCGTAAATAGATGACTCATGGTAGCGGATATGAACTGACTCAGAAGTTAAGTATAGTCAAAGACCATATAAAACCAAGATACCGCATCTCAGCCAACCACCAACAATCAGCTTTAGATGCGGTCGTTCGGGGGAAAGGAAACATTCTCACGTATTGTATCGCATTGCGAACTCACATAACACATACAGACATGCAAACCTATATTAGCCGCAGACCCACGACACGGCGCGTGACCGCCGCACACTGGGACCTCTTGTATGGAGAGCGTGCTCAAAATGCAAAATTGAAACTAACGGTTTCAAATAAAATTGTAATGTGGATTCAAAGTTGACATGATTGCTTATCAATATGTCAAGTTTTGAAGTTTTGGAAGACAGAAATGTAAAAGAAAATAAGCGATAAAAGCAGCAATTCATGTAAATTCTAAAATCCATTGCGCAGTTGTAGGTTATTTGAAAATTCGAAAAAAATAAATTCGTGGTAAATACAAAAATAAAAAAAATATATTGGCATCAAATGAAGGTCAGTAAAAATAAAAAAAATGTTTTTATCAAATTAGATCAACACATTTAACTTGCATTTTAAGAAAATTGAAAAGTTACGTAAAAAATGTTCAAAAATTTTTTTTTTGATTTTGCGCACGATGCTTTTAAAACTGAATACGTGGTCTAGTAGTATCAATATTCGTCTAAATGAAACAGAAGTCAAAAGTGAGAGCATGGTGCGCAAAACCGAAATAAGATTTTTTTAATATTTTCTACGTAACTTTTCAATTTTTTTAAAATGTAAGGGAAATATGTTGTTCTAATTTGATAAAAATATTTTTTCATTATCCACTGACCTTCATTTGATGCCAATATATTTTTTTTATTTTTGTATTTACCACGAATTTATTTTTTTCGAATTTTCAAATGACCTTCAACTGCGCAATGGATTTTAGAATTTACATGAATTGCTGCTTTTATCGCTTATTTTCTATTACATTTCTGTCTCCCAAAGCTAAAAAACTTGACATATTGATAAGCAATCATGTCAACTTTGAATCCACATTATAATTTTATACGAAACCGTTAGTTTCAATTTTGCATTTTGAGCACGCTCTCCATACATGAGGACCCATTGTGCGCCGCCGACGATTGTAAGACTTATACATAGACGGGGTTCTCACTCACACATCTATGGGGTCACCACTAGGGTCACCACAGTACTAGCACTTTGACTTTGACTCCAACATTTTACACTAGATGCAATATCTTGGTATTATATGGTCTTTGGTAAAGTTGACGATGGCGAGCTGTTGACCCTTCCACGGCAAAACAGATTGCAGTGTATTCGCGAAAAAATTAAAGATGGAATCATGAAAGCCAAAGAGAAAAGCGACAAAGCCTATAATATGCGCACTCGAAACGTAAGGTATGTTCCATGGACAGAAGGTTGTCTAAGTATTTATCGGCGGAATTATGCCCAAAATTCGTGCAATGTCGAATAGTTAAGGCCGTGGGAAAAAACAACTATGAACTTGAGAGTCTGGCGGGCAAGAAAATTGGGATATTCCATGCCAAAGACATTAAAAAATAGCTTTACAACAACAACTAAACCTGTGATAGGTATAATACCGAAAATCTGTGATATATATGTAAATATGTCAGTGTCCTATCAACCTATGTGAATGTTTCTTAAGAATCAACAGCAGAATCTTACATTTTGAACTATGCTACTTTTCTTTTTTCTCTCCTATTCCATTCCGTTTAACCGAATATATGAGTTCGATATGGTATTCGATTTTCAAATTAAAGTTTTGTTTTGTATCTTTATAGCTTTATCTATGTTTTTATTTATTTATTTATTTGCAGTTACATATATATTTGTTATTTATTTTATTTAGTTTTAGTTTAAGTTTTAGTTTTATTTACTTAACATAGTTATATATTCGAGTCCATTTATTTATTTAAGTTGTGGAGTTTTATTAGAGTCTATTCGTTTATTTATTTACCTAATTGTTATGTATTCATTTAATCGTTTCAGTTAGTTCTGTATATAGGAGTTAGTTTTTAATTTTTTTTCAGTGTATTCATGTACGTTAATGTTATTTATTAAGTTGTTCATTCAGTGTAGGGACGATAAGTTTTACAATAGATTCCATCAGTTAATTAGTAAACATGTTTTTTTACAAGTCAACGTTTTTATTTTTTTCGATTTAGTATATTTTTTTATTTTTATTTGTTAACCTTTGCTTTAATCAATATTTATTGCCAGGTTATTGTGCAGGCAATCAAATTCAGTCAAGTATAACTAAATGTTCCCTAATAAACCTTGTTCTTGTCCCAATCTCCCAAGATTCCATTCAACTGGTCCTCGACAGTCAACTAGAAGCGCCGACGTCTTAAGTGCAATAACTACCTAATGTGCAATAAAAATCTAACTAACTGAAACTGTGATATCTTTGTTGTCCAATGTGTGTATTTGTGAAATTGTAGACCCATTCCATATACAAAAAAAAAGCAAGCAATTTGCCACACAAAGCTCTCACTGAATTCAATATGATTCAGTCAGTTTTCTTTTGGAAAATGATCTCCTGGAGTCAATTGAATCAGAAAAGTGATAACCCTATTTCTATCTGCGATAAGCAAAGAATAGTTGTTAACTTTTTACTGGAAGTACGATTAGAAAGAAATAGAAGCATAGGATGGAGGGATAGAAATTAAAAAAGTAAGAAGAATTGTCTCATATACAAGAATAGTGACTAAGAACAAGAGAAATTATTAAATTGCCCGGCTTTTGAAAGTGGGTTCATCCCCAACGTCAAAGGAAGTTAAGAGCTCCCTGTCTTTGTAGCAATATATGTACATCGTCCGAACCCTCTTTCCGATTTATTCGCTTGTCATATTTTACCTCTGCTATTAATAAATCATTTATAAAAGAAATTTAAACTTTTAAACTATAAAACTGTGTTAATTTAACAGCTGAACAATTTTTTTTTTAATTATTCTTATATCACGCGTGTGATTTCTTATTGAAAAATTGCTTATTTTTGTGAAATTAAAATTTGATAAATTCAAAGAATTTAATTTGTCAATTGAGTGATTCTCTAACAACAAACATTCATCTGTCCCTCTCACTCATTACCGAGATTGCCTTAAATAATCTCTGCCTCGTCCGCCCTGGTGAGTGCAATTTTATTTGTATATGTTCTGCCTCAATGAAACAAAACCTTTGAAACTACAAATAAAAAATATTTTCCAATCTCTTATGTGCTTTCCTAACGCTTCGAGCTGCAATTTGCCATATGCTGTGATTCATGCCAGTACCGTCAATCATCATCTGCATCTAGACAAACTGAAGTTTTCGCTTTTTGCTTTTGTCTCATCCGCCCGAATTGATTCATAAACATCTTCATCTTACAAGATCAGCATACATCTACGTGCTTTCCGTCTCATCTGTCCTGTGCCTACGTTCTGTAACTTAGGCGAGAACTTCTCGCATCGAGAAAACATGGAACACAAAATCCCAACGTTTCTCGACTTGGAAAAATAAACTGTGTCTGTATGACGGTGTCCACATTGGGTATGAAAAAGTGGATTTTTAATGACTTTTCAGTATTCACATCTCACTTCAATGAAGGAGTGGGAGCGAGATATGAATACTGAAAAGTCATTAAAAATCCACTTTTTCATACCCAATGTGGACACCGTCTATCTCAATGTGAGAAACATCTCTTTTAATTTGTCTTTCCATTGGAATATCTACCGGAAACTATGTTATTGGCAGTTAAAATTCAAATATTTAAAAATATTTGTATTTTTATCAAATGTCTTATGTAGGTCTGCCGCCCTAATGCAATAAGTAAATACGCATTTATACAAGCTAGTATCGCCAAGTAGTCGAAATTCGACCTGACTCTATTAATGTCTTAACGGCAACATATAAATATTTATAAGAACTAGACTCTGCCCGAGCGATTGGCTATACCTTTCAAATAAAAAAATATGAAAATAAATTGCCATTAAGTCAGTTTAAAAGGGAGATATAGAAAAGTGTTTATGTATTAATATATAAATTTATTGTTTTTTTTTTTTGAGGGTTATCAATTTATTTATTGAAAAAATATCAATCTAAACACATTGATAATATAGGTATATGGATATATCTATGCATGTAGATGTATATATAACCATACAATTATGCAAATATAGTCTATATTATGACGTTCCCATAATTTTGATTCGATACTTTTGGTCTAGTTTCAATTTTTTAAGCTTTCAAAAGCATACCTCACTTAAATGAAACTGAAGAATCTGAAGTATACCACACTTAATTGAAACTGAAGACACTGAGCACAAAAAAAGAAAGATTATTATTTTCACTTAAGTGAATCTGCCCATAATAACGGTCTGTTACTTTTAGTCTAGTTGAATTTACTCTTGCTTCAGAAGTTATGAGGGCTCTCGAGTGCACCTCACTTAAGTGAAAATGAAAAATCTTAGGTAAACCTCACTTAAGTGAAACTGACAATACTGAAGCACAAAATGGACAAATTTACTAATTTCACTTAAGTGAATTATGTGTATGATCGCCCCTATTTAGGGTCTGTTACGTATCTACTTTCAATCAATTTTGCTTCTGAAGTGAGGAGAGTTCTCAAGCGCACCTCACTTAAGTTGAACTAAAGAAGAAAATGATTGAAAAGTAGGTATTTCTATATTTGTTTTTAACGCTTACATTTACATTTCCAAACTATTCTCTTTGCTAAATCCAAAGGGAGAATGTTCTTTTGTTTTTGTTTTGAAATACAGTAGATGACGGATATAAGAAAGTCAAAAAATGCAAAGAATTTCTTTCTTATATCCGTGTTTTCTTATATAAAAGATTGTATATAAGAAAGAATCCTTCTGCTATCGGATAAATGCATTATAAGAAAGAAAATTTCCTTTAAATATCACTATATAATTTGAAATAAATATCCAAAGCATTGAATCCAAAATTGAGTGTATCTTTCATTGGCACTTATGGCCTTTTCGATTGGCAATCCAGAAGCGTTCGGAATGCGTGTAAACCCTTCTGAAAGTGTTCTATTGGCATTCAGAATGACAGTTCTTCTCCTGAAAAGAACAGAAAACGATTCTGGATTTAATTTCAGAATCGAAACCAGAACAACTCACACATTCAAACACATAGTTGTCAAAGTGTTGTCAAATATTGCAAAAAGTAAATTTTTAGCTAAAAATAAGTAAATTTCACACATTTAATTGTTTCTAAAAACAATATTTTCCGTTTAGAATATTATTTTCCCATTTTCTTTATTGAAAATTATCATACTCGTTCATATTTGTGTCCGCCAAGTTTCCAAATGTGCGGCATCGGCATGCAAAGTCGCACAAATACAGGGATACGAAAACTTCAGAATCAAACTGCATGTGCCTGTTTGTTTTATTGGCGTTCCGAATCGGAGAGTTCTTCCGAATTGCCAATCAAAAAGGCCATTATTCATAATTATTGCTCAAACATACCAAAAACAAACATTAAATTATGAATTTCTTTCAAAATCATATTATCACGGGGTGATTTCTTATATACGTTTAATTTTCTATGCAGTGAGACAAATTTTGTAGCAGAATAAGTTGCTTATATCAGTGTTTTTCTTATAAACAGTTTTCTTATATAAGATTCATTTTACACGTAACTTTATGGGAATGTGCATGGTGTTTTAAAATGTCTGTCTTATAAGCGAGTTTTTCTTATATGAGATTTTCTTATATCCGTCATCTACTGTAATACAAACTACAAATACAAAATATTTACCATTTCTCTACTTTTAATCGCTTTAATTTTCTTCTCACATGCGTTTTACTTGTCGAGTAATTTTAGTAGGTAAATCGAGTAATTATCTCGACTTTTTTCTTACAAAAACAGTTTAACTCACATTTTCCAGGCTCTCACAGATTTACTCATATTTTTCCAGGCTCTCACAGAAATTTTATTCCGAAAAGTTTCAAGTCGAGAAAATCTAGTTACAGAACCAGGCGAATGTGAGAAAACAATTTTAATGCCAATTCACGTCATATTTGTTTTGATTCACGTGTTCCATGCGAGAAATTTCTCGATGCGAGAGTTACAGAACGTAGGCACTGGTGAGTTCAATTTTTGTGATGTTCTGCCTGTAGCTTTGATGATATTACAAGCCAACTTTCATTCACTTTTTTGCCAATACAAAACACTAATAACAACAACATTGAGATTCATTCACAATCAACTTCAACGCTGCACAAGTTTACGTACCTGGCCTTAGTTCATTTCCAAACCTAAACTGAGCTTTATCAAATACCACAACCAAACTGAGCAAATAGATTTTAATCCACAAGAATATACACTCAAAAAAATATTATCTTTGTATATAAACTCTACAAAGATATTATTCTAAATTATAACCAAACACACAAGAAAACAAAATAATAAAAAATAACAATCTTTCAAGAAATTCAAACCTCGATATCAAAATCAAAAATGCCTTCGTGTGCGCTGCCGAACTGCACTGATACAGAGGTTAAATCAATCATGTTTGAATGTAATTGAATTTACGGAAATTCTTTCCATCCTGTTTGTATTTGATTGAGTAGAAATGCTAGAACTTATCTTAATGAATACTTAAAAACATTTTGGTTTCTTTGCGAGGAATTCAAAACCATATCCTCAGCTCATATTTTACTGGCCATCCGCTGTAACAATGACAAAATTACATCGCTCATCGAAACTGTTTCAACCTTAGAAGCTAAATTTGACCTCGAACACCGACAAGCAAGCACGCTCATCTCCGACCATTGCGACTACATTACCAGCGCAATGTCCAGCTGCACCAATGACTTAAATTCAACCATTAGGCAAACAATTGTCTCAACACCTCAACAATCCTCGATAACGGTTGGCGATACATTTTCTTCCATCTGTACTCTAATTTCATCTTCAAACGAAACCTCATCGAATATGTATTCACTACTGAAGAAGATGGACTCTAATATAACTAATGATTCTGAGTCCTCCAAAAACATCCATCAAGCCATAAACTACCTTACATATAGATGAATCTACAACTACGAAACCGAAAACCGTCTTATGCGACTGAGTAAACCAAATCTCAAGTCTTCATTTTCTTTTTACTTGAAAGTCGCTCCAAAGAAAGCAGATATTTCGTGGATACAAAGCTATTTCAAAGAAAGATTCGGCATTTCTGACATACTTGGCCAGCTTATAATGAAAAGGCCACGATCGTTCAAAATAGAAGTGCCAATTAGTTACGAATGGCTCTTCCTCAATGAAACTAAGGCTCTCAAAATTGGGGCATGATTTTGACGCCCTGGATTGATCGATCATCTGATAATCTTATTCATAAGTCTAGACCTAAGTTTCTTCAACAATCTTCTTATAATTTATATTCCAGAAATCAAAATCAAACTCGAACACCCACCCAAAAGCCACTACCGTTAAGTCTTTCCCGCAATGTTAACTTCAATTTGTATCCTTCTTCAACCCACTCTACTTATAAATGCCCTCCTAGTTCCAAATACCCTAAATTCATTCATTCCCATACACTCAACCCACACCCTCAATCCAGTAATAATACTTCCCCATCCTCAAGTAAATTTGCTGCCAACTGTACATTACCCAAAACCTCATCAAGATTCCTTGACCCTCTTAATTCTCCTGTGGTAAGACTAACTAGAGAATTTGCTGAACTTAATGATGACAAACGGTATGTACTTTCACGGCTAAGAGATCATCGAATTTATGCAAATGTGCGTCTTTACCTTGCATATCTGCATAATAAAAAAGATTCAATATGCGTTGATGGTGTTACCAGAACCAACATTATGGTTTCCATTCATCAGGAAGGTCTCCCAACTAACACTAGTGAGCTGTTGAAAATATTTGAGCTATTCTACGAAACTTTTAACCAAAGATAATATAACAAGTAAAGATGTCGCATGTAGAACAAAAATCTGTGCCCAAAAATCTAAATCACCATGGGTCCACCAACATGTATCTAAGCTTAAGCAACACTCAAAAGTTGCTTACATCTGTTTTCCCTCATATTCTCTCTGCATTCTTTTGCTATTTTGTTGCTGGACCTATGCCTATGCCTACCTAGGAAAAAAATTCATTTAATGTTCAGAGTTTGGCTTCTGTCAGTAGGAAGAAAAGAGATGGGTACCTGAGTATGGACTATTTTAGTTTGTTCATTTTTTCTTTCCTACAGACAGATCGAAAGAAAAATGTGTCGAGAGAATGAATGAATTGCCTGTGTTTTGTTTTTGTTAGTTTTTTTTTTTTCTTCAAGAGATTTAGATTTTTTTCTTGGTTGGGTTCTTCGTCCTTGTGTATTGTTGTTGTATCTTGTGCTTGGCAAATGCATTAAGAAAAAAAAAGATAATGAATGAGAATGAAATATACCTACCTACCTACTTACACACAATATATTTTATTTTATTTTCTGGACTCTGAAGTTTTGTCGATCAGTATCAAAACGAAAGAAATTTAAGTTAAATATTAGGGAACGAATTAGGTATTTCAACTCTCATGTAAATTAGTGATTTCTTGTAATTTCATTGGTTTGATCAAAATTATGTTTACGATGATCTTACAAATTATGTATTTTCGTAGGTAGGTATTTATGTAGGTAGGTATTTACATATGTACATACTTAGCTATATCGTCCTTCTACCTGTGAGGGGGTGGGTGTTTTTGTGCGATTGTTTTCTCTAAGTACGTCGTGGAATCTCCATTTATATTTGGTTTGCAGTTTTGTATTTAGGATTTTTTTACTGACAAGACATTAAGTAGGAAATTAATATTTATTGTATGAAACTTGGGGACCTTTTACAGAAGATATACATATATTTATTAGGACGCCATATGGCCCTAGGCTCAATGATAGGAAAATCCCTATGCACACCTCCGCGTGGTAGAGGGCGGGTAACGCTAACGTGCAGGGGGACCGAATGGATGCCGGGATAAGCAGACAACCCAGCTATGCTGGTCAGGGCACAAACTTGTCCTCGGGATGGTTAAAAGCCCCCTTAAGGCGGATGAACTGCAGGTGGCGGTCAACGGCATGATAGTCTGGTGGCGGAGGAGCTTTTTTTGGTAAAAGGCCAACGGCAGCAGCAGGTAGCGTCTGTAACCCATATTGGGCGGCTACAAAAGGCGTCTGTTTTCCCACAGTGGGCGGCCTCGAGCAGTTATGTGTTTGACCATACAAAAGGCGGGTGTGCCTGTCAAATCTGAGCTTATGTATGTTATTAATCATATCTCGGAAAACACCATGGTGGAAGGATATATGCAAATACATGAATTATGACAACAAATGGAAATGAGTCCCCAAGAGGTAATCTTTTAATAGAAAATCCTTCTGTAGCTTCGGCTGCAGTAAACCGCACATCGGATTTGGGGGTGCGGCATCCTTCATGTACGAGCGTCAATCAAGACGCCATAATAATAAATGAATCGTTGACAAATAGAAGAAGTCTTTCAAGAAGCGCAAATGTTACTTTTGGCTACCGCATACGTACGAAAATCGGAGCATGGAACGTTCGATCCTTGTACAGCTATGGTAGATACGAGCAGGTTGAGCGTGAAATGCTTCGCCTAAAGATCAGTATCCTGGGCATAAGCGAAACTAAGTGGAGAGGAAGAGCTGAATACAGATCAGACACTGGACAGACGAGAATGCTGTATTCCGGCGAAGATGAAAGAGAGGGTGGCCAAAGACTGCATGGTGTCGGAATTATGTTGAATGAAGAAGCGAGGCGTAGTTTGATCTCATGGGCGCCCATTTCTGCGAGATTAATGACAGCAAGGTTTCGTTTAAAAATTCGTAACGTCACAATTATTCAGTGCTACGCCCCCACAAATGAAGCGACCGAGGAAGACAAAACCGCGTTCTACACTCATCTTAACTCGGTTTACAGTAGTGTTCCGAGAGCCGACATCATAGTCGTTATGGGAGACCTTAATGCCCAAGTCGGTTCAGACAATTACGGACTGGAACGCGTGATGGGAAGAAATGGCGTGGGGTCACGGAATGAAAATGGTGACTTGCTTGTCGACTTTTGTAACGCGAATCGTCTTGTGATAGGTGGGACTGTATTTAAGCATAAGACGTGCAACAAAATTACCTGGGTGCATCCGGATGGTCAAACCAAAAACCAAATTGATCATATCATCTATCATGATTCAGCAGCGATGGAGGAAGTCTATGTGTGATGACCCGAGTATAAGAAATGCCGATGTGGGAAGCGACCACCATTTGGTTCTGATGAGTCTCAAACTACGAACCGCTGCCGTACAAAAACCAGCGCAGGATGCAGCAAGGAGCACAAAATTGATTACTAATGCTTTAAATGATCCCAACATATGTCGAAACTATGTCACCACCCTTAACGACAGAGCCTCGTCATTAAATGGAATCCAGAATTCAACAATTGATGAGATGTGGGGTGAAATTAAAAGTGTTTTTATGGAGGCTGGATCCGAAACTGTACCCAAGCGAACGAGACGTAGAGACTCTTGGATATCCCAAGACACCTGGGATAAGAACGAACTTCGCAAATCGTTGAAAATCCAAATAAATGCCGAAGCTGATGTTCAACGAAAGGCTGACTTGCGAAGAGAGTACCGCATTGCACATAAGATGGTCTACCGCTGTGTGAGACGTGACAAGAGGGTGAAGTTGGATGGACTCGCAGATAATGCGGAAAGCGCTGCCAGAAGAGGAGATATCCGGGAATTGTACCAAATAGCCAAGGATGTGATCGGGAAAAAAAGCAACACCAATCATCCTGTAATGGATGTGGATGGCACACTTTTGGTATCAATTGAGGATCAGCTTCGTAGATGGAAGGACCATTTTTGTGCCCTGCTAAATGAGGATTCAGTTGAGCAGAGTGCTGAAGTGCCCCAACTAAACGAGATGTGCAGGTCCTATAGGGGTATTGACATCGAACCCCCGTCAGAATCGGAAATTCGTACATCAATAAATCCCCTCAAAAACAACAAGGCAGCTGGACTGGACGGAATACCAGCTGAATTCCTGAAAGCCGATCCCGTAGCAGCGGCTAGTATTTTACATCCGCTGATACAAAACATTTGGGAAAACGATAGCTATCCCAGGGACTGGAAGGATGGTATGATTGTTAAGTTGCCAAAGAAAGGTGACTTAAAGAATTGCAACAATTGGCGTGGTATCACCGTTTTGTCCGTTTTCCCAAAACTAATGGCAACAATCATACTCGAGCGAATAAAGGATAGAATCGAGTCTACACTCAAGAGGCATCAAGCTGGCTTCCGCAGTGGTCGATCGTATGTCGACCATATCAACACCCTGCGTATCGTCCTCGAGCAGTCGATGGAATATCAATCACCGCTTTACCTCATGTTCGTGGATTTTGAAAAGGCCTTTGATCGAGTTAACCGAGAATGTATATGGAAATCGTTGCTTGGTAGAGGAATTCCACCAAAAATTGTTGCCATTATTAAAGAGTCCCACAACAACGCGAGGTGTTTTGTTTTGCACAATGGGCAGCTATCCGACTCCTTCGTAGTACAACAGGGTGTGAGACAAGGGGATGTTCTATCGCCAATTCTCTTCCTGCTGGCGATGGACGACGTATTGACGGCCAGTGTTGGTACAGCTGAGCGACAGGGCATTCAATGGAGACCGTTCGAAAGGCTCAGTCATTTAGACTATGCCGATGACATATGTCTACTGGCAAATAACATCAGTGGGCTGAACGGGATGTGCCAAGCACTGCAAGTGAAGGGAGAGTCGAGTGGTCTAAGAATTAACAGCAAAAAGACAAAAATAATGCTCACAGGCCGCTCCACACAGCAGCGTATTATTTTACAGGAGACGCCAGTTGAAGTAGTGGAACAATTTAACTACCTTGGCAGTATTGTTTCTGCAAACGGTGGTACGGATCTGGACGTTAAAAGTAGAATAAATAAAGCTCGTGCTGCCTTCGGTACTCTGTCCCCAATTTGGAAATCCAGTCAAATCTCCTTACACACTAAGTTGAGATTCTTCGAATCCAATGTCAAATCCGTGCTGTTATATGCTTGTGAAACCTGGAAAGTCACGTCTACCATTTCGAAGAAATTGCAGGCTTTTGTGAATCGCTGTCTTCGCCACATCCTAAAGATTCGCTGGCCACAAATAATATCAAATGAGGAATTGTGGCGCAGGACAAGTCAAGAGCGGCTGGACGTCGACATAAGAAAGCGTAAATGGCGTTGGATTGGTCACACACTGAGGAAACCAAACGATGAAATTGCAAAGCAGTCCTTTGAATGGAATCCTCAGGGTGCACGGCGGGTTGGAAGACCAAGAACAACATGGAAATCAACTGTCTTAGCGGAAGCAGAATCCCAGAGAAAGACGTGGCCACAGCTTAAGTACCTTGCAGCAGACCGTGAAGGATGGAGACGTTTTGTTGACGCCCTATGCCCCAGCCGGGGATACAGGACACGATGATGATGATACATATATTTTAATAAACAATAATGGTCGGTATGTTGTTTATATAATGTAGGCATAGGTAGGTAAATACATATATGTATAGATTTTTGTTTTGTTGTTTTTGAAAACGGCTAGGTAAAAAACTAAATAAATTAAATTCAGTCAAGGAACCATGCTATTTTAGAGAAAAATTGTGGTTTTAGCACTTATTTTAAGAATACAAGTAAGTACATATTTGCAGATATAAAAATAATCCAAAAGAGAGAAATACTTACTAGTAGATATCTAGGTAGGTACGCAAGAAAAACATCAATAAAAGAAAAACGCGTTTATCTCAAAATGCCAAAAATACAGACACTTTTTTCTTCTTAGCACGGCAATATTCGAATAAAATTGCTAAGTAGATTTTTGGTAAGATTTTTACATCAAAAAATATAATTTACATACAAATGGAGGGCTCAGAGCTGTACCAAACCAAGTCATGTTTTGTTTTTTTATTTTGCAGATTTGTGTGGATACTTTTCAAGTCAAGTTTAAAATAGAGTTTAAATAAGAGAATTATTAAAATAATTTAATTTAGAGAATAAACTTTAGACTTTCCTTTTTACGAGTAAAATATTCATTAATTTATGGTAGTTTATTTAATAAACCCCTTAATATCTTTGAATTTTCTTTTTCTGACTTGGTTCGGTACAGCTGTGAGCCCTCCATGTACCTTCTACTTCTTATATAGGTACATAATGTAGATATATGGTGTTGATTTCTTATTAAAAAAAATGGTAGTTACATAGGTGTATCTACCTACCTACATTAAATGTCTGTTAAGATGATAATCTTGCAATTTTTGAATTTGTTTTAAATTTGGAAGACATTTATGCTACCAGACAATTATACTGCATTATATTATTATATATATATTATAGATATATTAACTTACACGACAACTTTTTAAACTTATCTAAGACCAAAATAATAGCTTTTGGCCAAACTGCCTATGTTTTTTTACCTGTAACGAAAATTCAATTTTTCTGTTTTTAACTTTTGTATGGAAGGATCTACTGTTATTTTTACTCAAAAGAACAAATTTTTCTTAAAAATATTTAAGAGAGTATTAAGAAACTTAAGTATCGAGCTTCAAAAAAAAAATTTTGGTACACAAAACAATTTATATTTTTTGAAAGCTTCTGTATAAACAAATTTAAATCATTTACACAGTTTTGAAGAACATTGAAAATTAGAAAATAATTCTTTGTGAGGTACCATTAATAACCATTTGTTTAAAAAATGGTGTCTACCCAAAGGTAGCTTTTACTAAAAGTAATTTATTGAATTTTTGTAAAGAAAAGTTGTGGAGCCGTTTTTAAGCAAAATACGATTATGTAAAATTTCTAAAAAAAATTGTATGGCAGGTACCGTTACTTTTGGTTCTAAGAAACTGAAAAAATTTGCAGGGGGAGTGACAAAAAACACTATGTACCAAGTTTGAAGGAAATCGATCCAGCCGTCAACGGACAGACAGACAGACAGACAGAATTCTGGGACCAACTTTTTTCGTCTTCTCTATCATCGTTATAACAAGTTTGATCAAAATCTCGAGTTCAACTCTTTTACGAATGTATTACTTGCCATGTACCTATGTTGTTCCTGCGTAGGCACCTGTACCTATCGAGAGTAAAAATTTAATTCTTTCAGAAAATTTTGTTAGAAACAAATAACCTCACGTTTAAACATGATCTCGGAATAAGCGAAAAACACTTTTTTTTCAATTTTCAAACGGCATGCAATACCTACCTCAAAAACGTGACGTGATAGAATATTACTGACTACGGACAGCACATCCAAAACCTTTGGAAAATTATATTTTGGTTTCTATTACAAAAACCTTGTTGACCAGAGTTATTAGGAAATTTATCTGTAATTTCCCACTATATAACATCCATTTCGAAGTGACTAGATATTATAATATAATAATATATAAATATAAGTGAAGAAGTATTGTTAGGCACCACTTGAAAGGAAAATTGGTCAAAAAAAAGTATCAGTAACTTTTCGATAAGAGTGAAATTAGTTACAATATCTTCAATTACTTAAAAAATGCTAGTTTTATGTTAATAAGTGTATGATAATTTTATCGGGTGAGTTTGACTATCTGTAACCTTAAAACGGCTGGATAAACGATAAAACATTTTTGCATCTTTGCATCTTTGTAGAACGTTCAATTTACTATAATTTAAACGTATATAATTAGTTTAAATACATTTTATTTAGCCTATTGAATAGACCGGAAAATGAGGGTTATGAAGGAACAATTACGTGCAAGGGCTTTTATTATTGAATAGGTTTGTTTGGCCCATAAGCATGCTTAAAACCGAAAATGCTACTAAATTCACCCATGCGCTGTTGAGAGAATGGTCACACTGGCCAATTTTCATTATTTTTGGTATTACTCGAAAACTATGCTGAATTTGACAGTTTAACACTTAAAACATTTTGTTCAAAATTAAATTTTCTATTGAAATGGACAGTTTAAAAAATTTATAAAATATTTTAAGCAGAAAAGTAAACAAAAACCAATCTAAAAAAAATCAAAAAATTAAAGATTTCTAACTTTTTCAATAAATTGAATATATATAAGATTTAGTTCTAGGTGCTAGGAATATTAAATTTGTCATAAAGTACCAAAAACTAGGCTCTCGGGCAAAAACTGCGATAAATAATGATAAGAAATGGTAAAGTTTGATTGGCTATATCTCTGTCAGTTTTTAAATAATACATATACGTCATTAACATGTCATATTAAGGCCTTGAAGCTCTACTTTACTTTATTTATGAAAGACTTGAGTGTATCCATGTTCCAAAAAAGTTAGGCGCTATTTAGGAAAAAAATTATAAATCTTTGATTTATGTTTTTTTTTTTGGTTTTTGTTAACTTTGCCTGTTTTACTTTTCTTATGAAATTTTTTAAATTATCCACTTCGATAGAAAATTAAATTTTGTGCAAAAAGTTTTAAGTGTAAAATTGCCAAATTCGGCTTAGTTTCCGAGTTCTACCAAAAATATTGTAAAGTGGCCAGTGTGACAGTTCTCTTAGAAACGCATGGGTGAATTTAGTAGCATTTTCGGTTTTAAGCATGCTTATGGACCAAAGAAACATATTCATGACTGAAAACCTTTGCAAGGTCTAAAAACCCTTTTTAAAAGGTCTATTCAATAGGCTAATTAATAAGTTATAAAATTCTAAAAAACAAACAGGTGTTTTTTCCCATACAATTCAATTAAATGGTATACAAACAGACTGGAAAGCAATCAATTATTTATATATTTATTTATTTATTTAATTATTTATTTATTTATTTACTTATTTATTTATTTATTTATTTATTAATTTATTTATTTATTTGTTTTTTTTATTTATTTGTATTTATTTTTTTTATTTATTTATTTATTTATGTATTTGTCGTATAATTTTGTTTTATTATTATTATTTGTGTACTCAATTACTTATTTATTTCTTATATTTTGTTTATTCGTGTATTTATTTATTAATTATATCATCTTATTAAGTTCATATTATTAACTATCTTGTTTTGTAATTAAATTATTTATTTATTATTTTATTTATTTATATACTTATATTTACTACTGTGATTCATCTGACATTGAAGCATTTTACATGTAAACAACATCTTAGGAGAGTCTTCCGCGCCTCACTTCTCCCTCCTAATGGCTAATTAAAAAATATGTGTAGTTAAAAGAAGGTTTTTAGTAGCTTTACCTTCTAAATGAATGTATTATCTGTGAAATTATTGAATACAAATTGTAATTATTTTCAGTAGTAAGGAAGGATAAATACACCATATCTCTGTAAATTCTGCAATCTAGGTTTTTAATGGAAAGGTTATAAAAATTTAGCTACAATAAAGATCAATCTATCTAATCCTATGGAAAACCGAAATCTGCGATGAGGAATGTCTAAACATGATTACTAAGAGCTCAAATTTTCACAGATGTCGTTTTTCGCTTAACTAAAACTTTTGAGCTTGTTTGCAAGAAAATCAAAAACAAAATATTTTTTTGACAGTCTAATTCATGTACATAGGTACGTAGATATAGGTGCATATGCTAAAATAAAAAATAAATAAAAACGGTACAAAAAATACCTTTGATAGATGCCTAATTATTGTTTAAAACAAAAATCCCATACAATTTACATACAATCCTACCATAGTACAAACAAAACCGTCTCTGTTTACAGAAAAATTGAATTTTCGTTACAGGTAAAAAAACATAGGCAGTTTGGCCAAAAGCTATTATTTTGGTCTTAGATAAGTTTAAAAAGTTGTCGTGTAAGTTAATATATCTATAATATATATATAATAATATAATGCAGTATAATTGTCTGGTAGCATAAATGTCTTCCAAATTTAAAACAAATTCAAAAATTGCAAGATTATCATCTTAACAGACATTTAATGTAGGTAGGTAGATACACCTATGTAACTACCATTTTTTTTAATAAGAAATCAACACCATATATCTACATTATGTACCTATATAAGAAGTAGAAGGTACATGGAGGGCTCACAGCTGTACCGAACCAAGTCAGAAAAAGAAAATTCAAAGATATTAAGGGGTTTATTAAATAAACTACCATAAATTAATGAATATTTTACTCGTAAAAAGGAAAGTCTAAAGTTTATTCTCTAAATTAAATTATTTTAATAATTCTCTTATTTAAACTCTATTTTAAACTTGACTTGAAAAGTATCCACACAAATCTGCAAAATAAAAAAACAAAACATGACTTGGTTTGGTACAGCTCTGAGCCCTCCATTTGTATGTAAATTATATTTTTTGATGTACAAATCTTACCAAAAATCTACTTAGCAATTTTATTCGAATATTGCCGTGCTAAGAAGAAAAAAGTGTCTGTATTTTTGGCATTTTGAGATAAACGCGTTTTTCTTTTATTGATGTTTTTCTTGCGTACCTACCTAGATATCTACTAGTAAGTATTTCTCTCTTTTGGATTATTTTTATATCTGCAAATATGTACTTACTTGTATTCTTAAAATAAGTGCTAAAACCACAATTTTTCTCTAAAATAGCATAGTTCCTTGACTGAATTTAATTTATTTAGTTTTTTACCTAGCCGTTTTCAAAAACAACAAAACAAAAATCTATACATATATGTATTTACCTACACTGAAAAAAAAATCGATCATTGAAACAATGAACGGCTTACATTGACCACTTTTTCATTGCGGCAATATAAAAAACATTGCGACAATGAAAAAACTCGATGAATTTTTTTTTGTCCAAAATACACTTTTCATTGCTTCAATGAAACCACGTTCATTGATTGACTTTCATACAAAAGTTGAAGAAAAATTTTAATGAACCGATTTCAATGACAATTTTCATAGCTCAATGATCTTTTTCATTGAGTTTTAAATGACTTTTTCAATGAAAGTAGGACATTGAACAATGAAAATTTGTTCATTGAAATTGCTCTTCCATTTTTAATTTCTCGCAATTAATTTTCGAACGCGATTTTTATAATTTTCAACAAATAAATGTACCTAATCCAAGAAAATTCGAATTTTCATTCATTTTATGTATTTATACAATTTTACTATGTATTAGTCAATACATATATATGTATATATATATTTATATATATATGTTTTTACATATATTTAAAATATATAAATATAAATATACCGCACTTATTGCATAGATTTTTAATAATAATTTCGTTGAGCCAATGAAAAATGTTCATTAAATTTTATTCATATGTACTAAAGAAAAATTAAAATGAACTTTTTTCATTGGCTCAACGAAATTATTATTGAATCTATGTAACAACGTGGTGTATTTATATGATGGTATATTTATATTCATATATATATATTTGTATGAATATAAATATGACGGACGTTGTTACATAGATTTAATAATAATTTCGTTGAGCCAATGAAAGACTTCATTTAATTTTATTCATTTTTACGAAAAATTTTAATGAACTTTTTTCATTGACTCAAAGAAATTATTATTAAATCTATGTAACAACGTGTTATATTTACATATTATATATATGAACATTTTAATGATCTTTTTTCATTGGCTCAACGAAATTATTAATAAATCTATGTAACAACGTGGTATATTTATATTCATATATATATATTTATATGAGTATTAATATGACGCACGTTGTTACATAAATTTAATAATAATTTCGTTGAGCCAATGAAAAACTTCATTAAATTTAATTCATTTTAACGAAAAATTTTAATGACCTTTTTTCATTGACTCAAAGAAATTATTATTAAATCTATGTAACAACGTGTTATATTTACATATTATATATATGAAAATTTTAATGATCTTTTTTCATTGGCTCAACGAAATTATTATTAAATCTATGTAACAACGCGGTATATGAATATTCATATAAATATATTTGTATGAGTATTAATATAACGCACGTTATTTAATAGATTTAATAATAATTTCGTTGAGCCAATGAAAAACTTCATTAAATTTTATTCATTTAAACGAAAAATTTTAATGAACTTTTTTCATTGACACAAAGAAATTATTATTAAATCTATGTAACAACGTGTTATATTTACATATTATATATATGAACATTTTAATGATCTTTTTTCATTGGCTCAACGAAATTATTATTAAATCTATGTAACAACGTGGTATATGAATATTCATATAAATATATTTGTATGAGTATTAATATAACGCACGTTATTTAATAGATTTAATAATAATTTCGTTGAGCCAATGAAAAACTTCATTAAATTTTATTCAATTAAACGAAAAATTTTAATGAACTTTTTTCATTGACTCAAAGAAATTATTATTAAATCTATGTAACAACGTGTTATATTTACATATTATATATATGAAAATTTTAATGATCTTTTTTCATTGGCTCAACGAAATTATTATTAAATCTATGTAACAACGCGGTATATGAATATTCATATAAATATATTTGTATGAGTATTAATATAACGCACGTTATTTAATAGATTTAATAATAATTTCGTTGAGCCAATGAAAAACTTCATTAAATTTTATTCATTTAAACGAAAAATTTTAATGAACTTTTTTCATTGACACAAAGAAATTATTATTAAATCTATGTAACAACGTGTTATATTTACATATTATATATATGAACATTTTAATGATCTTTTTTCATTGGCTCAACGAAATTATTATTAAATCTATGTAACAACGTGGTATATGAATATTCATATAAATATATTTGTATGAGTATTAATATAACGCACGTTATTTAATAGATTTAATAATAATTTCGTTGAGCCAATGAAAAACTTCATTAAATTTTATTCAATTAAACGAAAAATTTTAATGAACTTTTTTCATTGACTCAAAGAAATTATTATTAAATCTATGTAACAACGTGTTATATTTACATATTATATATATGAAAATTTTAATGATCTTTTTTCATTGGCTCAACGAAATTATTATTAAATCTATGTAACAACGCGGTATATGAATATTCATATAAATATATTTGTATGAGTATTAATATAACGCACGTTATTTAATAGATTTAATAATAATTTCGTTGAGCCAATGAAAAACTTCATTAAATTTTATTCATTTAAACGAAAAATTTTAATGAACTTTTTTCATTGACACAAAGAAATTATTATTAAATCTATGTAACAACGTGTTATATTTACATATTATATATATGAACATTTTAATGATCTTTTTTCATTGGCTCAACGAAATTATTATTAAATCTATGTAACAACGTGGTATATGAATATTCATATAAATATATTTGTATGAGTATTAATATAACGCACGTTATTTAATAGATTTAATAATAATTTCGTTGAGCCAATGAAAAACTTCATTAAATTTTATTCAATTAAACGAAAAATTTTAATGAACTTTTTTCATTGACTCAAAGAAATTATTATTAAATCTATGTAACAACGTGTTATATTTACATATTATATATATGAAAATTTTAATGATCTTTTTTCATTGGCTCAACGAAATTATTATTAAATCTATGTAACAACGCGGTATATGAATATTCATATAAATATATTTGTATGAGTATTAATATAACGCACGTTATTTAATAGATTTAATAATAATTTCGTTGAGCCAATGAAAAACTTCATTAAATTTTATTCATTTAAACGAAAAATTTTAATGAACTTTTTTCATTGACACAAAGAAATTATTATTAAATCTATGTAACAACGTGTTATATTTACATATTATATATATGAACATTTTAATGATCTTTTTTCATTGGCTCAACGAAATTATTATTAAATCTATGTAACAACGTGGTATATGAATATTCATATAAATATATTTGTATGAGTATTAATATAACGCACGTTATTTAATAGATTTAATAATAATTTCGTTGAGCCAATGAAAAACTTCATTAAATTTTATTCAATTAAACGAAAAATTTTAATGAACTTTTTTCATTGACTCAAAGAAATTATTATTAAATCTATGTAACAACGTGTTATATTTACATATTATATATATGAAAATTTTAATGATCTTTTTTCATTGGCTCAACGAAATTATTAATAAATCTATGTGACAACGTGGTATATTTATATTCATATATATATTTTTGTATGAGTATTAATATAACGCACGTTATTTAATAGATTTAATAATAATTTCGTTGAGCCAATGAAAAACTTCATTAAATTTTATTCATTTTACCGAAAAATTTTAATGAATTTTCTTCACTGACTCAACGAAATTATTATTAAATCTATGCACAACGTGATGTATTTACATTATTTACATATAAAATATATATGAAAAATTTAAAGGATTATATGAAAAATCGACTTTTATCTTTAAACGCGATTTGCGGCTAAACTAGAAGGGCTAGGCCTATCAAAGTTGACACTTTTAAACTTGACCTGCGGCTAAACTAAACAACCTAGCGACTTCAAAAATGCATATTCGTGTTCTAGGAAGTGCCAGGTTTAACAAAATCAAAAAAAAGTTGGTAAAAAAAAGTTGTTTTCCAAAACTTAAAAAATTTTTTTTTTCAGATTTTCGGCTAAACTTTGCGTCCTAGCGACCCAATGAATGCATATTCGTAATCTAGGAAGTACCACCTATCAATTGATGCATCGCATTATATGAAAAATTGACTTTTATCTTTAAACACGATTTGCGGCTAAACTAGACGTGCTAGGCCCATCAAAGTTGACACCTTTAAACTTGACTTGCGGCTTAACTAAGCAACTTAGCGACTTCGAAAATGCATTTTCGTAATCTCGGAAGTGCCAAAGCAAAAAAAAGTTGGTAAGAAAGTTTCTACCAAAGTTTTCAAAAAAAATATATAAATTTTTGTTGTCAAATCTACACAATAGGGCAGGCAGCTTAAAAATATACATAATTTTATACCCGAATGAAAATAGTGTGTTCAAAACATTACTTTTCGCGCAAGAACTGTATACCTACTTAGCTTTAGCTTCGTTTATTTAATACTTTTGCAGTTTCTACACAAATCAAAAATATTTTCAAAGTTTGAAAGATGTTCCCTGTTTGTTCTTTTTTCTTATGCCTTTCCTATACAGTTACCGATGGCTTTTCCTATAAAAAAGCATCATGTCAAACGAAAAATTGTATGTGAGAATGTATTTAAACTTATAACGCAAAGTATTAATAATATCATGGACAAAAAATTGGGAAACAACATACAAAAATAATTCAGAGTTGCTGAACCCGTGTAAACATAGCTTTATATTGCATATATATCTTGATAATCCCAGAACGTTTCTGTTCAATGAATAATAAAGTATTGGTTGGCGCCATTTTGAAATATGGCATCAAAATGACCTGCGCACATCTATTTGCATTGAAACAACGCAGATCATCATTGGCATGACGTAACAATTTACATTGATTTCATATGACGCCGTTTCGTTCCATTCTCACTGCAGCCAATCAAAAACAGCGCGGTTAATTCTGCATTGAGACAATGTATGTCTGCATTGTCATAATGCAATCATTGCATAGGAATAGGATGCGGCTTTGTTTCAATCTCACTGATTATTTAAAGATAAGATCACATTAGCTCTGATTTTGCTTTTTAAGTTCTTCCAGAAAATTAAGCTTGATGAGCAAAATATTATGGACATTTAAGTAAATGTAGCACATCAAAGTCTTTTAATCAAAATTCTTGCATACTATTATGCTTGCTGGGAGTAAAACCCAATATTATGGAAGTTAAATAATTGTGTTAATTTATACTTTTGCAGTTTCTACACAATCAAAAATATTTTCAATGCTTGAAAATGTCCCCTGTTTGTCCTGTTTTCTTATGCCTTTCCTATACAGCTACCGTTCGCATTTACATTGCGGCTTAACTAAGCGACCTAGCGACTTCAAAAATGCATATTCATGGTCTAGGAACAACCACCATTCAATTAATACATCGCATTATATGAAAAATCGACTTTTATCTTTAAACGCGATTTGCGGCTAAACTAGACGTGCTAGGCCTATCAAAGTTGACACTTTTAAACTTGACCTGCGGCTAAACTAAACAACCTAGCGACTTCAAAAATGCATATTCGTGTTCTAGGAAGTGCCAGGTTTAACAAAATCAAAAAAAAGTTGGTAAAAAAAAGTTGTTTTCCAAAACTTAAAAAAAATTTTTTTTCAGATTTTCGGCTAAACTTAGCGTCCTAGCGACCCAATGAATGCATATTCGTAATCTAGGAAGTACCACCTATCAATTGATGCATCGCATTATATGAAAAATTGACTTTTATCTTTAAACACGATTTGCGGCTAAACTAGACGTGCTAGGCCCATCAAAGTTGACACCTTTAAACTTGACTTGCGGCTTAACTAAGCAACTTAGCGACTTCGAAAATGCATTTTCGTAATCTCGGAAGTGCCAAAGCAAAAAAAAGTTGGTAAGAAAGTTTCTACCAAAGTTTTCAAAAAAAATATATAAATTTTTGTTGTCAAATCTACACAATAGGGCAGGCAGCTTAAAAATATACATAATTTTATACCCGAATGAAAATAGTGTGTTCAAAACATTACTTTTCGCGCAAGAACTGTATACCTACTTAGCTTTAGCTTCGTTTATTTAATACTTTTGCAGTTTCTACACAAATCAAAAATATTTTCAAAGTTTGAAAGATGTTCCCTGTTTGTTCTTTTTTCTTATGCCTTTCCTATACAGTTACCGATGGCTTTTCCTATAAAAAAGCATCATGTCAAACGAAAAATTGTATGTGAGAATGTATTTAAACTTATAACGCAAAGTATTAATAATATCATGGACAAAAAATTGGGAAACAACATACAAAAATAATTCAGAGTTGCTGAACCCGTGTAAACATAGCTTTATATTGCATATATATCTTGATAATCCCAGAACGTTTCTGTTCAATGAATAATAAAGTATTGGTTGGCGCCATTTTGAAATATGGCATCAAAATGACCTGCGCACATCTATTTGCATTGAAACAACGCAGATCATCATTGGCATGACGTAACAATTTACATTGATTTCATATGACGCCGTTTCGTTTCATTCTCACTGCAGCCAATCAAAAACAGCGCGGTTAATTCTGCATTGAGACAATGTATGTCTGCATTGTCATAATGCAATCATTGCATAGGAATAGGATGCGGCTTTGTTTCAATCTCACTGATTATTTAAAGTTAAGATCACATTAGCTCTGATTTTGCTTTTTAAGTTCTTCCAGAAAATTAAGCTTGATGAGCAAAATATTATGGACATTTAAGTAAATGTAGCACATCAAAGTCTTTTAATCAAAATTCTTGCATACTATTATGCTTGCTGGGAGTAAAACCCAATATTATGGAAGTTAAATAATTGTGTTAATTTATACTTTTGCAGTTTCTACACAATCAAAAATATTTTCAATGCTTAAAAATGTCCCCTGTTTGTCCTGTTTTCTTATGCCTTTCCTATACAGCTACCGTTCGCATTTACATTGCGGCTTAACTAAGCGACCTAGCGACTTCAAAAATGCATATTCATGGTCTAGGAACAACCACCATTCAATTAATACATCGCATTATATGAAAAATCGACTTTTATCTTTAAACGCGATTTGCGGCTAAACTAGACGTGCTAGGCCTATCAAAGTTGACACTTTTAAACTTGACCTGCGGCTAAACTAAACAACCTAGCGACTTCAAAAATGCATATTCGTGTTCTAGGAAGTGCCAGGTTTAACAAAATCAAAAAAAAGTTGGTAAAAAAAAGTTGTTTTCCAAAACTTAAAAAAAATTTTTTTTCAGATTTTCGGCTAAACTTAGCGTCCTAGCGACCCAATGAATGCATATTCGTAATCTAGGAAGTACCACCTATCAATTGATGCATCGCATTATATGAAAAATTGACTTTTATCTTTAAACACGATTTGCGGCTAAACTAGACGTGCTAGGCCCATCAAAGTTGACACCTTTAAACTTGACTTGCGGCTTAACTAAGCAACTTAGCGACTTCGAAAATGCATTTTCGTAATCTCGGAAGTGCCAAAGCAAAAAAAAGTTGGTAAGAAAGTTTCTACCAAAGTTTTCAAAAAAAATATATAAATTTTTGTTGTCAAATCTACACAATAGGGCAGGCAGCTTAAAAATATACATAATTTTATACCCGAATGAAAATAGTGTGTTCAAAACATTACTTTTCGCGCAAGAACTGTATACCTACTTAGCTTTAGCTTCGTTTATTTAATACTTTTGCAGTTTCTACACAAATCAAAAATATTTTCAAAGTTTGAAAGATGTTCCCTGTTTGTTCTTTTTTCTTATGCCTTTCCTATACAGTTACCGATGGCTTTTCCTATAAAAAAGCATCATGTCAAACGAAAAATTGTATGTGAGAATGTATTTAAACTTATAACGCAAAGTATTAATAATATCATGGACAAAAAATTGGGAAACAACATACAAAAATAATTCAGAGTTGCTGAACCCGTGTAAACATAGCTTTATATTGCATATATATCTTGATAATCCCAGAACGTTTCTGTTCAATGAATAATAAAGTATTGGTTGGCGCCATTTTGAAATATGGCATCAAAATGACCTGCGCACATCTATTTGCATTGAAACAACGCAGATCATCATTGGCATGACGTAACAATTTACATTGATTTCATATGACGCCGTTTCGTTTCATTCTCACTGCAGCCAATCAAAAACAGCGCGGTTAATTCTGCATTGAGACAATGTATGTCTGCATTGTCATAATGCAATCATTGCATAGGAATAGGATGCGGCTTTGTTTCAATCTCACTGATTATTTAAAGTTAAGATCACATTAGCTCTGATTTTGCTTTTTAAGTTCTTCCAGAAAATTAAGCTTGATGAGCAAAATATTATGGACATTTAAGTAAATGTAGCACATCAAAGTCTTTTAATCAAAATTCTTGCATACTATTATGCTTGCTGGGAGTAAAACCCAATATTATGGAAGTTAAATAATTGTGTTAATTTATACTTTTGCAGTTTCTACACAATCAAAAATATTTTCAATGCTTAAAAATGTCCCCTGTTTGTCCTGTTTTCTTATGCCTTTCCTATACAGCTACCGTTCGCATTTACATTGCGGCTTAACTAAGCGACCTAGCGACTTCAAAAATGCATATTCATGGTCTAGGAACAACCACCATTCAATTAATACATCGCATTATATGAAAAATCGACTTTTATCTTTAAACGCGATTTGCGGCTAAACTAGACGTGCTAGGCCTATCAAAGTTGACACTTTTAAACTTGACCTGCGGCTAAACTAAACAACCTAGCGACTTCAAAAATGCATATTCGTGTTCTAGGAAGTGCCAGGTTTAACAAAATCAAAAAAAGTTGGTAAAAAAAGTTGTTTTCCAAAACTTAAAAAAAATTTTTTTTTCAGATTTTCGGCTAAACTTAGCGTCCTAGCGACCCAATGAATGCATATTCGTAATCTAGGAAGTACCACCTATCAATTGATGCATCGCATTATATGAAAAATCGACTTTTATCTTTAAACACGATTTGCGGCTAAACTAGACGTGCTAGGCCCATCAAAGTTGACACCTTTAAACTTGACTTGCGGCTTAACTAAGCAACTTAGCGACTTCGAAAATGCATTTTCGTGATCTCAGAAGTGCCAAAGCAAAAAAAGTTGGTAAAAAAGTTTCTTCCAAAGTTTTCAAAAAAAATATATAAATTTTTGTTGTCAAATCTACACAATAGGGCAGGCAGCTTAAAAATATACATAATTTTATATCCGAATGAGAATAGTGTGTTCAAAACATTACTTTTCGCGCAAGAACTGTATACCTACTTAGCTTTAGCTTCGTTTAGTTAATACTTTTGCAGTTTCTACACAAATAAAAAATATTTTCAAAGTTTGAAAGATGTTCCCTGTTTGTTCTTTTTTCTTATGCCTTTCCTATACAGTTACCGATGGCTTTTCCTATAAAAAAGCATCATGTCAAACGAAAAATTGTATGTGAGAATGTATTTAAACTTATAACGCAAAGTATTAATAATATCATGGACAAAAAATTGGGAAACAACATACAAAAATAATTCAGAGTTGCTGAACCCGTGTAAACATAGCTTTATATTGCATATATATCTTGATAATCCCAGAACGTTTCTGTTCAATGAATAATAAAGTATTGGTTGGCGCCATTTTGAAATATGGCATCAAAATGACCTGCGCACATCTATTTGCATTGAAACAACGCAGATCATCATTGGCATGACGTAACAATTTACATTGATTTCATATGACGCCGTTTCGTTCCATTCTCACTGCAGCCAATCAAAAACAGCGCGGTTAATTCTGCATTGAGACAATGTATGTCTGCATTGTCATAATGCAATCATTGCATAGGAATAGGATGCGGCTTTGTTTCAATCTCACTGATTATTTAAAGATAAGATCACATTAGCTCTGATTTTGCTTTTTAAGTTCTTCCAGAAAATTAAGCTTGATGAGCAAAATATTATGGACATTTAAGTAAATGTAGCACATCAAAGTCTTTTAATCAAAATTCTTGCATACTATTATGCTTGCTGGGAGTAAAACCCAATATTATGGAAGTTAAATAATTGTGTTAATTTATACTTTTGCAGTTTCTACACAATCAAAAATATTTTCAATGCTTGAAAATGTCCCCTGTTTGTCCTGTTTTCTTATGCCTTTCCTATACAGCTACCGTTCGCATTTACATTGCGGCTTAACTAAGCGACCTAGCGACTTCAAAAATGCATATTCATGGTCTAGGAACAACCACCATTCAATTAATACATCGCATTATATGAAAAATCGACTTTTATCTTTAAACGCGATTTGCGGCTAAACTAGACGTGCTAGGCCTATCAAAGTTGACACTTTTAAACTTGACCTGCGGCTAAACTAAACAACCTAGCGACTTCAAAAATGCATATTCGTGTTCTAGGAAGTGCCAGGTTTAACAAAATCAAAAAAAAGTTGGTAAAAAAAAGTTGTTTTCCAAAACTTAAAAAAAATTTTTTTTCAGATTTTCGGCTAAACTTAGCGTCCTAGCGACCCAATGAATGCATATTCGTAATCTAGGAAGTACCACCTATCAATTGATGCATCGCATTATATGAAAAATTGACTTTTATCTTTAAACACGATTTGCGGCTAAACTAGACGTGCTAGGCCCATCAAAGTTGACACCTTTAAACTTGACTTGCGGCTTAACTAAGCAACTTAGCGACTTCGAAAATGCATTTTCGTAATCTCGGAAGTGCCAAAGCAAAAAAAAGTTGGTAAGAAAGTTTCTACCAAAGTTTTCAAAAAAAATATATAAATTTTTGTTGTCAAATCTACACAATAGGGCAGGCAGCTTAAAAATATACATAATTTTATACCCGAATGAAAATAGTGTGTTCAAAACATTACTTTTCGCGCAAGAACTGTATACCTACTTAGCTTTAGCTTCGTTTATTTAATACTTTTGCAGTTTCTACACAAATCAAAAATATTTTCAAAGTTTGAAAGATGTTCCCTGTTTGTTCTTTTTTCTTATGCCTTTCCTATACAGTTACCGATGGCTTTTCCTATAAAAAAGCATCATGTCAAACGAAAAATTGTATGTGAGAATGTATTTAAACTTATAACGCAAAGTATTAATAATATCATGGACAAAAAATTGGGAAACAACATACAAAAATAATTCAGAGTTGCTGAACCCGTGTAAACATAGCTTTATATTGCATATATATCTTGATAATCCCAGAACGTTTCTGTTCAATGAATAATAAAGTATTGGTTGGCGCCATTTTGAAATATGGCATCAAAATGACCTGCGCACATCTATTTGCATTGAAACAACGCAGATCATCATTGGCATGACGTAACAATTTACATTGATTTCATATGACGCCGTTTCGTTTCATTCTCACTGCAGCCAATCAAAAACAGCGCGGTTAATTCTGCATTGAGACAATGTATGTCTGCATTGTCATAATGCAATCATTGCATAGGAATAGGATGCGGCTTTGTTTCAATCTCACTGATTATTTAAAGTTAAGATCACATTAGCTCTGATTTTGCTTTTTAAGTTCTTCCAGAAAATTAAGCTTGATGAGCAAAATATTATGGACATTTAAGTAAATGTAGCACATCAAAGTCTTTTAATCAAAATTCTTGCATACTATTATGCTTGCTGGGAGTAAAACCCAATATTATGGAAGTTAAATAATTGTGTTAATTTATACTTTTGCAGTTTCTACACAATCAAAAATATTTTCAATGCTTAAAAATGTCCCCTGTTTGTCCTGTTTTCTTATGCCTTTCCTATACAGCTACCGTTCGCATTTACATTGCGGCTTAACTAAGCGACCTAGCGACTTCAAAAATGCATATTCATGGTCTAGGAACAACCACCATTCAATTAATACATCGCATTATATGAAAAATCGACTTTTATCTTTAAACGCGATTTGTGGCTAAACTAGACGTGCTAGGCCTATCAAAGTTGACACTTTTAAACTTGACCTGCGGCTAAACTAAACAACCTAGCGACTTCAAAAATGCATATTCGTGTTCTAGGAAGTGCCAGGTTTAACAAAATCAAAAAAAGTTGGTAAAAAAAGTTGTTTTCCAAAACTTAAAAAAAATTTTTTTTTCAGATTTTCGGCTAAACTTAGCGTCCTAGCGACCCAATGAATGCATATTCGTAATCTAGGAAGTACCACCTATCAATTGATGCATCGCATTATATGAAAAATCGACTTTTATCTTTAAACACGATTTGCGGCTAAACTAGACGTGCTAGGCCCATCAAAGTTGACACCTTTAAACTTGACTTGCGGCTTAACTAAGCAACTTAGCGACTTCGAAAATGCATTTTCGTGATCTCAGAAGTGCCAAAGCAAAAAAAGTTGGTAAAAAAGTTTCTTCCAAAGTTTTCAAAAAAAATATATAAATTTTTGTTGTCAAATCTACACAATAGGGCAGGCAGCTTAAAAATATACATAATTTTATATCCGAATGAGAATAGTGTGTTCAAAACATTACTTTTCGCGCAAGAACTGTATACCTACTTAGCTTTAGCTTCGTTTAGTTAATACTTTTGCAGTTTCTACACAAATAAAAAATATTTTCAAAGTTTGAAAGATGTTCCCTGTTTGTTCTTTTTTCGTATGCCTTTCCTATACAGTTACCGATGGCTTTTCCTATAAAAAAGCATCATGTCAAACGAAAAATTGTATGTGAGAATGTATTTAAACTTATAACGCAAAGTATTAATAATATCATGGACAAAAAATTGGGAAACAACATACAAAAATAATTCAGAGTTGCTGAACCCGTGTAAACATAGCTTTATATTGCATATATATCTTGATAATCCCAGAACGTTTCTGTTCAATGAATAATAAAGTATTGGTTGGCGCCATTTTGAAATATGGCATACAAATGACCTGCGCACATCTATTTGCATTGAGACAACGCAGATCATCATTGGCATGACGTAACAATTTACATTGATTTCATATGACGCCGTTTCGTTCCATTCTCACTGCAGCCAATCAAAAACAGCGCGGTTAATTCTGCATTGAGACAATGAATGTCTGCATTGTCATAATGCAATCATTGCATAGGAATAGGATGCGGCTTTGTTTCAATCTCACTGATTATTTAAAGTTAAGATCACATTAGCTCTGATTTTGCTTTTTAAGTTCTTCCAGAAAATTAAGCTTGATGAGCAAAATATTATGGACATTTAAGTAAATGTAGCACATCAAAGTCTTTTAATCAAAATTCTTGCATACTATTATGCTTGCTGGGAGTAAAACCCAATATTATGGAAGTTAAATAATTGTGTTAATTTATACTTTTGCAGTTTCTACACAATCAAAAATATTTTCAATGCTTGAAAATGTCCCCTGTTTGTCCTGTTTTCTTATGCCTTTCCTATACAGCTACCGTTCGCATTTACATTGCGGCTTAACTAAGCGACCTAGCGACTTCAAAAATGCATATTCATGGTCTAGGAACAACCACCATTCAATTAATACATCGCATTATATGAAAAATCGACTTTTATCTTTAAACGCGATTTGCGGCTAAACTAGACGTGCTAGGCCTATCAAAGTTGACACTTTTAAACTTGACCTGCGGCTAAACTAAACAACCTAGCGACTTCAAAAATGCATATTCGTGTTCTAGGAAGTGCCAGGGTTAACAAAATCAAAAAAAGTTGGTAAAAAAAAGTTGTTTTCCAAAACTTAAAAAAAAATTTTTTTTTCAGATTTTCGGCTAAACTTAGCGTCCTAGCGACCCAATGAATGCATTGCATATTCGTAATCTAGGAAGTACCACCTATCAATTGATGCATCGCATTATATGAAAAATCGACTTTTATCTTTAAACAAAGTTGACACCTTTAAACTTGACTTGCGGCTTAACTTAGCGACTTCGAAAATGCATTTTCGTGATCTAGGAAGTGCCAAAGCAAAAAAAGTTGGTAAAAAAGTTTCTTCCAAAGTTTTCAAAAAAAATATATAAATTTTTGTTGTCAAATCTACACAATAGGGCAGGCAGCTTAAAAATATACATAATTTTATATCCGAATGAGAATAGTGTGTTCAAAACATTACTTTTCGCGCAAGAACTGTATACCTACTTAGCTTTAGCTTCGTTTAGTTAATACTTTTGCAGTTTCTACACAAATCAAAAATATTTTCAAAGTTTGAAAGATGTTTCCTGTTTGTTCTTTTTTCTTATGCCTGTCCTATACAGTTACCGATGGCTTTTCCTATAAAAAAGCATCATGTCAAACGAAAAATTGTATGTGAGAATGTATTTAAACTTATAACACAAAGTATTAATAATAGCTGTGTTTTTTTGCAGGTCCATATGGAGTTTGGTGAAAAAAAACGACATCGGGACATTTCAACATTTTTGATTACCTTTCGCATTGGTCTGCCATTTTGTTTTGAATTGTCTTACCAACAAATATTTGTCATTTCTATATAAATCATCGATAACACAACGATAATCGTAGTACGGCATTACCGTTCTTATCGGGACAAAAGTTAACTCCAGATAATTATCTGGACTTATCTTACTCTATATGGACATAGTTGTTGTTGTATTTAACATGTTAATTGTTTTGCTCTGTTGTCGTTTTTTTCACACAATTTTATTTGGACTGCAAAAAAACACATTTAATATCACGGACAAAAAATTGGGAAACAACATACAAAAATTATTCAGAGTTGCTGAACCCGTGTAAACATAGCTTTATTATGTGTTTCACAATCTCAAAACGTTCCTCGGCATTGAACTTCTTCGCGCCTCGTGGTTTATTTCTTCCTATTCTTTAAAGTGATCCGCAAAGTAAAGACGTGTTAACGCGAGTGTGTAAAAGTTATAATTATTAAAAAATAAAAGTGTTTCTTCCTCTATCAATTAAAGGTAAGTGTTTAGGTACATTTAATAACATTTTATAAAAATATGTATTTAAAGTATACCTAATCATAAGAATCTAAGCTTTTTCATAATAAGCAAAATATAAAAAAAATCCACCCCTAGCGTCTTTTGATGCATATAGATTTCATAATTAAATACGTAAATCGAGCTGTAGTTTCAAAACTACTTGCTTCTTCGCATTCATTTAAATGGTTTAAGGTTTTGAATTAGATCCTCTTCGTGGTTACAAACTATTTTTTTTTTAATTAATAAAATATAAAAAAAAATCGTCATTTGATACCTATTACATTCATATGAAAATCATAAAATTCATACATAAACCGAGCTGTAGTTTCAAAACTACTTGCTTCTTCGCATTAATTTAAATGGTTTAAGGTCTTGAATTAGATCCTCTTCGTGATTACAAAACTCTTTTTTCAAATTAACAAAATATAAAAAAAATTGGTCTTTTGATATAACATTCATATGGATTTTATGATTTTCATAGATAAACCAAGGTATAGTTTCAAAACTACTTGCTTCTTCACATTCATTTAAATCGTTTAAAGTCTTGAATTAGATCCTCTTCGTGGTTACAAACTATTTTTTTTTAAATTAATAAAATATAAAAAAAAATCGTCCTTTGATACCTATTACATTCATATGAAAATCATAAATTTCATACATAAACCAAGCCGTAGTTTCAAAACAATTTGCTTCTTCGCATTAATTTAAATGGTTTAATGTCTTGAATTACATCCTATTCGTGATTCCAAAATTCTTTTTTCAAATAAAAAAAATGTAAAAAAAATTGGTCTTTTGATATAACATTCATATGGATTTTATGATTTTCATAGATAAACCAAGGTGTAGTTTCAAAACTACTTGCTTCTTCGCATTCATTTAAATGGTTTAAGGTCTTGAATTAGATCCTATTCGTGATTCCAAAATTCTTTTTTTCAAATAAAAAAAATGTAAAAAAAATTGGTCTTTTGATATAACATTCATATGGATTTTATGATTTTCATAGATAAACCAAGGTATAGTTTCAAAACTACTTGCTTCTTCACATTCATTTAAATCGTTTAAAGTCTTGAATTAGATCCTCTTCGTGGTTACAAACTATTTTTTTTTAAATTAATAAAATATAAAAAAAAATCGTCCTTTGATACCTGTTACATTCATATGAAAATCATAAATTTCATACATAAACCAAGCCGTAGTTTCAAAACAATTCGCTTCTTCGCATTAATTTAAATGGTTTAAGGTCTTGAATTAGATCCTCTTCGTGATTACAAAACTCTTTTTTCAAATTAACAAAATATAAAAAAAATTGGTCTTTTGATATAACATTCATATGGATTTTATGATTTTCATAGATAAACCAAGGTGTAGTTTCAAAACTACTTGCTACTTCACATTCATTTTAATCATTTAAAGTCTTGAATTAGATACTCTTCGTAGTTACAAACTATTTTTTCTTAAAGTAATAAAATATAAAAAAAAATCGTCCTTTGATACCTATTACATTCATATGAAAATCATAAATTTCATACATAAACCAAGCCGTAGTTTCAAAACAATTTGCTTCTTCGCATTAATTTAAATGGTTTAAGGTCTTGAATTAGATCCTCTTCGTGATTACAAAACTCTTTTTTCAAATTAACAAAATATAAAAAAAATTGGTCTTTTGATATAACATTCATATGGATTTTATGATTTTCATAGATAAACCAAGGTGTAGTTTCAAAACTACTTGCTTCTTCACATTCATTTAAATCGATTAAAGTCTTGAATTAGATACTCTTCGTAGTTACAAACTATTTTTTCTTAAAGTAATAAAATATAAAAAAAAATCGTCCTTTGATACCTATTACATTCATATGAAAATCATAAAATTCATACATAAACAGAGCTGGAGTTTCAAAGCTACTTGCTTCTTCGCATTAATTTAAATGGTTTAAGGTCTTGAATTACATCCTATTCGTGATTCCAAAATTCTCTTTTCAAATAAAAAAAATGTAAAAAAAATTGGTCTTTTGATATAACATTCATATGGATTTTATGATTTTCATAGATAAACCAAGGTGTAGTTTCAAAACTACTTGCTTCTTCACATTCATTTAAATCGTTTAAAGTCTTGAATTAGATCCTCTTCGTGGTTACAAACTATTTTTTTTTTAATTAATAAAATATAAAAAAAAATCGTCCTTTGATACCTATTACATTCATATGAAATTCATAAATTTCATACATAAACTGAGCTGGAGTTTCAAAGCTACTTGCTTCATCGCATTCATTTAAATGGTTCTTAGTATTGAATTGGATCTTCTTTGTAGTATTAACACACTTTTTTTCAAATTACCATAATATAAAAAAAAATCGTCTTTGCATATTATATTCATATGAAAATTATATATTTAATAGACAAACCGACTACTGTATACTGAAACCAGAAGTTGCTACGATTGCTGCCCGTGCTAAAGTTCCTTATTAATCAATTAAAGGTAAGTGTTTAAGTATTTTTATTATTTTTATAAAAATATATATTTATAGTAAACCTAATCATAAATCTGAACATTTTTTTATAACAAAATATAAAAAAATCCACCCTTAGCTTCTTTTGATACATATAGGTTTCATGATATCATACACACATCGAGCTGTAGTTTCAAAACTACTTGCTTCTTCGCATTCATTTAAATGGTTTAAGGTCTTGAATTAGATCCTCTTCGTGATTCAAAAATTCTTTTTTCAAATTAACAAAATATAAAAAAATTGGTCTTTTGATATAACATTCATATGGATTTTATGATTTTCATAGATAAACCAAGGTATAGTTTCAAAACTACTTGCTTCTTCACATTCATTTAAATCGTTTAAAGTCTTGAATTAGATCCTCTTCGTGGTTACAAACTATTTTTTTTTAAATTAATAAAATATAAAAAAAAATCGTCCTTTGATACCTATTACATTCATATGAAAATCATAAAATTCATACATAAACAGAGCTGGAGTTTCAAAGCTACTTGCTTCTTCGCATTAATTTAAATGGTTTAAGGTCTTGAATTACATCCTATTCGTGATTCCAAAATTCTCTTTTCAAATAAAAAAAATGTAAAAAAAATTGGTCTTTTGATATAACATTCATATGGATTTTATGATTTTCATAGATAAACCAAGGTGTAGTTTCAAAACTACTTGCTTCTTCACATTCATTTAAATCGTTTAAAGTCTTGAATTAGATCCTCTTCGTGGTTACAAACTATTTTTTTTTTAATTAATAAAATATAAAAAAAAATCGTCCTTTGATACCTATTACATTCATATGAAATTCATAAATTTCATACATAAACCAAGCCGTAGTTTCAAAACAATTTGCTTCTTCGCATTAATTTAAATGGTTTAATGTCTTGAATTACATCCTATTCGTGATTCCAAAATTCTTTTTTCAAATAAAAAAAATGTAAAAAAAATTGGTCTTTTGATATAACATTCATATGGATTTTATGATTTTCATAGATAAACCAAGGTGTAGTTTCAAAACTACTTGCTTCTTCACATTCATTAAAGACGTGTTAACACGAGTGTGAAAAAGTTATATGTAATTAAAAAATAAAAGTGTTTCTTCCTAAATCAATAAAACGTAAGTGTTTAGGTACATTTAATAATATTTTATAAAAATATGTATTTAATCTAATCATTTAAATCTAAGCTTTTTTATAATAAGCAAAATATAAAAAAAAAACACCCTTAGCGTCTTTTGATACATATAGATTTCATAATTAAATACGTAAATCGAGCTGTAGTTTCAAAACTACTTGTTTCTTCGCGTTAATTTAAATGGTTTAAAGTTTTGAATTAGATCCTCCTCGTGGTTACAAACTATTTTTTTCAAATTAATAAAGTATAAGAAAAAAAATCGTCCTTTGATACCCATTCATATGAAAATCATAAAATTCATACATAAACCGAGCTGGAGTTTCAAAGCTACTTGCTTCTTCGCATTAATTTAAATGGTTTAATGTCTTGAATTACATCCTATTCGTGATTCCAAAATTCTTTTTTCAAATAAAAAAAATGTAAAAAAAATTGGTCTTTTGATATAACATTCATATGGATTTTATGATTTTCATAGATAAACCAAGGTGTAGTTTCAAAACTACTTGCTTCTTCGCATTCATTTAAATGGTTTAAGGTCTTGAATTAGATCCTATTCGTGATTCCAAAATTCTTTTTTTCAAATAAAAAAAATGTAAAAAAAATTGGTCTTTTGATATAACATTCATATGGATTTTATGATTTTCATAGATAAACCAAGGTATAGTTTCAAAACTACTTGCTTCTTCACATTCATTTAAATCGTTTAAAGTCTTGAATTAGATCCTCTTCGTGGTTACAAACTATTTTTTTTTAAATTAATAAAATATAAAAAAAAATCGTCCTTTGATACCTGTTACATTCATATGAAAATCATAAATTTCATACATAAACCAAGCCGTAGTTTCAAAACAATTCGCTTCTTCGCATTAATTTAAATGGTTTAAGGTCTTGAATTAGATCCTCTTCGTGATTACAAAACTCTTTTTTCAAATTAACAAAATATAAAAAAAATTGGTCTTTTGATATAACATTCATATGGATTTTATGATTTTCATAGATAAACCAAGGTGTAGTTTCAAAACTACTTGCTACTTCACATTCATTTTAATCATTTAAAGTCTTGAATTAGATACTCTTCGTAGTTACAAACTATTTTTTCTTAAAGTAATAAAATATAAAAAAAAATCGTCCTTTGATACCTATTACATTCATATGAAAATCATAAATTTCATACATAAACCAAGCCGTAGTTTCAAAACAATTTGCTTCTTCGCATTAATTTAAATGGTTTAAGGTCTTGAATTAGATCCTCTTCGTGATTACAAAACTCTTTTTTCAAATTAACAAAATATAAAAAAAATTGGTCTTTTGATATAACATTCATATGGATTTTATGATTTTCATAGATAAACCAAGGTGTAGTTTCAAAACTACTTGCTTCTTCACATTCATTTAAATCGATTAAAGTCTTGAATTAGATACTCTTCGTAGTTACAAACTATTTTTTCTTAAAGTAATAAAATATAAAAAAAAATCGTCCTTTGATACCTATTACATTCATATGAAAATCATAAAATTCATACATAAACAGAGCTGGAGTTTCAAAGCTACTTGCTTCTTCGCATTAATTTAAATGGTTTAAGGTCTTGAATTACATCCTATTCGTGATTCCAAAATTCTCTTTTCAAATAAAAAAAATGTAAAAAAAATTGGTCTTTTGATATAACATTCATATGGATTTTATGATTTTCATAGATAAACCAAGGTGTAGTTTCAAAACTACTTGCTTCTTCACATTCATTTAAATCGTTTAAAGTCTTGAATTAGATCCTCTTCGTGGTTACAAACTATTTTTTTTTTAATTAATAAAATATAAAAAAAAATCGTCCTTTGATACCTATTACATTCATATGAAATTCATAAATTTCATACATAAACTGAGCTGGAGTTTCAAAGCTACTTGCTTCATCGCATTCATTTAAATGGTTCTTAGTATTGAATTGGATCTTCTTTGTAGTATTAACACACTTTTTTTCAAATTACCATAATATAAAAAAAAATCGTCTTTGCATATTATATTCATATGAAAATTATATATTTAATAGACAAACCGACTACTGTATACTGAAACCAGAAGTTGCTACGATTGCTGCCCGTGCTAAAGTTCCTTATTAATCAATTAAAGGTAAGTGTTTAAGTATTTTTATTATTTTTATAAAAATATATATTTATAGTAAACCTAATCATAAATCTGAACATTTTTTTATAACAAAATATAAAAAAATCCACCCTTAGCTTCTTTTGATACATATAGGTTTCATGATATCATACACACATCGAGCTGTAGTTTCAAAACTACTTGCTTCTTCGCATTCATTTAAATGGTTTAAGGTCTTGAATTAGATCCTCTTCGTGATTCAAAAATTCTTTTTTCAAATTAACAAAATATAAAAAAATTGGTCTTTTGATATAACATTCATATGGATTTTATGATTTTCATAGATAAACCAAGGTATAGTTTCAAAACTACTTGCTTCTTCACATTCATTTAAATCGTTTAAAGTCTTGAATTAGATCCTCTTCGTGGTTACAAACTATTTTTTTTTAAATTAATAAAATATAAAAAAAAATCGTCCTTTGATACCTATTACATTCATATGAAAATCATAAAATTCATACATAAACAGAGCTGGAGTTTCAAAGCTACTTGCTTCTTCGCATTAATTTAAATGGTTTAAGGTCTTGAATTACATCCTATTCGTGATTCCAAAATTCTCTTTTCAAATAAAAAAAATGTAAAAAAAATTGGTCTTTTGATATAACATTCATATGGATTTTATGATTTTCATAGATAAACCAAGGTGTAGTTTCAAAACTACTTGCTTCTTCACATTCATTTAAATCGTTTAAAGTCTTGAATTAGATCCTCTTCGTGGTTACAAACTATTTTTTTTTTAATTAATAAAATATAAAAAAAAATCGTCCTTTGATACCTATTACATTCATATGAAATTCATAAATTTCATACATAAACCAAGCCGTAGTTTCAAAACAATTTGCTTCTTCGCATTAATTTAAATGGTTTAATGTCTTGAATTACATCCTATTCGTGATTCCAAAATTCTTTTTTCAAATAAAAAAAATGTAAAAAAAATTGGTCTTTTGATATAACATTCATATGGATTTTATGATTTTCATAGATAAACCAAGGTGTAGTTTCAAAACTACTTGCTTCTTCACATTCATTAAAGACGTGTTAACACGAGTGTGAAAAAGTTATATGTAATTAAAAAATAAAAGTGTTTCTTCCTAAATCAATAAAACGTAAGTGTTTAGGTACATTTAATAATATTTTATAAAAATATGTATTTAATCTAATCATTTAAATCTAAGCTTTTTTATAATAAGCAAAATATAAAAAAAAAACACCCTTAGCGTCTTTTGATACATATAGATTTCATAATTAAATACGTAAATCGAGCTGTAGTTTCAAAACTACTTGTTTCTTCGCGTTAATTTAAATGGTTTAAAGTTTTGAATTAGATCCTCCTCGTGGTTACAAACTATTTTTTTCAAATTAATAAAGTATAAGAAAAAAAATCGTCCTTTGATACCCATTCATATGAAAATCATAAAATTCATACATAAACCGAGCTGGAGTTTCAAAGCTACTTGCTTCTTCGCATTAATTTAAATGGTTTAATGTCTTGAATTACATCCTATTCGTGATTCCAAAATTCTTTTTTCAAATAAAAAAAATGTAAAAAAAATTGGTCTTTTGATATAACATTCATATGGATTTTATGATTTTCATAGATAAACCAAGGTGTAGTTTCAAAACTACTTGCTTCTTCGCATTCATTTAAATGGTTTAAGGTCTTGAATTAGATCCTATTCGTGATTCCAAAATTCTTTTTTTCAAATAAAAAAAATGTAAAAAAAATTGGTCTTTTGATATAACATTCATATGGATTTTATGATTTTCATAGATAAACCAAGGTATAGTTTCAAAACTACTTGCTTCTTCACATTCATTTAAATCGTTTAAAGTCTTGAATTAGATCCTCTTCGTGGTTACAAACTATTTTTTTTTAAATTAATAAAATATAAAAAAAAATCGTCCTTTGATACCTGTTACATTCATATGAAAATCATAAATTTCATACATAAACCAAGCCGTAGTTTCAAAACAATTCGCTTCTTCGCATTAATTTAAATGGTTTAAGGTCTTGAATTAGATCCTCTTCGTGATTACAAAACTCTTTTTTCAAATTAACAAAATATAAAAAAAATTGGTCTTTTGATATAACATTCATATGGATTTTATGATTTTCATAGATAAACCAAGGTGTAGTTTCAAAACTACTTGCTACTTCACATTCATTTTAATCATTTAAAGTCTTGAATTAGATACTCTTCGTAGTTACAAACTATTTTTTCTTAAAGTAATAAAATATAAAAAAAAATCGTCCTTTGATACCTGTTACATTCATATGAAAATCATAAATTTCATACATAAACCAAGCCGTAGTTTCAAAACAATTCGCTTCTTCGCATTAATTTAAATGGTTTAAGGTCTTGAATTAGATCCTCTTCGTGATTACAAAACTCTTTTTTCAAATTAACAAAATATAAAAAAAATTGGTCTTTTGATATAACATTCATATGGATTTTATGATTTTCATAGATAAACCAAGGTGTAGTTTCAAAACTACTTGCTTCTTCACATTCATTAAAGACGTGTTAACACGAGTGTGAAAAAGTTATAATTAAAAAATAAAAGTGTTTCTTCCTAAATCAATAAAACGTAAGTGTTTAGGTACATTTAATAACATTTTATAAAAATATGTATTTAAAGTATACCTAATCATATAAATCTAAGCTTTTTTATAATAAGCAAAATATAAAAAAAAACACCCCTAGCGTCTTTTGATACATATAGATTTCATAATTAAATACGTAAATCGAGCTGTAGTTTCAAAACTACTTGTTTCTTCGCGTTAATTTAAATGGTTTAAAGTTTTGAATTAGATCCTCCTCGTGGTTACAAACTATTTTTTTCAAATTAATAAAGTATAAGAAAAAAAATCGTCCTTTGATACCTATTACATTCATATGAAAATCATAAAATTCATACATAAACCGAGCTGGAGTTTCAAAGCTACTTGCTTCTTCGCATTAATTTAAATGGTTTAATGTCTTGAATTACATCCTATTCGTGATTCCAAAATTCTTTTTTTCAAATAAAAAAAATGTATAAAAAATTGGTCTTTTGATATAACATTCATATGGATTTTATGATTTTCATAGATAAACCAAGGTGTAGTCTCAAAACAACTTGCTTCTTTGGATTCATTTAAATAGTTTAAGGTCTTGAATTAGATCCTTTTCGTGATTAGAAAATTCTTTTTTCAAATTAACAAAATATAAAAAAAAATCGTTTTTGGATATTATATTCATATGAAAATTATATATTTTATAGACAAACCGACTGTATACTGAAACCAGAAGTTTTTGATACGATTGCTGTCCGTGCTAAAGTTCCTGATTAATCAATTAAAGGTAAGTGCTTAAGTTTTTTTATAAAAATATATATTTATAGTAAACCTTATCATAAATCTGAACATTTTTGTAGAACAAAATATAAAAAAATCCACCCTTAGCTTCTTTTGATACATATAGGTTTCATAATTTCATACATAAATCGAGCTGTAGTTTCAAAACTACTTGCTTCTTCGCATTAATTTAGATGACTCTTAGCCTTGAATTGGATCCTTTTCGTGGTTACAAACTATTTTTTTTCAAATTAATAAAATATAAGAACAAAAATCGTCCTTTGATACCTATTACATTCATATGAAAATCATAAATTTCATACATAAACCGAGCAGGAGTTCCAAAACAATTTGCTTCTTCGCATTAATTTAAATGGTTTGAGGTCTTGAATTAGATCCTATTCGTGATTCAAAAATTCTTTTTTCAAATTAACAAAATATAAAAAAAAATGGTCTTTTGATATAACATTCATATGGATTTTATGATTTTCATAGATAAACCAAGGTGTAGTCTCAAAACAACTTGCTTCTTTGGATTCATTTAAATAGTTTAAGGTCTTGAATTAGATCCTTTTCGTGATTAGAAAATTCTTTTTTCAAATTAACAAAATATAAAAAAAAAAATCGTTTTTGGATATTATATTCATATGAAAATTATATATTTTATAGACAAACCGACTGTATACTGAAACCAGAAGTTTTTGCTACGATTGCTGTCCGTGCTAAAGTTCCTGATTAATCAATTAAAGGTAAGTGTTTTAGTATTTTTATTATTTTTATAAAAATATATATTTATAGTAAACCTTATCATAAATCTGAACATTTTTTTAGAACAAAATATAAAAAATCCACCCTTAGCTTCTTTTGATACATATAGGTTTCATAATTTCATACACAAATCGGGCTGTAGTTTCAAAACTACTTGCTTCTTCGCATTAATTTAGATGAGCCTTAGTCTTGAATTGGATCCTTTTCGTGGTTACAAACTATTTTTTTCAAATTAATAAAATATAAGAACAAAAATCGTCCTTTGATACCTATTACATTCATATGAAAATCATAAATTTCATACATAAACCGAGCAGGAGTTCCAAAACAATTTGCTTCTTCGCATTAATTTAAATGGTTTCAGGTCTTGAATTAGATCCTATTCGTGATTCAAAAATTCTTTTTTCAAATTAACAAAATATAAAAAAATTGGTCTTTTGATATAACATTCATATGGATTTTATGATTTTCATAGATAAACCAAGGTGTAGTTTCAAAACTACTTGCTTCTTCACATTCATTTAAATCGATTAAAGTCTTGAATTAGATCCTCTTCGTGGTTACAAACTATTTTTTTTTAAATTAATAAAATATACAAAAAAATCGTAATTTGATACCTATTACATTCATATGAAAATCATAAATTTTATACATAAACCGAGCAGGAGTTTTAAGGCTACTTGCTTCTTCGCATTAATTTAAATGGTTTAAGGTTTTGAATTAGATCCTATTTGTGATTCCAAAATTCTTTTTTCACATTAACAAAATATAAAAAAAAATTGGTCTTTTGATATAACATTCATATGGATTTTATGATTTTCATAGATAAACCAAGGTATAGTTTCAAAACTACTTGCTTCTTCACATTCATTTAAATCGTTTAAAGTCTTGAATTAGATCCTCTTCGTGGTTACAAACTATTTTTTTTTAAATTAATAAAATATACAAAAAAATCGTCATTTGATACCTATTACATTCATATGAAAATCATAAATTTCATACATAAACCGAGCAGGAGTTCCAAAACAATTTGCTTCTTCGCATTAATTTAAATGGTTTCAGGTCTTGAATTAGATCCTATTCGTGATTCAAAAATTCTTTTTTCAAATTAACAAAATATAAAAAAATTGGTCTTTTGATATAACATTCATATGGATTTTATGATTTTCATAGATAAACCAAGGTGTAGTCTCAAAACAACTTGCTTCTTTGGATTCATTTAAATAGTTTAAGGTCTTGAATTAGATCCTTTTCGTGATTAGAAAATTCTTTTTTCAAATTAACAAAATATAAAAAAAATCGTTTTTGGATATTATATTCATATGAAAATTATATATTTTATAGACAAACCGACTGTATACTGAAGCCAGAAGTTTTTGCTACGATTGCTGTCCGTGCTAAAGTTCCTGATTAATCAATTAAAGGTAAGTGTTTAAGTATTTTTATTATTTTTATAAAAATATATATTTATAGTAAACGTAATCATAAATCTGAACATTTTTTTATAACAAAATATAAAAAAATCCACCCTTAGCTTCTTTTGATACATATAGGTTTCTTGATTTCATACACACATCGAGCTGTAGTTTCAATACTACTTGCTTCTTCGCATTCATTTAAATGGTTTAAGGTCTTGAATTAGATCCTATTCGTGATTCAAAAATTCTTTTTTCAAATTAACAAAATATAAAAAAATTGGTCTTTTGATATAACATTCATATGGATTTTATGATTTTCATAGATAAACCAAGCTGTAATTTCAAAACTACTTGCTTCTGCGCATTCATTTAAATGGTTTTTAGTCTTAAATTAGATCCTCTTTGTAGTATTAAAGCTCTTTTTTTTTCAAATTAACAAAATATAAATAAACTCGTCTTTTGATATAACATTAATATGAAAATCATAAATTTCGTAGATAAAACAAGCTTTAGTTTCAAAACTACTTACTTCTGCTTTTACTTTTGATATTAACAATCTTATATGAAAATCATAAATTTAAGACATTAACTGAACTGTAGTTTCAAAACTACTTGCTTCTTCGTTTTTATTCTTGAATTAGATCTTCTTCGTGCTAACAATTAATTTTTTTAAATTAACAAAATATAAAAAAAATCGTTTTTTGATATAACATTCATATGGATTTTATGATTTTCATAGAACAGCGAACAGCCACGAGCTTTGAGTACATTGGAATTGGAAGGCATATTCGTTCGATTTCAACCTTTCTGATTTTTATTAATATAAAACGTAAGTTTGGAAACATTAACTTAATTTTATTTATCTAAAATATGTTTCATAACCCCTTTTTACAGATTTTGGTTAGCAAGCATTTACCAACTTATTAGTTTTTTTTCCTTTTTGTGGGGATTTCTGTAAAAATTAATATCATTCAAAACTGTTTTTAAGAAACAAAGTAAAAATTTCTCTTAATTTCTAGGTTTATTTTAATTAATTTCAAACTTAGGTCACTATTCAGAACACCGTTGAGTTTATTGTTTTCAAAACTATTTTACAACCGTCCGATAAGTTTAAAGAAAATTTAAAAATGATCTGTTTCATATGTAAAAAAAAATTTGATTCCATTAATATACTCATAAATCATTTTAAAAAGACCCATGATCTTAAAACCAATAGCTTAATAAGATGCGTCGAGAAATCTTGTTATCAAGCTTTTCAAGACTTAGGAAGCTTCAAAAGGCATTTTATTAGAAGGCATAAGCAGGAAAATAAGTCAGCTAGTCAGTCTTATGTACAAATAGAATCCTCTTACGTCGAAAATAGTTTTGAAGATAATGTAGCTAACAAACTAGTACTGCCCATAGAAAATCGAACACCTATTATAGAATACAGTATGAAAAGTGATCTTGATGCATTTTTAAAATCTGCATCAATATTATCATTAAAGTTGCACAGCAATCACAATTTTAATCGAAAAGATGTTTACGTTATACAAAAAAATGTACAGCAGTACGTCATAGATCCACTTTTAAAAATTATCAAATGTTTTTCTAGCAACAAAATCAATGACATAAATCCTAAAATACACAACGAATTAGAAGACTTGATATATGAATTGAAAAATCCATTCAAACTTTCAAACACTGATTATCGCTTTTTTCAATGGCTAAAAGAAGAACAGTTAATAGAGGATCCAAAAGAGTTCGTCATAGACCATTCCATTGATAAGGTATTTCGTAATGGTAGCCTTGAATATGACGAACACAAAGTTAAAGGTATAATAATGCCATTACGTTTTCAGTTTAAAAAGGTATTTGAAAAAAAAGGTATGTTAGCTAATGTTCTTCAAAATATAGAGAGTCATTCGTTGAATACAAAAAGCATTAACAATTTTGTTCAAGCTGAGGTATGGAAAAATAAATGTAAAATGTACCCAGGAAGACAACTTATCCCATATTTTTTATATAATGATGAATTTGAGGTCAATAACCCTTTGGGATCGCACAGTGGTCAACATTCAGTTAGCAATATTTACTACTCATTTCCCTGCTTACCAGAAAAAGAGTCAAAGCTTGAAAACATTTTTTTAGGAGCAGTCATTAAGGCTAAGGATGTAAAATCGTTTGGAAATGAAAAGTGCTGGAAAACGTTAATCGATGACTTAATAGATCTTGAAGTAAATGGAATTGACATAGCAACGGAAAATGGCGTGGTAAAAGTACATTTTATTCTGGGACTACTTTTAGGTGATAATTTGGGAATGAATTCATTTCTTAATTTTAATAGATCTTTTGTAAGTACTAGCTTCTGCAGGTTCTGTAAAATGAATAAGTTACAAACTCATACAGCCAATTCCGAAAATGCAACACTTATGAGAAATGAAACAAATTATGCACAGGATGTTGCAGAAAATCGTTCTTCTGAAAGTGGAATCCGACAAATTTCTCTTCTTAATCAAATACCATCATTTCACGTCGTCGAAAACTATAGTGTTGATGTAATGCATGATGTATTTGAAGGTGTTTGTCACTATGATCTTTGTCATGCTTTAAATCATTTTATGGAAAATGCAAAATATTTTAACTTGGAAACATTAAATTCAAGAAAACGTAACTTTAATTACGGTCCAATAGAAATTGATAACATTTCGGGTGATATAACCACGTTACATTTATCTAAAAAACGTTTAAAAATGTCTGCCCGAGAAATGATGACTTTTGTTTATTACTTTCCACTCATGATTGGTGATTTAGTACATCATGACGATGAGGTTTGGAAGTTTCTTATAAACTTTTTCGAAATAATTGATATGATACTTTGTTATGAAATTAATACAACTTTTATAAATATTTTAAGTCATAAAATAACAACTCATAATACAGATTATGTTCGCCTTTTCAATGACACACTTAAACCTAAACATCATAATCTCATTCATTACCCAACGGTTCTACAAAATTCAGGTCCTCTTAAAACGTTTTGGTGTTTCAAATATGAAGCAAAACATAGACAGTTTAAAGTATACTCTCATACTACAACATCACGTAAAAACATTTGCCTCAGTTTAGCTAAAAAATATCAGCTTCAGTTTGCTTATTCTATAGTTGAACCTTTCGTTAATACTGGCTATTATTCATTTAATGAATCTTATCGTGTGAAAAGTTGCTATGAAAATATTATATCGAGCATTTTAAAGGTTCCACAGGAAGCAATAAAATCATTTTCAAAAATTAAATACAATGGATATTTGTTTAAACCTGGATTTTATGTATCACTTTATAAGGGTGGCGATATTGAACTTCATGTTATCTTAAATATTTTTGAAAGGGAAAATCAATGTATTTCGCTTTTTTGTCAAAAACTAACCATGATTCAATACAATCCCCACTTTTTAGCTTATGATATAGAACTAGAACAATTGGGAGAGTTTTCAATCGTAAACATTAAAGACCTAGTTGGACCTCCTTTAACTAAAGTAAAAACCTCGAGAGGTAAAACAATGATTAGAGTCAAGGAATATTACTGGGCAAGCATATAAAAATTTGCTTACTAGCGATTATAGGCACCTACCATATGGAAATTAATGGAAATTCTATTTTCTCGAAAGTGGCTCCTACGATTTTATTAAAACTTTCTTGAAAATGGACCAGTTTTTCCCTAATCGGATTTTGTCGCAACCCGCTCAACAGATTGTGATTGAATTTTAATGTGAGATGGCTTCATGGTTAATAGATTACGTTTCAAAATTTTCGAAAAAAAAAGTTTTTTTTTAAAACTTTAAAGTTTTTTTAAAACTTTATTTTTTCTTTTAAACATAAATTGACTATTTCTGGAAAAAAGTTACTGATTTTTTTTAAATAATAAACTAAAAAAAAAATTGAAATAAATTTTCAAAACATTTTTCAAAAAAAAAACTAGTCTAACGATTTTGAAACTATTTTTTCCTTATACACAAAACAGTAAATAAAAGCAGATGGCACGTTTTGAATAGTGACTTTTGAGTGATTTTTAAATTTTTAAAATTTTTTTCCAAAATCTCAATCTCAAAAAAAATATTAGATTTTAAAAGTACATATAAATTATTATGTAAATTAAGATATAAAGAAAGAAAAAATATCAAGGTAAAGTTATTTAAGCAGAAAAAAAAAGTCAGTAGTTTTAAAAGAAAAATATGGCGTCTTTATCTGATAAAGACAACAAGTTTGAAAACTCTCAAAATTTTGATCCAATCGATAAATATATGAGCTCAGAGGAGTTGCCTGATATATTCCTTGAAGATGAGAAGCCACAAGAAAATGATTCAGCTGCCGCTAACTCAGAATATATTGTTATAGACGTACCAAGCGGCGACACTCTTCCAGACAGCAATATTACATATACTGATGTAGTTTTTGAAACTGAACCAACAAAAAAAGAAGAAGAGCTAAGGTCACTCTTTAAAAGCTGGGATTTATGTGAACTAGAAGATTATTTTGTTGGTAAGAATTATATTCACTATACATATAATTATATAACACATATACTAAACAAATGCAGAAAGATACAAGCGCGGAAAGTTTAGAAACATTACAAAATAGGGGGGTCATTCCGGATTTCGATTATCGCCAGATGATATCGTTAAGACGATAGTCTTGCTTCGCGTAACATTGAACATTTTTAAAATAGCATAGGCTGGGATCTACGGTTGAGCTCCGTCTGTAGTTGAACGTGAAAGCCATTATGCTTAGTGGCGAAAGCCATTTATGTTATTAATTTTTTTTTAAACCACTGCTATAGTCTAGGCTGCATTCGCTTAGCAAAACATCCATTTTCGCCATATTCTCTTTTTCTTAAGGGTTTTTACCAAATAATAGAGCATAAAAATATAAATTTTTTCCAATGGTGGCCTAGAGAACAAGTTTTTCAGTCCACAGGCACCTTAATCGTTTGGATTGGTCAAGTACCGCTTCACAATCTTTTTCATCATGTTATTTCAGTCCGGAACACTCTTAAGGTGAGGCTCATCTGGGAGAGGTGAGGTGAGATACATCGGTTATTTCATCAAAAAGTATTAGATAATTTCGTGAAATGGAAAATCAGGTAAAATTGCACCCATTCCCTCCCCCCTTTAACTGCGCCTGGGTTGAGAGGAAATCTTATGGCAACCGCTATAAACCTGCACCGTGAATAATGGCATTGCCTTGCTGCAAAATCATAAAATCATTTAAATTATAGACGAAAACGTTAAAGGCAACCGTTTAAACGATTATCGTTTTGAAAATTAAGGAATGACCCCCCAGGTCACTATAAAAACAAAACAATGAGCTTGAACAAAGAATGTATTTTCTATTTAAATTGAACAAAATAAATAATAATGTATCAAAGCAACTCAACTATACAGTCTATCGTTAGCCTGGAATTCTATCGGGACAATTTTTATTAGCTGTATGTTGCTATGATATGCAATTATAATTTTGATTCATTGCTCTGTTTTATAAATTTTATAGAAAAGAGAAAAAACACGCCTATTTTTAGACATATATAAACTGCGTAAATATGTCAAATTTTTTATACGAATTGTGACAGAATTACGAAGTTTAAAACTACGCTTACGACGACTTTACGCTGTTGCATGAATACCCTTCTTGCTTTTGTTTTTAGTCAACTTTCTAAAACTCATTAATTTTTATTTTTAAATATGTAGAGCAAAAGATTTTCGTTCCAATCTTAAAAATAGTAAAGGCATGTGACGTCGATAGAATAGTAAAATCTTTTCCCCTTGGTTCTCAAATTATGTTCAAACACAGTCTGGAAAAGTGGCGAGAGTCCATAGGATGTTCTCTTACGGCTGCTGAATCATCGACAGAAACCGTCAGAAATACCAACGTCTCATATAACAGTTCTACAAGATGTTCAACTCCAAGCAATTCAGCACTCAGTGACATTTCTTTAAACTCCGAAATTGATGAAGGTGCTATTTCTCTTAACAAAATATTAGACAGCTCGAGTAGAGGCCAGTTGATAACTGATTTTTACAAAACCAACAACAAGTTTGAAGAAGAACAGAGGATTAAATTAATTAATATTGTTGCTAATTATTTCGTAGAAAATAAGAAGCATTTGAGTCTAGCAACAAGTGAAAAAATTGAAAACCAAATTATTGAACGATTTCAAACCGAAAAACTTGTAAGTTATCATAAAAAAGGCAACTCGAGCTGAATTTGAATTGCTTTCAAGGTATCGGTTTCCGATCAAAATGACTGAAGTATAAAAACGAGTTAATTTGACACATGGATTTTCTGTGAATCGGAACGGGTACCTCGATTTAGCTGATTAATATTAATAGCATATTAAAATAATCTATTAACTTTTTAAATGTTTTTTAGGTAATGGCTTTTTAAATGTTTTATAGGCATACTACAGAAATGCTAGGAGAGGAAGAATTTACATCAAATATATGAATCTTAAATCAGGCATCAATAAATCTTTTAATTTAACCCCAACTAGTTCAAAAAAATCGGGAAAAAATTTAAATATAATCAAGAAAAGAAAATTATTTGGTAAATGCTAGAGTATAAATTATAGTTATTTTAATTAAATTGTTATCTAAGTTCCAGAAATGAATGCTGAAGATTGCATTAAATCACTTAAATTTGATAATTTAACACCTGCGGAAACTGATAGCTATTGGATGGCATGCAAAAAGTATAGACTCAACCAAATGCAAAGTTCAGAATCCACATCAGAAATTTTAAAGGAATGGCCACATTATAAGGAACCGCTCGGTCACAGAATGGTAATATTCTTTACAAAAGTAGAATAGTTTTTTTTAAGAAAACATATAGAACAACTATTCATAGTCAAAGACTATAAACAATAAATCGATATATTTCTTGATTTTGTGGAGTTTAATGAATAAAATTCAATTCAAAGGTAATTTGTGGTTTAAACTCCAAAATGCGTTTCGCTCAGGTAAAGATGGTGGGCTCATAAGTAATATTATTTACATGTATGTATATTATATTTTGCATAATTTTGGACTTAAAAATTTTTCCATATTTTTCCCATAAAAAAGGACTCAGAAATGTTTGCAATGTTTTGGACCTAGGAATTTGTTTAAAAGTTTTTTCCCATAAAAAAAAGATTAAAATTTCTGCATAGAGAAATTTTAAGTTTATCTACCTTCAAGACTCACAAGGAGCATAGGGAAATGTATTCAAGAGGTTGAGGACCATTTACTCCATCTGGCAAAGAGGTCGGGGGCAATACAGCCCTTTGTTATAGCTATCGGGGATACAATTTTAGATTTAAATGAATTTTTCGTTTTTTTCGACGGTGTTAAATACAAATTTAAAAATTTTATCAGAGCGGTCGATGTTTGCTTTAAAATTTTTCATGTCATTAATTTTTCCTTTTCGAACTCTATTCAAAATTATTTTTATCAAATTTCTGTTAAAATAACTTTTTTCCGATTATCTCTTCACTAAGAAAATGAAATTAGACGAACTCAAGAATTCCAACACTATCTTATGCTGACATGAATTGGTTCTGGCCAAATTCTCCCGGAAATGCGTTTTTGGGCGTTTTAAGACATTTGGCAAAGCACTCGAAAGGTATCTTAAAAGAAAGGTCTTGAGCACCTGACTTAGAAATGTCTGCATAATTTTGGACCTAGAAATTTTTTTTTTAATTTTTCCCTAGAAAAAAGACTTGGAATTTTTTTTTAAATTTTTCTCTAGAAAAAATACTTAGAAATTTTTGCATAATTTTGGACTTTTTTCCCTAGAAAAATTACTTAGAAATGTTTGCATAATTTTGGACTTAAAAATTATTCAAATTTTTCCCTAGAAAAAAGACTGAAATGTTTGCATAATTGGACCTAGAAATTTTTTTAAAATTTTTCCCTAGAAAAAATACTTAGAAATTTTTGCACAATTCTGGACTTAGAAAAATTTTTTCAAATTTTTCCCTAGAAAAAAGACTGAAATTTTTGCATAATTTTGGACTTCGAAATTTTTTGTTTAATTCTTCCCTAGAAAAAATACTTAGAAATTTTTGCATAATTTTGGACTTATTTTGGACTTAGAAAATTTTTAAAAATTTTTCACCAAAAAAAATATATAGAAATTTTTGCATAATTTTGGACTTATTTTGGACTTAGAAAATTTTTAAAAATTTTTCACTAGAAAAAATACTTAGAAATTTTTGCAGAATTTTTGTTTTGGAAATTTTTCAAATTACAGCAGTAGCACTCTCAAGTTTACCATCAAAGACTCACAAGAAGCATTCGTGTACATAGGGACATGTACATTTACTCCATCTGGCAAAGAGGTCGGGGGCAATACAGCCCTTTGTTATAGCTATCGGGGATACAATTTCAGATTTAAATGAATTTTTCGTTTTTTCGACGGTGTTAAATACAAATTTAAAAATTTTATCAGAGCGGTTGATGTTTGCTTTAAAATTTTTCATATCTTTAATTTAGAATACCTAATCGCCTGTTTAACCTTTTCGAACTCTATTCAAAATTATTTTTGGACTTTTTTCCCTAGAAAAATTACTTAGAAATGTTTGCATAATTTTGGACTTAAAAATTTTTCAAATTTTTCCCTAGAAAAAACACTTAGAAATTTTTGCATAATTTTTGACTTATTATGGACTTATAAAATTTTTAAAAATTTTTCCCCGGAAAAGACTTGGAAGTTTGCATAATTTTGGACTTAAAATTTTTGTATAACTTTTAAAATTTTTCCCTAGGAAAAAGACTTAGAAATTTTGAACTTAAAAATTTTGTTAAAATTTTTCCCTAGAAAAAAGACTTAGAAAATTTTTGACTTATTTTGGACTTATAAAATTTTTAAAAATTTTTCCCCGGAAAAGACTTGGAAGTTTGCATAATTTTGGACTTAAAATTTTTGTATAACTTTTAAAATTTTTCCCTAGGAAAAAGACTTAGAAATTTTGAACTTAAAAATTTTGTTAAAATTTTTCCCTAGAAAAAAGACTTAGAAAATTTTTGCACTTAGAAATGTTTGCATAATTTTTGACTTTTTTCGCCAGAAAAATTACTAACAATTACTAAAAAGACAGAAATTTCGAACTTAAAAATTTTGTTAAAATTTTTCCTTAGAAAAAAGACTTAGAAAATTTTTGCACCTAGAAATTTTTGCATAATTTTTGACTTTTTTTCCTAGAAAAATTACTAACAATGTTTGCATAATTTTGGACTTAAAAATTTTTCATATTTTTCCCTAGAAAAAGAGACTGAAATTTTTGCATAATTTTGGACTTCGATTTTTTTTTTCATTTTTCCCTAGAAAAAATACTTAGAAATTTTTGCACAATTCTGGACTTGAAAAATTTTTCAAATTTTTCCCTAGAAAAAAAATGAATTTTTGCATAATTTTGGACTTCGAATTTTTTTTTTAATTCTCCCCTAGAAAAAATACTTAGAAATTTTTGCATAATTTTGGACTTAGAAAATTTTTAAAAATGTTTCACTAGAAAAAATACTTAGAAATTTTTGAAGAATTTTGGACTTATAAAAATTTTTCAATTTTGTGCTTAGAATTGAAAAATTTTTCAAATTTTTCCCTAGAAAAAATACTTAGAAATTTTTGCATAATTTTGGACTTTGAAAAATTTTTAGTTTTTCCTTAGAAAAAAGACTGACATTTTTGCATAATTTTGGACTTACAAATTTTTTAAATTTTTCCCTAGAAAAAATACTTAGAAATTTTTGCATAATTTTTGACTTTTTTCCCTAGAAAAATTACTTAACAATGTTTGCATAATTTTGGACTTAAAAATTTTTCTAATTTTTCCCTAGAAAAAAGACTGAAATTTTTGCATAATTTTGGACTTCGAAATTTTTTTTTATTTTTCCCTAGAAAAAATACTTAGAAATTTTTGCATAATTTTGGACTTAGAAAATTTTTAAAAATGTTTCACTAGAAAAAATACTTAGAAATTTTTGAAGAATTTTGGACTTATAAAAATTTTTCAATGTTGTGCTTAGAATTGAAAAATTTTTCAAATTTTTCCCTAGAAAAAATACTTAGAAATTTTTGCATAATTTTGGACTTTGAAAAATTTTTAGTTTTTCCTTAGAAAAAAGACTGACATTTTTGCATAATTTTGGACTTACAAATTTTTTAAATTTTTCCCTAGAAAAAATACTTAGAAATTTTTGCATAATTTTTGACTTTTTTCCCTAGAAAAATTACTTAACAATGTTTGCATAATTTTGGACTTAAAATTTTTTCCAATTTTTCCCTAGAAAAAAGACTGAAATTTTTGCATAATTTTGGACTTCGAAATTTTTTTTTATTTTTCCCTAGAAAAAATACTTAGAAATTTTTGCATAATTTTGGACTTAGAAAATTTTTAAAAATGTTTTACTAGAAAAAATACTTAGAAATTTTTGAAGAATTTTGGACTTATAAAAATTTTTCAATTTTGTGCTTAGAATTGAAAAATTTTTCTAATTTTTCCCTAGAAAAAATACTTAGAAATTTTTGCATAATTTTGGACTTTGAAAAATTTTTAGTTTTTCCTTAGAAAAAAGACTGACATTTTTGCATAATTTTGGACTTACAAATTTTTTAAATTTTTCCCTAGAAAAAATACTTAGAAATTTTTGCATAATTTTTGACTTTTTTCCCTAGAAAAATTACTTAACAATGTTTGCATAATTTTGGACTTAAAAATTTTTCCAATTTTTCCCTAGAAAAAAGACTGAAATTTTTGCATAATTTTGGACTTCGAAATTTTTTTTTTTATTTTTCCCTAGAAAAAATACTTAGAAATTTTTGCATAATTTTGGACTTAGAAAATTTAAAAAAAAATTTCACTAGAAAAAATACTTAGAAATTTTTGCAGAATTTTGGACTTATACAAATTTTTCAAATTTTCCCCTAGAAAAAAGACTGAAATTTTTGCAAAATGTTGGACTTAAAATTTTGTTTAAATTTTTCCCTAGAAAAAATACTTAGAAACGTTTGCATAATTTTGGACTTAGAAAATTTTTAAAAATTTTTCCCCAGAAAAGGCTTGGAAATTTGCATAATTTTGGACTTTAAAATTTTTTTTTAATCTTTCTCTAGAAAAAAGACGAAATTTTTGCATAATTTTTAAAATGTTTCCCTAGAAAAAAGACAGAAATTTTGGACTTAAAAATGTTGTTAAAATTTTTCCCTAGAAAAAAGACTTAGAAAATTTTTGCATAATTTTGGACTTGAAAATTTTTCCCTAGAAAAATGATAAAAATGAATTTTTTGAAATTACTCAATTTTTCAAATTTTTCCCTAGAAAAAAGACCTAGAAATTTTTACATAATTTTGGACTTAGAAATTTTTTTTTTAATTTTTCCCTTAGAAATATTTGCATAGTTTTAGATATTTTCAATATTTTTCCATAGAAAAAAGACTTATTAAGAAAAAAGACCTAACGAAAATTATTATTACTCGAATTTTTTAAGATCAACATGGACTTCCAAGCTTTGTGCGGAACAACCTATTCTTTGATGGACAACTTTGACCAACATTTTGAACATATCATGGATTTCTTGCGATTGGAAAACAATGTTAAAGACAAGGAAACGAAAACTTTGTTGGATTCTCTAAGTTCAGAGAATGATTTTGGTGTAGGTAAGCTTTCGCTTCATATTTTTATATTCAAGCTTAAATAAAAAAAATATTACTTAGCCAAAAAATCTAAATTTAAAATATAAATTAAAAACAACATGAAACATTAATTACATAACTTCTTCTTTCTTCCTTAGAGTCAAAAAATGTCATGCTTTTAAGAAGCATGCATGGATATTTCGTGCCCACTAAGAGAGCTGTTTATAAAGATAACACGGGCAGCAGTAGCACTCTCAAGTTTACCATCAAAGACTCACAAGAAGCATTCGTGTACATAGGGAAATGTATTCAAGAGGTTGAGGACCATTTACTCCATCTGGCAAAGCGGTCGGGGGCAATACAGCCCTTTGTTATAGCTATCGGGGATACAATTTCGGATTTAAATGAATTTTTCGTTTTTTTTGACGGTGTTAAATACAAATTTAAAAATTTTATCAGAGCGGTTGATGTTTGCTTTAAAATTTTCCATGTCTTTAATTTAGAATACCCAACCGCCTGTTCAACCTTTTGGAACTTTATTCAAAATTATTTTTATCAAATTTCTGTAAAGTCACCTTGTTCTAAGCATCAAATTTTTTCCGATTATCTCTTCACTAAAAAAATGTAAATTTCAATTTCAAAACAAAATTAACTTAAAAAATAATGTAAATTTCAATTTAAATGCAATTTAAATTTCAATAAAACAAACAATTCCGAGTAAACTACTAAATAGATGATCTTTTTTTGTATTCAAGATGAATACGACTTCTTTTAAAGACTTTTCAGCTGAAATTTCAATGGAACAACGTAAGAAATACATAGCCCCGATGAAAATAGTTCATTCAATCAATGAACAGAGGACACTGGCCCAATGATTTATATACATTAGGTCAATGAACTAAAATAATTCAGACAGTGAAAATAATTCATAGAATCAAAGAAAAAGTTACAGTGGCGCAATAAAAGGATTTCATAAAATCAATGTAATTAAGTTTTGGCTGAAAGAACTAATTCATTGAATAAATTAAAAAATTTCATTGGTTCAATGTAAGAAATACATAACCGCAATGAAAATAGTTCATTCAATCAATGAACAAAGGACATTGGCCCAACGATTAGATAAATTAGGTCAATGAATTAAAATAACTCAGGCAATGAAAATAGTTCATTGAATCAAGGAAAAAGTTACATTGGCCCAATGAAATGATTTCATTAAATTAATGAATTTAAGTTTTGGCTGAAAGAACTGAGTTCATTGAATCAATGAAATAATTTCATTGGTCCAACGTAAGAAATACATAATCGCAATGAAAATAGTTCATTCAATCAATGAACAGAGGACATTGGCCCAACGATTAGATAAATTAGGTCAATGAATTAAAATAATTCAGATAATGAAAATAGTTCATTGAATCAAAGAAAAAGTTTCATTGGCCCAATGAAATGATTTCATTAAATTAATGTATTTAAGTTTTGGCTGAAAGAACTGAGTTCATTGAATCAATGAAAAAATTTCATTGGTTCAACGTAAGAAATACATAATCGCAATGAAAATAGTTCATTCAATCAATGAACAGAGAACATTGGCCCAACGATTAGATAAATTAGGTCAATGAATTAAAATAATTCAGATAATGAAAATAGTTCATTGAATCAAAGAAAAAGTTTCATTGGCCCAATGAAATGATTTCATTAAATTAATGTATTTAAGTTTTGGCTGAAAGAACTGAGTTCATTGAATCAATGAAAAAATTTCATTGGTTCAACGCAAGAAATACAGAATTGTAATGAAAATAGTTCATTCAATCAATGAACAGAGGACATTGGCCCAACGATTAGATACATTAGGTCAATGAATTAAAATAATTCAGACAAAGAAAATAATTCATTGAATCAAAGAAAAAGTTACATTGGCCCAATGAAATTATTTCATTAAATCAATGTAATTAATTCCTTAAATCAATGTACAAAATTCGTTGAAACAATGAAAAACGTTCATTCAACTTACGAAAAACTACCCAAAAAAAATTGAATTTAAGTAATTAAATATTGATTCAATGAAAAAAATTCAGTGACTCAATGAAAATTCATTGATTCAATGAAACATATTCACTGGCTCAACTGCGTGTGTATGACAAAAAATTATATTTAATGTAAATAATTCATTGTTTCAATGTACCTGAGTATTTGCCTCAATGATTTATGCATTGCTTTTCAAAAAATATTCAATGAACTTTTTTCATTGCCATGATGTAAATTCATTGGGCGATGAATTCTTTCATTGAGCAATGCACAAGCATGCATTGGAACAATGAAACTCTTCATTGGCTGAATTTTAATGCAAAATACATTGTCGGAATGCAAAAATGCATCAATATAATGTACATATTTGGTTCAGTGTACCTATGCCTACATTATATAAACAACATACCGACCATTATTGTTTATTAAAATATATGTATCATCATCATCGTGTCCTGTATCCCCGGCTGGGGCATAGGGCGTCAACAAAACGTCTCCATCCTTCACGGTCTGCTGCAAGGTACTTAAGCTGTGGCCATGTCTTTCTCTGGGATTCTGCTTCCGCTAAGACAGTTGATTTCCATGTTGTTCTTGGTCTTCCAACCCGCCGTGCACCCTGAGGATTCCATTCAAAGGACTGCTTTGCAATTTCATCGTTTGGTTTCCTCAGTGTGTGACCAATCCAACGCCATTTACGCTTTCTTATGTCGACGTCCAGCCGCTCTTGACTTGTCCTGCGCCACAATTCCTCATTTGATATTATTTGTGGCCAGCGAATCTTTAGGATGTGGCGAAGACAGCGATTCACAAAAGCCTGCAATTTCTTCGAAATGGTAGACGTGACTTTCCAGGTTTCACAAGCATATAACAGCACGGATTTGACATTGGATTCGAAGAATCTCAACTTAGTGTGTAAGGAGATTTGACTGGATTTCCAAATTGGGGACAGAGTACCGAAGGCAGCACGAGCTTTATTTATTCTACTTTTAACGTCCAGATCCGTACCACCGTTTGCAGAAACAATACTGCCAAGGTAGTTAAATTGTTCCACTACTTCAACTGGCGTCTCCTGTAAAATAATACGCTGCTGTGTGGAGCGGCCTGTGAGCATTATTTTTGTCTTTTTGCTGTTAATTCTTAGACCACTCGACTCTCCCTTCACTTGCAGTGCTTGGCACATCCCGTTCAGCCCACTGATGTTATTTGCCAGTAGACATATGTCATCGGCATAGTCTAAATGACTGAGCCTTTCGAACGGTCTCCATTGAATGCCCTGTCGCTCAGCTGTACCAACACTGGCCGTCAATACGTCGTCCATCGCCAGCAGGAAGAGAATTGGCGATAGAACATCCCCTTGTCTCACACCCTGTTGTACTACGAAGGAGTCGGATAGCTGCCCATTGTGCAAAACAAAACACCTCGCGTTGTTGTGGGACTCTTTAATAATGGCAACAATTTTTGGTGGAATTCCTCTACCAAGCAACGATTTCCATATACATTCTCGGTTAACTCGATCAAAGGCCTTTTCAAAATCCACGAACATGAGGTAAAGCGGTGATTGATATTCCATCGACTGCTCGAGGACGATACGCAGGGTGTTGATATGGTCGACATACGATCGACCACTGCGGAAGCCAGCTTGATGCCTCTTGAGTGTAGACTCGATTCTATCCTTTATTCGCTCGAGTATGATTGTTGCCATTAGTTTTGGGAAAACGGACAAAACGGTGATACCACGCCAATTGTTGCAATTCTTTAAGTCACCTTTCTTTGGCAACTTAACAATCATACCATCCTTCCAGTCCCTGGGATAGCTATCGTTTTCCCAAATGTTTTGTATCAGCGGATGTAAAATACTAGCCGCTGCTACGGGATCGGCTTTCAGGAATTCAGCTGGTATTCCGTCCAGTCCAGCTGCCTTGTTGTTTTTGAGGGGATTTATTGATGTACGAATTTCCGATTCTGACGGGGGTTCGATGTCAATACCCCTATAGGACCTGCACATCTCGTTTAGTTGGGGCACTTCAGCACTCTGCTCAACTGAATCCTCATTTAGCAGGGCACAAAAATGGTCCTTCCATCTACGAAGCTGATCCTCAATTGATACCAAAAGTGTGCCATCCACATCCATTACAGGATGATTGGTGTTGCTTTTTTTCCCGATCACATCCTTGGCTATTTGGTACAATTCCCGGATATCTCCTCTTCTGGCAGCGCTTTCCGCATTATCTGCGAGTCCATCCAACTTCACCCTCTTGTCACGTCTCACACAGCGGTAGACCATCTTATGTGCAATGCGGTACTCTCTTCGCAAGTCAGCCTTTCGTTGAACATCAGCTTCGGCATTTATTTGGATTTTCAACGATTTGCGAAGTTCGTTCTTATCCCAGGTGTCTTGGGATATCCAAGAGTCTCTACGTCTCGTTCGCTTGGGTACAGTTTCGGATCCAGCCTCCATAAAAACACTTTTAATTTCACCCCACATCTCATCAATTGTTGAATTCTGGATTCCATTTAATGACGAGGCTCTGTCGTTAAGGGTGGTGACATAGTTTCGACATATGTTGGGATCATTTAAAGCATTAGTAATCAATTTTGTGCTCCTTGCTGCATCCTGCGCTGGTTTTTGTACGGCAGCGGTTCGTAGTTTGAGACTCATCAGAACCAAATGGTGGTCGCTTCCCACATCGGCATTTCTTAAACTCGGGTCATCACACATAGACTTCCTCCATCGCTGCTGAATCATGATAGATGATATGATCAATTTGGTTTTTGGTTTGACCATCCGGATGCACCCAGGTAATTTTGTTGCACGTCTTATGCTTAAATACAGTCCCACCTATCACAAGACGATTCGCGTTACAAAAGTCGACAAGCAAGTCACCATTTTCATTCCGTGACCCCACGCCATTTATTATATTATCTTTGTTTTAACTTAACGTCTACCGACGTACAAAACGATTTATCTGCTTATGCTTCATATGTAGATTCCAAACATAAAAATCGGCAAAAACAAATAATCTTTTTCGTTCCTAATCCTCACCCTTCTAAACCGAAGCTAATAACTATCTACTATCAAAATGTCAGGGGTCTACGCACGAAATATCAGACGTCTACTTAAACTGTCAAAAACTTTCTTTCGATGTCTTTGCCCTTACTGAAACCAATCTTACGCCTGACTTTTACAACAGTGAACTTTTTACCTCTGATTTCAGTGTCTATCGTAAGGATGTCCTAGTTACTGATGAAAGTCGTACTGACGAGTTATCGAATAACTCCTCATCAGGACTCATCGCTGTTTTTAATCTATTCCACTCCTTCCTCAAAAGAATTTTACAACCTCTCCTTCCTGGTATAACAAAGAACTTCGCCTGCTTCGTAATAAAAGAAATACTTTATGGAAAACATTTCTCAGGTCAAAATCAGATCAAGATTTTTCCAACTATGTTTCCGCATACAATAATTTTTCCACCTTGTGTGAATCTCTCTACTCAAACTTTCTTGCTCAAACTCAATCTGATCTTATCTCGAACCCAAGACACTTTTTTCAATTTATTAACTCTAAAAAAAGATCCGATGGCTATCCCTCAACTTTGAAATACTCCAATGCCTCATCCGCGGATCCAAAAATTATATCCAACTATTTCGCTTATTTTTTTGGTCAGGCGTTTTCTTCTTCTAACTCTGAAGTAGATCTTCACTTCTTTACTTATATGAATGGCTGTACTCAGACCTCACTTGCATTGATTAACATATGTCAATCGTCAGTGATTCAGAAAATTCACCTGCTCAAAGACGATTTCTCATCGGGTCCTGACGGGATTCCTCCTATTGTTCTTAAGAAGTGCATTTCAAAACTAAGTCAACCACTAACGGCGATATTTCAACTATCTTTTTCTAGGGGAGTGTTTCCGAATTTATGGAAAGACTTTTTCATTATTCCTATCCATAAAAGAGGATCTAAAAGCGATGTCTCAAACTACATACCGATTGCTAAACTTTCATGCATTCCTGAATTATTTGAGAGTATAGTTCATGATAATACACTTCTTCATTGCAAATTACTTTTTTCAGATAAACAACACGGCTTTCTCAAAGGTAGATCAACAACATCTAATCGCACTGAATTCGTATCCAATACTATCTATGCTATGGAACTTGGTCATGAAATTGATGCAATTGCAACTGATTTTAGCAAAGCATTTGATAAAATTTCGCACAATGTAATTATTTTCAAATTGAAATCATACGGATTCCCATCACTGTTCATATCTTGGGTTCAGTCCTATTTAAACAATCGTCTATATACAGTTTTGTTCAGGGGTTGTACTTCCAACCCTATATACTCAACATCAGGGGTCCCACAAGGGAGTCACCTTGGCCCCCTGCTCTTCTTGTTAAGTGTCAACGACGTTGAGCTTATTTTAGAAGGATCCGACTTGTGCCGAGATTCAGCTAATTCGGAGCCGCAGGGAGTGAGTGAAATGAGTCACCTTTCGTTGAAAATCGATTCAGTTAGCAAAAGGGAGTGAGTGAGCGAGTGAAATGAAATGTCAGATTACTCGCCAGATATTTCCGCAGTGACTTGGTGTATGTGTTGGTAAATTTCTAGTTTTGGATAGGTATGTGTGCTTTTCTCAAGAATTCCTATTCATGGATAGGAAACGAAATAAAAAACAACAACGTAGATAAAAACAACTATCCTTTTATTGATTCTTTAATTTTATTTTATTATCATATGCACATATATATATGTATATTAAATAAATGTATATTCTATTCACTTTCAACACTTTTAAACTTTTTATTTCTCAAGGGTAAAACTCACATTAAACTTGAATTATGACAAAAAAAAATAATTGAAACAAAAGATACTCCAAACTCCATTATTAAAGATTCCAATGTTTACATTGTTGTATTTGTTGTTTCATTTCGTTTTGCGTAACGAGTGTGACAAGGAGGTAGAATTTAGCTCTTTTATATTTATTCTTTGTCTCATGTTCGAAACTAAATTCGAACTTACTCATTTCACTTAAATAGCTGAATCACTTTTGCGAGTGAAGTGAGATGAGTCGGCGAGTAAGGCGAGTCATCTCATCTCACTCGCTGAAATAGCTGAATCTCGGCACTGGAAATTTATGCTGATGATATGCGTATTTCTAAACAGATTTCATGCACTGCAGATGCTGAGTCACTACAAAAAGATTTAAATAATTTTTTTACTTGGTGTCAACATAATTTTCTTGAGCTTAACGTCAACAAGTGTCAAGCCATCACTAACTCAAGGCAACGCCCACCTTTTCCACAGCGTTACTACTTTTTGAATAATGTACAAGTTTCAGTTGTCACCTCTATTCGTGACTTAGGGGTTATTTGTGACAATCAGCTAATTCAACTCTGGGTTTTGTTAAACGCTGGTCCAAGGAATTTTCAGATCCCTATGTCACAAAATCTTTATATGTTGCTTTTGTTAGGCCTCTGTTTGAATATGCCTCTCAGGTATGGTCCCCTTATCACCATGTCCACATTCAGCGTATTGAAGCCGTTCAACGTAGATTTATTAGATTTGCCATGCGCGACCTCGGATGGGACGACCAGGGCTTTCGTTTCACTTTTTCAGAAAGCAGTACTTCGAGGAAAAAAATAGCAGTACACAGCAGTACGACAGTAAAATATATATTTACAAATATAATTGTTGATGCATTTAATTTTGTTGAAATGCATATATTGTTCATTAAAAATTATCACATACGCGCGCATTACCTTTTTAACGCTAGCGCACTGCAATGGTGGTATTAAAAAGTTTTCATTACATACAAAGCTCTTGTTATGATTGTGCACGTTTTTCTCAAAATCTATTGCTTTTAGGAAAAAAGTTAATATTTTTGGGTAGAGTTTTATAAGCTACATACAATATTTATTGTAATTATTTTTTTCCTTTCCCTTCCTTAATAGACCAAATTTGACCCGCTGTAACTTCATTAGTACATAGGTACCTATAGGTTTAGATAATTTTACTGCCTGAAAGTTAATTTTCATAATTTTATTGTAAAGTGAAATTCCATAAGGTTATTAAATAAATTGAAACCACTCCTTTTTCCAGATGGTGCCCTTACTTAGCCTGGACACCACAAAAACTTGGTTTATAATGAGAAAACGTAGCCAAACGCCTAAAGTACAAGAAATATTGCTGATCGATTAATGCTATTTTAATAAATTTTTTGACTAAATTTCCTGTATGATTTACTTTTAAACTATAGGTTGTATGAAGAAAAAGCATGGTAATTTTGTTTTGTATAGAATTGAATAAGCTATTTATTTTACTTTAATATTTCATTCCAAAAAGTTGATAGTTTTCGTGAAATTAGCAAAAAACTGAACTTTACACTCTTCTCCAAAAATTCTTTCTTCAGCCAAAATTTAGGGTGGTTTAGGAAAGGAAGTCAAAACAAAAATTCAGCCTTGTAGGAGTTTTGTGGAAGTACATACAAGTCTAAATTTCCTGGGCTAGAGATCCATTTATATAATTTAACATTGCTTGACAGGCGGGTGAAAAACTACATTTGGACGTGTGTGGAATATTTTATTTCAAATGAAATCAAAACGTCCATAAACTTTCTTTTTTCAGATAATAAAAGATAATCTGAAAAGGTCCAGAATTTCGAATTTTTTACTTGCGATATACAGGCAATGCCTAAACGACAAACTATGCACTCGTAAATAAATGTAACGCGAGACTTTTTTAATTTATTAATTTTAAAGCTTTTTGGATAGGATTATGATTTGCAAATGTTCTGTGAACAAATTTTCAAAAAAGCAGTACTTTGATCGTATTAGAAGTACGGCAGTATGGAGTTTAAAAAAGCAGTACAAATACTTCAATTGCAGTACTTCGACAGCCCTGGGGACGACCCATTTATACTTCCTCCTTGCGAAAACCGAATTAAACTGATAAATTTACAAACCCTTAGCGATCGTCGTGACAATGCCGACCTACTTTTCTTACACCAGTTATTAACTGGAGGAATTGATTGCGTAGACATATTTCGAAAAGTAAAGTGGAACTCAATTCAACGTAGTCTTAGATCTGTACTACTCTTTTCGATACCCTTTCACCGAACAGAATACGGCCAAAATGAACCTCTCACAAGAATGTTGAGAAAAGCCAACAACTCAACCGTTTTTGATTTAAGTTCCTCAAAAACTGCCCTTAAGATTGCTCTCCAATAACTATCCATCCCTGAAACTCCACCCTATTTATCCATTACTATTATCTTTATATTAATTTAGTTTTAAGAATTTTGATGTTTAGTTTTAAGATTCATATATGCTTGAATTAAGCTTAAATAAATAAATACATAAGATGTCCAAACCCGGAGGTTTACTTCCCATTAATAATTCTTTTATTAATGGGAAGAATAACCTTGGGTCCCCGTCGTGGATGGTGGTGGCGAAGGGGTTCAAATAACCACAGATTCTCTCAGTACAGACAAAAAAGCAAAAAAGGAAAGTAGAAGATTATCTCGCACAAGCAAATTAAATTTTGTTTTGAAATGCATTTCGAGATTCGAAGCTGAAATGATAGCTAGCGAATCTCGAAATTATGACAGCGGTAGGTTTCGGGGTGAATGATAACTGTACAGTAGTTCGAGGTTCATGGATGGGATTACCGGTTGGACGTTAAACACGCCGTGGTAGGTATTGTATATTTTTTTCAGAGGAATAAAGGGGAGGTTACGTAGGGAAAGGGCTCCTCCAAACGAGTGGTGTTAACCCCCAACGGGACTAATTTACCTCACCAAACAAAGGGAAGCGCTTCTTTTGTGTGGAGGGCTTGCGGTGTCGACGCAGGTTAACATAGGTATCTAAGTTCGAAAGTCAACGTCTTGGAGTTCGGTCAGTGTGGTGTAAATTTAATTAAGGCTACCTTTCACGGTAATACCGAAGTTTTTTTACAGTATACAAAAAAGTATAGTGGTGGTTAGGTTTTTTTATAGTGCTGCGAGGACGATTTTTATATTTTGGAAACGTCTGGGATAAATTAAATAATTAATAAATCCACAAAGAGTAGAGTGGTTATAAGAACTTTAGTGTCAATCTTCAAAATAACAAAAACCTGAACGGTTTGAGGTTTGGCGGAGGGGCAAGATCCCTCCTACTTCCGACGAGCTTAGCCGCGCACCGCCAGCATGCCACCTCCCCTTTCATCAAACATTCGAGCCCGTCCTATCTTATCCTAACACAATTTTAATTCACTTCCGGTTCCTGTCAATTTCCGGTTTCCTTTTCAAAGTCTTTTTCCTTTCCTAAATCCCAATCCTATCCACGGGTCCTCATCCAATTGCCCCATTACATTGTATAACTTTTAATTATACGCTAGATTCTTCTCCTCTTTGTTGATTGTCTGTATTCTATGATCTGGGTATAAGTGTTGACGCTAAATTGACATTTACTGAACACTTTAACTTAACAATTAAAAAAGCTAACAAGATGCTTGGATTCATTAAACGATTCTGTCGTGACTTCAAAGATCCTTATGTCCTCAAGCTTCTTTTTATATCTTCTATGGGACTGGGACCAGTCCTTGAATATGGGTGTGTCTTATGGGCACCATAATACTCTATGCACATCAATAGATTGGAGGCGGTTCAGAGGAGGTTTATGCGGTTCTGTCTTCGTTTTCTTCCGTGGTCCCAAAGAACGTCTCTACCCCCCTATATTCATAGACAAAAGTGGATAAACCTGCCTTTGCTCTCAAAACATAGACAGTACAGTACCTACAACTTTGTTACATTATTGGAATAGTGTACGGTTCAATAACATCTTTATCAGATCTGTGTTGATTAAATTTCAGTTATAGTCAAGTAAGCATAAGAAGACAGCTACCTATGTGTCCTATATTCAGTAGCTCAAACTATGGTGATAATAGTCCTTTTAATCAATTGATTCCAGTTTCAAATAAATATTACTTTTTGATTTCATCAATTAATGACAATTTAAAATGTATCAAATTTAAAGAAAATTTTCTCAACACAATATTGTAATAATATTTATAAACATTTTTGTTTAAGATGAAAACCTTGCAAAAATACCTAGACAAGAAGGGTAATTTAAAAAAAATTACTCATGGTTTGAAAATATTTGTAATGGTGGATTCAATGCACAATAGGTAATTATAACCTTGATTTGCCATAAAGACCAAGATAGTTTAAGATTGTTTAGTTTTTCTTAGATCACTGAAACCATTTTAATATTGCTTTTTGTAATGTAATTAATTAACTAGGATAAGAAAACTAATGTACACTAGCCTTTAAGATATATTATTGTGAATCATGAACGCTCTAACATAAATGTAATATTACGTTTTCATTAGAGCCAAAATGAGGTAATTTCGCAAATTACAGAAAAAGTGTTTTCATCTAATTACCTCATTTCGTTTGACAACCCTGTCATTTTTTTTTACTTCATCGTCAATAACTGTCATTAGAAGTAAATTTAAAAAAAAACTAAAATCGAATACGACACCGAATAATCTGTTTATTTGTGCTGTCCACGAAAATGGGCCCTTATATAATCTAATCATCCACCCCAAAGTTCTGTCGACTATTACTACGTTTACAAGCAGAATCGAGAGCTCGAGCTGAAATAGGGTCGAATATTCAACCCAGGTTTTTCGTTACTTGAGTTGAATGCTCCAATTTAGAATTGAGTTGAAATGGTATTGAGATTCCAGAAAAATGAATAGCATTAATGTATTTATTTCAATGCAAAACAAATATAATTAAATTAACACGAGTACTTTACTACACGTATCTATTTAAACAATACTATATTTGAAGACAAACATACAAATAAACAGACCAAAGTATAGTATCTGTAAAACCAACTCCTCAACCCAGGTTTTTCGTCACAAATTTCGACTTGACTCCCCGAGCGGAGTGGAGTCGAATCAAGCTTATTTCAACTCAAGCCAGGTATACAAAGAGTTGAAACGAGCTTCAAGCTCGCTTCAACACCACATGTAAACGTAGTATATCATTGATGTTGACCCCAGAAACGAGCTGATTGCGAGTTAGATCCAGGGCTGCCAGAAATCATGATTTATCATTATTTTCATGTTTTTTGGACTCAAATAATGTTTTAATGATTTCGAGTCCAAAATCATGATTTTCTTATTTCAAAAAAAAATTATGTTTTTTTATAATCGCTCTGAAAAAAACATGTCTAAGCTACACTACAACCTGAAACGACGAACACTTTACAAAAACAAACATAAGGTGTGTTTTTTTTGCAAGCCCGGGGGAATCGGATGAAAAAAACGACATCGGGGCTAAGCGACGCCATTACAGAAAAAAATGGAGTTTCCATACAAACTATCGATAACATGTATGAAATTAATGCCGGTAACACAGTTTTTATCTGGGCTGAAGTTAAGCCCCGAAAATTCTCTGGGATAAGCTAAGCCCGAAGGGGGTTAGTTGTTGTTGCTTTTAAAATGTAAATTACTTAGCCCCGACATCGTTTTTTTCGTCCAAGCCCAATCGGGCAACGAAAAAAACACAGCTATAGTTAAAATGACACTTTGACTCAAATGCATAACTACATTTTTGTTTCTGTGATTTAATTTCAATTCTGTGAATATATGTGAATTCACCATACAAAAATTCATGAAGGAAGGAATGCATACTGTTATACAACTCATCATTTTAGCTACTCACCACAAACACACACTTTTTCAGCAAAAATAATCCAGAGAATATGCTTCTTTTCATTTCTCTATGCTCCAGATTCAAGTTTCTAACTTACCCTGAGGCCACACGAGAAAGTACTTGCAAGCAAGTTGGCTACATACACTGCCTGTCAAATTCGTAATTTGCATTCCACTTGCCTCCCACTTGCTTTCCACTTGCATTCCACTTGCTTGTCTCCCAACTTTCTTCTCAACTTGCTTCACTACTGGCTTCAAAACTTGCATGCCAGTTGATAAGCAAATTGCTTGGGTTTGTTTGTGTTAGTGAACAAATGTGAAGTATTGCAACTTGCATGCAAGTACTTGCTCGTGTGGCCTCGGGGTTACTAACGTGAAATTCAAAAAATATTTTATACTATCTATACTTTTGATTTTCAATGGGCTATAAACTACCTATATACCTGAAACTGTGAAAAAAAAATAATATAGCACTCATAAATATGTATATAAATTATAATAATTTATTTTAATGTAAGGCTTTTTCCTTTGGAGGTGGCGAAGTACTTGCAAGTACTTTGCTAGCTTTTTTCAATGGAACACATCAAATTGCTTTCCCATGTAAAATGTATCTACTCGCACATATGAGAGCATGTGCAGTTGGTAGTACTAGATTAGGGTTTTCATCTGCTCATAAGTACTTTGCCACCTCCAAAGGAAAACGGCTGTAATATACCCGTTGTTCAAACCAGAACCAAATCGAAGAGAGAGCAGTGTATATTTTCCTATTTACCATATACACGAACATACATAGCATATGGATAAGACCTATATACATAACGCACAGTGCGAAGAGAAGACAACTAGCCAGTTAGACAGCAACATTCATAGCAACCAAAGCTCATCTTATCAAATAAATTAAAGTTACTTTTTTGTATAATCTTGAAATTCAAACTTAAAAGTTGAAATAATAAAATAAATGATTATAACGTTCATCATCAAATTGTAGTTGAAGAGATTCTCATTTTTTGTTACTTTTCATCATTGCACAACGTGCACAAACATTTGGTGCCTCCTGTGAGGACTCTCTTTACTACAGTTTAACAAATCGTCATAATCAAAGTCAAATCGGACATCAAACGGCACATCCAGAGCTAGAGAACTCTCCGAGTACCTAAATTAACCAGTTCTACCTACATAGAGGTTCACCGTTTGATATCATTTCTACATAGAGGATCACCTTTTGATATCATTTTGGATTGCGGGACTAGTTCACATTCAGTTCCCTATTGTGAAGATTTTCTGGCCTTTCTCATCACGTGATTGCAGTCATCTGGAACAAGTGTACAATAACCTTGGACATCATAGCAAGAAATTAAAAGGCAGGTGAGTGTGTGACTTTCATTCGTAGATTAGAGTTTTTTTTTTGGTTTAAATTGCAAAAATGACTGAGGTTGAGGTATCGAAAGAGCCAGAAGAAATTGTCAAGGTGCAACGTGATTTGTTACACAAAGTGTCGAAAGCTCTTCGTAATTTCAAAAAAGACCCTGCTGATCGTCGTACGAAGACTTATTTTGAGGTTCGAAGACTTAATTTAGAAAAAATATATTCCGAATTCATAAAAAACCATAAAAAACTAGTTCAATCTTCATTGAACCGGGAAAATAAGTACTTTACTGAAGACATATCCGATGTATTTGAAGAGGAGTATATCAAGGTGTTTTCCACGATCAACGAAGCCTACAATTTAAAGTTTCCTGCACCTTCTATTGACGATAGTAAGCAATTAAATAATTCAGAGTCTTTCAATACTGACGATGATAATGGCCAAAAGACAAGTAACACAAACTCCGTTCGGCTGCCTAGGATTCCACCACCTGTATTTTCCGGAAAATACATAGATTGGCCAGCCTTTTATGATTCCTTTGTTCGATTAATTCATTCTAACACGTCACTTGCAAACATCGAAAAGTTCCATTTTCTAAAACAATCGTTGCCTAGTGATTTTGACAGTGATATACGTGACATTCCCTTGACCGCTGTAAACTACGTTACAGCTTGGGAAACATTAGAAAAAAGGTACAATAACAAGCGTGTTTTGTTCACCCATTATATGAATCTTCTATCCTCTCAACCATGCATTCAAAAAGAAAGCGCTTCTGATATTAAACATTTACTGGATACTTCTCGTTCGTGTGTGAGCGCTTTACGAAACTTAAAAATTGGAATCGATCAATGTGACCAAATTATTGTCCATTTCTTAGTCGTCAAATTGCCACGAGAAACTCATCATTTGTGGGAACAAGAACTCGGTAAGTCAGCTGATATTCCTACCTTCCAGCAGTTCACAGATTATCTAGACATTAGGTATCGCATTTTAGAAGCCATGGAATTCCAACAAAACTTGGTCAAGCCAGCACCTGATAAATCGCTCACATCCACCACAGTTAATACAAAGCCAGTAAGCAAAACCAGCAACAAATTCTTCCCTCGTCGTGAAACTAAAATCCATCACATAGCTTCTTCACAAACAAATCAAAATACGGCCTGTTTAGCTTGCAAGGAGCCCCACATTCTACGTCGTTGTCCTAAATTTCTTGCAATGGATTGTTTCGAACGCAAGGCCATGGTCGATCAGGCCAAGCTTTGCATCAATTGTTTGTGTGCAAATCATTTGGCGTCTTCGTGTTTCAGCACTAGGAACTGCCAACAATGTGGTAAGCGACACCACACGTTATTGCACTTTCCCACCAACAACAACAACTGTCATACCAACAACAACAATTCATTTGCATCACATCAAACAACAACCTCGAACCGAAACCCTGCTACGGACAAGAATACAAACAGCATAGTAAACCACGTCACCCAATCATCAGCAGCAGATTTAGAAACTTCTAGATTTTTGTCTAGATCACCAGTTTTACTTCCCACGGCAGTTGTCAATGTCATTACAACAGATGGCCAAACTTTTCTTCTCCGTGCTTTGATTGACCAAGGGTCAACTGGTGCTCTTATTAGTGAAAGGGCGGCCCAATCTTTAAATCTCGAGCAATTACCAATTATTTCATCTATCCAGCTTCCAAACGGTCAGCGAACATCTGGGAAATCAGTGGCAAACCTTATGATTCAATCTCGCATAGACGATCAATGCACATGTTGCGTTTTTGCCTCAATAGTAAAAAGTGTTACGGACAATTTGCCATCAACAAGTGTCAAGTGTCATGATTGGCCACATATAAGAGGATTAGAGTTGGCAGATCCAGAATTTTATAATTCTTCATCTATAGATTTACTTCTAGGTGCTGATATTTTGGCGAAAGTTTTGATGGGAGGTCTGCGGAAAGGTGATACGAATGAACCTGTAGCCCAGCAAACCAAATTCGGATGGATCGTATCTGGCGAAGCATTTGAACCCGCTACTGAGATCCCATTATCTTCAACAATCACCTGTTCGCATGTTTCACTTGAGCAGCTCGACTCTCTTGTCAAGAAATTTTATACACTCGAAAGCATTCCTACGGAGCAGCAATACACTACAGAAGAAAAATGGTGTGAAGAGTTCTTCAAGAGAACTCACAAACGCCAAGATAATGGCAAGTATTTGGTTCATTTACCTTTTAAACATTTATTTGATTCGAAGGTGACGCTGGGTAGATCAAAACAAATGGCTTTAAATCGATTTTATTCAACTGAGCGGAAACTGAACAACAATCAACATTTACAAGATCAATATGCTAGGTCCATACAGGAATATTTTGACCTTAACCAAATCGCTCCCGTGGAAACAACAGAAAACCAGCATCGTCAGCTCAACTCCAACAACCTTCCTACATATACATGTTGCGTTCTTCCACATCATGCCGTTATTAAAACAGACAGCCTGACTACACAGTGCCGTGTCGTTTTCGATGCTTCGTCCAAGACTTCTAATGGAATATCTCTCAACGATATATTGTGCAATGGACCCGCACTTCAAAATGATTTGGCAGCGGTTTTGCTTAATTGGCGTCTGCACAAATTCGTCATCACAGCAGATGTAAAAAAGATGTATCGCTGCATCGATGTGTCTGAAGAAGATTCCCAGTATCAACGTATTCTTTGGCGAAACGAACATAGTCAAATTCAAGAATTCCGTTTAACAACTGTCACCTTTGGAACTGCTTCAGCTCCGTACACCGCCATTCGAGTCATGCACCAATTGGCTGATGATGAACGCGAACGATTTCCTTTGGCCTACAGCGTACTTAAGGAACAAATGTATGTTGATGACGTTTTCACTGGAGGAGACACAATAGACGAGGTTATGGAAATTCGCAATCAAAGTTTGAACGCTCTACGCTCCGGAGGTTTCGAATTGCATAAATGGGCTTCAAATACAACCGAACTACTTGATTCTATCCCACTCGAACAACAAAGCAGTGCTTCTGCTCTGGAATTAAATAGCGATGAAGTTATCAAAACATTAGGTATGAATTGGCAGCCTGGTCTCGATCTATTTCGGTACAAAATCAATTTTGAGCTTCATCAAGATACAGTCACTAAACGAAATGTTCTATCTACGATAGCTAAATTGTTTGATCCTTTAGGATTCATCAACCCCATAATCGTTTCAGCGAAGATATTTCTGAAGAGGCTGTGGTCATTGAATCTCAGCTGGGATGAGCCACTTTTAGGTGATCTTTTGGATGATTGGAACCAAATTTTGCAAGATTTGCCTCAAATCAACCAGATTCAAATCCCGCGCTGGCTTCACTTTTCACATCAGTCAATAAGAAAAGTGGAGATTCATGCCTTTTGTGATGGATCATCTCAAGCTTATGCCTCTGTCGTTTATTTACGTATACAAGATAACTACAATGGGTTTCATACCAATATAATTACAGCAAAAATCAAGGTAACCCCAAAACCACAAATAAGCATTCCGAAAATTGAATTGTGTGCTGCTGTTTTAGGCATAAAGCTGGTACAATGGGTAACCAAACACATACAATTGCCCACTGCTGCAATTTCGATTTTTTATTGGACTGATGCAACCATAGTTCTTTCCTGGATTCGTGGAGATGCTAATAGATGGCCTGTATTCGTGGCAAATAGAGTTGGAATAATTCATGCAGCATCAAACGTAAATCAATGGCATCATGTCGCAACTCATGAAAATCCAGCTGATCTTTCTTCTCGCGGTACAACAGCACTTCAATTAAAAAATTCCGATCTATACTGGCATGGACCAAAATGGTTAAGAGAATCCCAAGAATCTTGGCCAACATCCAACTGGACGTTTCTAGAAACCGAACAGATTGTTAACGCTCTTCTTGATTTACCTTCAGAATCATTTCTGCAAAACTACTCAGCTTTTTCACACTTGTGTCGAATCATGGCCTGGGTGCTTCGCTTTGTGCACAATTGCCGCTGCAAAAAGAAACTAGATGAAACACATAAACGCAAAAAAGGAACTCTCAAGGTTGAGGAACTGGACCTCAGTCTTATAAGGTTGGTACGTCTTGTTCAAACTGAATGTTTTTCTTCCGATTTACAGGCATTATCGAAAAAAGGAGCCGTTTCGAACAGAAGTCAGTTGGTAGGGTTAGCACCTTTTCTAGACAACGACAAAGTACTAAGAGTAGGAGGACGTTTACAACGCTCTGCACTTTCATATAACGAAAAACATCCAATGATTCTTCCAAAAGATCATCATTTTACAAACCTTATCATCAGTTACGGTCATAAAACTACTCTTCATGGTGGAATTCAACTCACAGCATCTTTCCTTCGGAAGAAATTTTAGATACTCAGCGCTAGGAAAGGAATTCAGGATGAGATAAGATCATGCCTTACTTGCTTCAAAGAAAAACCACGAGTGACACAGCAACTGATGGGCAGCTTACCTGCAGCCAGGGTTAATCCATCTTTTCGACCATTCTTAGCAGTAGGTGTTGATTATACTGGTGCGATAGATCTTAAATAGATAGATCCAGATACCGAGGTAACACCACATACAAAGGGTATATTGCAATCTTCATTTGCCTCGCAACCAAGGCAATCCATTTGGAAGCTGTTACAGGAAAGACGACAGATCAGTTTTTGTGTGCGCTATACCGTTTTATTGGAAGACGGGGATTATGCCATGACATATACAGTGACTGTGGCACTAATTTTATCGGTGCAAACACTGTTCTCAAAACGAATACAAAAAGGTTCATGGAATCGATTGATCGAGAAATTGGACCCCAACTAGCTGAAAAAGCATTCAGTGGCATTTTAATCCACCACATTCCCCGAATTTTGGTGGATTGTGGGAGGCAAACGTTAAATCGGTTAAATATCATCTTAAACGAATCACAACTGGGACGCCGCTCACCTATGAAGATTTATCAACCATTCTTGTGAGAATAGAGGCCTGTCTTAATTCTCGGCCATTGTGTCCGCTCACCTCAGATCCCAACGACTTGGCTGTGCTTACTCCGGGTCATTTCCTAATTGGAGATTCACTGCTAGCGCCACCAGAACCACCGGCTCCCGAAACCACACTCAGACGTCAATACTTACAACTCCAACGGATGTTTCAACAATTTTGGCCACGATGGTCAGCAGATTGGCTATCACACCTACAGTCAAGACGCAAATGGTGTCAACAGCATGAAAATCTTCAGGTCAATGATCTTGTTATAATCAAGGACGATAGACTTCCACCCAACCAGTGGCTCTTGGGTCGCATCATTGAAACCCATCCCGGTGAAGATCAATTAGTACGGGTAGTCACAGTACGCACAAAGAATGGAAACTACAAACGTTGCGTCTCAAAAAAAAAGTCTCAAAGTTACCAATTAAAAACACTCTTAATCTTTCGTGAATAATCACATACTCACCTATTTTTAAGAACTCTTCTTTTAAATTTTATTAAAAAAAAAAAAAAAAAAGTACACAAAAACATCGCTTTAAAATCTCTTTTTTTTAAGATTACACATGACATTGAGCTTTGCTTCCATCAGTCTCCTCACAAATCTCTCTTGGATATCCATAAAACCACCATCCAACAACTACAGCAACCTTTAAGATGGGATTTGTATGCCATGGGAGGCATGGCATAGGGGGGCGGCATGTTCAAACCAGAACCAAATCGAAGAGAGAGCAGTGTATATTTTCCTATTTACCATATACACGTACATACATAGCATATGGATAAGACCTATATACATAACGCACAGTGCGAAGAGAAGACAACTAGCCAGTTAGACAGCAACATTCATAGCAACCAAAGCTCATCTTATCAAATAAATTAAAGTTACTTTTTTGTATAATCTTGAAATTCAAACTTAAAAGTTGAAATAATAAAATAAATGATTATAACGTTCATCATCAAATTGTAGTTGAAGAGATTCTCATTTTTTGTTACTTTTCATCATTGCACAACGTGCACAAACACCCGTATTCCTTCCATTTTTGTGTTTTTTTAATAAATGCTCTCAATAAATATTTGAAAATATTTGTTCTACTTGTTACGATGTAGTTTAAAATTTTTAATATATCTTTTACAGTTTTCCAACTCAGATCTGTAAATCATGATTTTTTAACTAAAATCATGATTTTAAACTATGCTTTTTTTTAATTTCTGGGTGGCAGCACTGGTTAGATCCAAGGCGTATGCATGTCATTTGCCATGATATCAGAAGCAGATTTCAAGCACAATAGCCGCGTTTTATTATCGCTCATAACCCATATGGTTCACCTCGTGAAAATAAAACGATGTGGGTTAGTGTAAAAGCAGTGCTGTATATCAGTCTCTTTTTTTCTTATGTTTATTTGTTTTTCATGTAAGCACTTGTCTCTTTTCCTCTCTATTCCCTATACTGCTGACAAATCGCTGACATCCATTCACAATGGTAAATAGCCCTCTGCCGGCCAGAGTGAAAACCTCTATCTGGGTTATTGAAATTAACCTCGATAGAAACCTAGATCCCATGTTGTTTTTGTAATACATGTTAAAAGATAACCTCGACCCAGATCCAGAGATAATAAAACGCAGCTAATAGCCGCGTTTTATTATCGCTCATAACCCATATGGTTCACCTCGTGAAAATAAAACGATGTGGGTTAGTGCAAAAGCAGTGCTGCATATCAGTCTCTTTTTTTCTTATATTTATTTATTTTTCATGTAAGCACTTGTCTCTTTTCCTCTCTATTCCTAATACTGCTGACAAATCGCTGACATCCATTCACAATGGTAAATAGCCCTCTGCCGGTCAGAGTGAAAACCTCTATCTGGGTTATTGAAATTAACCTCGATAGAAACTTAGATCCCATGTTGTTTTTGTAATGCATGTTAAAAGATAACCTCGACCCAGACCCAGAGATAATAAAACGCGGCTAATATTGGCAACTCAGAATCTATTGACTTCGGCCACTTTTGTGTTATGGTTCCAGATTGGTATGTAGCTTGTAAAAGTACTTCAATAAATATATATCCCTTATGAATAATAAACAACTTCCCTAATTTCAGATTCGAATAACAAGGACAAGGAGAAGCGTTAAAAAATAGACCCGATGACGGTAGCATATGAAAGGCTTTCGAAATAGATCCCGGTGGCTATTTGATCGAGATTTTTGTATTGATTTCCACTATTGTAAAATAAATGCTTAGGTTTTTCTACTGCAAATACTGCTTGTTAAAATAATTATTTATTTCAGTTTCAAAAGAAAATAAAAACAAAAATCTGAAGTATTACTTCTTCCTCACGGTATTCTTTTGTAGAGAACATAATGTACGTGTTTCTCCTCCTACCAAGAGCTCCAAAATAGACGGGTTCGAGCATGCGGGTGCGAATGTCCGAAAACATGACGGTGTTGTCTCTCGATGATGATCTCTTGATGAATCGATGGTTGAAGCCTTTTATCCAATAAGGACTAGGATTTACTTGATTAAGCTATAGTTATAAATAGAATATAGTACATATTTATCGCATTTCAGGATACGAAAATATCAATATTTTATTTATTTTAAGAATAATAACCATTGAAATATTTGTCTATAAAATTAAAATTTATTTTGTTTAAAATTCTTCTTGATGTTTGACGGTGTTCATACCAGCTTCACGTGAGGCGACTCATTTTGACGTCTCTCTTTTGTATCTCATTCTTATTTATTGAAAAGAAAGAGATCGAGAGGTGAGGCAGAAATGTTCAAAAAATTTAAAAACTTCTTCCTCACCTCGCCATCTCTTTCCTTCCAATAGATAGGAATGAGATAAAACATAGAGACGTCAAAATGAGTCGCCTCACGTGAAGCTGGTATGAACACCGTCTTTGATATTTTTCTCGCTTCAAATTTGACATTTGAATCAGGCTAACTCACAATAGCAATTAATTTAGAGTTATTTGATTTGTTTTCTTCCAATTTGCAACCTAATTTCGTGCAAATTTGGCTGAAATTATCTCATTTCGAAATGTGACTTTGTATGGGAAATGAGGTAATTTCGGATGTAATTTGGAAATTTTCAACGAAATTACCTCATTTGGCCTAATGAAAACGCAGTATAAGAGAAATCTGGAAAAGCGATGGCATACCCAAGCGAAAAATGTATTCCTACATCCGAGGGCTTATTAAGTCGGCATTCCTCGCGTTCCGATGTTTATTCACTATGTTATCTAGTTATCTCAAAAATTTCGAGATAACTTGAGTTGTTGTTGCGTCAGCGGTCATAAGCAATTTTTTAACATGGGATTACAACAACACGAAGCTATCCAGATAACTGAGAATTAACATAGCAACGTGCCCAATTACGTTACCCGATTTTTCCACAGACGATCTTTGTCATAGGCGAAGGGAGTATAAAATGAGGGGTAAGAACCAAATCGTCCGTTCCTGGCAAACTAACACGATTTTTCCAGTATGTTTGCGTTCTCTTTTATACTTTTTCCAGATTCTTGTGTGTTCAGTGTTGACCAGCGTTACCACTAATCAGAAAATTTTCCAAAGTAGATCCAAATAAAAAAGTGCAGTTGGCACATTAATTTGCATTATCAAACTTATATTTGTATTTTCGAAAAAGAAATTAATAATAACATATTGATTGAAAATACATAGTAAAAACTACTTACTTCTGAAAACAAATTTTTTTTGGCAATCCCAAACGCAAATGTCAACAAATTCGAGTTTTAAAAAGAAAATATAGCTTTAAATTCGTTTGAATCGTAAAATTTTGCATTTTATATTTTCTACGTGACCAACAAGCTATTTTCTTAGAACTTTCAAACGCTAATTATTCGCAGTCCACAGCAATGGTAATTTTTAGCCATTTAAACAAAAAAAAGAAAATGGTAGTTTTTCCAAAAAATAAATGGTAGGAAGATGCAAAAACCAGGGATCAATTTTAAAAAAAATCCAAAAACTAACAAAGTTTTTAGATCACAATGAAAAGAATAAAATAAATTGGGTGGTGCAACAGCTCGTCGAGAACCAGGGCTTAGTGACTTACAACTCACAACCCTTCCTGTGTGCGGGTTATTGACAGGAATGGAGAGGACCTACAGTTTTTTGCCGAGTCCGAAAGGCTAAATGAGAAGCACTTTTTCATGACAAGTACATATATACTGTTGGAGGATTTGTCAGTTCCTCGCAAGAGGCAGCACCTCGGATAAAACATTTCTGTTTTTAAATGGCACGGCTGGGAATCGAACCCACACCTTTGGCAAAGACAGTCCTACACACTAACCATCATCCCACGAGGTACTGCCAATGAAAAGAAACAAAAACGAAAAATTCAATAAATAACACTAAAAATAATAAAACAAATAACCTACTAAGACTAAAAATTATTTGTTCCTACTATGTAAATTCGAACTTTTAATCTCTATATAAATGATCCCTGATGGTTTTTCAATCGAAACGATTACATATTTTTGATGTACTTATTCAGCCTTCAAAAACTACATCATATGAATGTTTTCTGTCGACTCTTTTTTTTGGCCATCTCCTTTACTTACATATATTGGCACATAACGTTATACAATGTCTTAAGTTAAACAAATTATAGATATATAAATTACATGTCAAAAAATTTTAATTAAAAGTCGGCTGACTTAATCGTCCTCAGGGTGTTCATTCCCGGTTGTCAATGGTGTTTTTGGTGCAGGTTGGGGGAAGTGTTGGGGCTTAGCCACGGTAGAAGGCTGACCCAATGTCAGCGTAGAACGAGACTGCTTCCTCGCTATCCATGATTATGTTGTCATCAAGCACAGTACACATATTGAAGGTAATATCATTAGCGTTTTCATTTTTGTTCAGTTCTGCGCATCCATCAAAATCAGTGAAAAATGGCGACTTTACGTGACCCCGACTAGTTAAACATCAAAATTTGTTGTGTGTTATGTGTTCATTTGTAACTTATTTATTCACAAACACAATTGTTTCAAGCTTTTTAGTGTTTATTAACATTTTTTTAGTGTTATTTAAATTATCCTTTTGTGTTTGTTTTCTTCGTTGTTGTTGTAATACAGTGGAAGAGGTCACGTAAGGCTGCCATCTTGAATTTCTTTGACAGTTCTCATTTCGGACCACATGCGCAAGATAATACCTTAGATATGTGTACTGTGGTCATCAAGAGTTTCCATTACACTGAGGTACCTTGGCTCCGGATGTCGTTGTTCAGAGGTCATCCTTCTCATTAGCTAATTCGGATAGTCGATGATGTTGAACTTCTCAATTTTCAGTTTGCTATTCACATCTCATAAGCAAGGCACTAAAAGGGTGGGTTTCAAGAGGAATAAGAATGACTGCATGTCAAATACAGAACTTAAAATAATTGATTTGTGGTTTTAATTTTGTTGAATTATAATTTTTTTTTCGTAAGACCAGAAAGTATTTGATTGCCAGTAGATTTGTTTTACGAAGAAAAAAATGCAATGGGCAACGCTGGTCCGAATATGGCATCTACTTTTGAATGCAAAATGAAAGAGAGCAATAAAGTATGAAGAGGACAGAGATAGAAATCTGACTGGAAAGATCGTTTCATATCGTTACATGTAAACATTTCACCCGATGTGGATTCAGCATTTCGTTCAGGAGGGGGGGCAATTTTTGTGAATTTCCAAAATCTAGATGAGGTCTACAGAAAATTTGTGTACACTTACACTTCATACACGCCTGGTCACACAAAGTAATGTGAGTTGATGAGTTTGAAATTTGAAAAAAGCAATAAACTGTTTCATAACTGCCATAGTTCTCGAACAGAGGACTTTGAACTTTTTTAAATGAGGTTTTGCAGTTTGTAGCTATAGCATGGTGTCTTTGCAGCTCGGAAAACATAACGGAACAGTGGTATGTTCCTATTCAGACACATGACGTTAGATTTCGAGCGGAGTATCCAGCCTCTTCCTTAGCTTGGAAGTAAAAGGCCGTTTTCGAGAACGTCATCAGCGTCAAAAATGCGTTTTGCAGAATTTTCTCAAACGCAAACTGCAAAAGTCTTCTGTTCGAGAAGGCAAATACAAGTTATAGGTGCCAGTTATAGCTATCATTGAAAATTTTAATGATAGATTTTATGACGTTTAGGAAATAAAATCATTTATTATTTTGATGGGCAAATAAAGGTTAAGACTTAGTTAGTATTTCTAGCCAAAAAAAAATTTTAAATAGGCCCAACTTTCCACATAAATACACTTTTCTTATTCCAATGATTGAACTACCTTACCAATAATGATCATTAAAAAATTAAGTCATTTTTTGTAGAAAGTTAGGCATATTTGAAATTTCTTTATTGAAGGGGGTTGATTAAAAAGATTTTGTGCAAACAAAGCCATTGCAGTAATTTGAAAATTGCTGTATTTCAGCTAAACTTAAATTATAGATCAAAACCGAGATGAATTGTATCGTTTGCTCAGATGCCTTTGCCCATCGATACAATCGCAAACTTTCCGACATTGAAATAAAACACAGTTATTATAGTGAAAAATACAAAGAAAGCACCACTCTTTATTAAACCTTTCCTTCCGACCTTCTCGATTGTGACTAACTTTCGTTATACATTTCACTAACAATATACTTATCTTTCGTTAAGTTTTAATATAAATGTTTCATTTAAGCTCAAAACATCGACTACAGAGTTGCCAAAGTCATGCAGTTCGATACAATAGCAATATTCGCGTCGAAAAATGGCAATCATTTGACAATCGAATTGACGAAAAAACTATCCTTTCCTTAAGTATTAAAGTTCCATCCAACTTCTCTTCCGCAGTGACTGCTGTAGTCGCTTCCTGGTTTCTCTCCAATCTTCTCCGTTGGATTCGCACTCTTCGCCAGTTTAATAATATGGAACACGGAAGTTCCGAAAACACATCCATAAAAGTGATAAAATTCTCACATCAAAAACGTATCTTATGGCTTAAACAGATGTACAGCACGTCTGCACGCATCGCTGCGTACAGCGCCTAACTCGAAACACAGAAGAAGTTCTCGAAAGTGGACACAGACACATTCATGAAATAAGCTCACCAGAGGGGAAGACAGATATCCGAGAGTCGCTCTCGAGAGTTTTCTAGTGAAATTACTCCCTCAATGGAAACGTACATTTTAATCTTTATCACAAAAAGAACTCTATCACCCATTTAGGGCGGTATTCACTGAGCACTCATAAACGGCTCTTAAGGTAGAACTATAATAGTCGGAATGGCACTGAAGCTAATGTCAAAAACCAACGAAAAGTAGCTTTCCGTACCGAAAAAAGGGGAACACACCCATAATGTAACTATCATCTTTCTTTTTGGCATTCCTATTTCACCAAAACTGTTTTCAAAAATGACCGCACTTTGTCGGTACTTCCTGGATCCTTGAATAAATGAGTGTTGAATGCACATAAATAAATTCTTTGTGACTACAGTGATTTTAATTTCATTCCACATATTTTCTTAGTTTTGTCTAGGGGTGAGGATCATTGCACGTTTTAGTTGGTTTTATATAAGGAAATGTTCTTACCTTACTTTTTAGTTTCGCTAATATTTCGTTCGTACATTGTCTACTACGTTTGCGGATCCAAAATGGACTCGTTCGCTTGAAGGGGAGATAGACGTCAAATGTTGGTTTATATTAGCTGTGTTAAATGAAGAAAAACTACACCAGGGGTCCAATTCCACAAGAGTGAGTTTTTTCTTTGTACATAGAAATTCGTATACACATCGATTTTTGCGACTCGGCAAGTGTGAGTTTAAAGTTTTTGACAGATAACGCATGCACAATCAATCAAATTTATTTGCATTTGATTTGGGTGTGAATAGAATATGTACACAGAAAATCAGTCACTCTTGCGGAATTGGGCCCCAGAACAGTATAAATATGTGAAAACTGTCAAAACTGTCAGATTTAAGCAAAAAGTTTTTCTGAGATAAATTTTAGCTTATTATTATCCCAGACAAACAAATCAACTGGTACTGGTACTTCAACATTTCTTACTCAATGGGCACGTTCCGCTGTTTATTCTCAGTTATCCGGATAGCTTTGTGTTGTTGTAATCCCTTGTTAAAAAACAGCTGATAACAGCTGACGCAACAACAACTCAAGTTATCTCAAAATTTTTGGGATAGCTAGATAGCATAGCGAATAAACATTGGAACGCGAGGATTTTCTCCATCACAAAAGTAGGTGCAGGAAATATTGTTCTTAACTGTTCTGAAAAACATCATGGAACACATAGTGACAGAATGAAGAACAGTTCGGGTAAGGTTTTTACTCATGGAACACACAATTCTGTTCTTTTCCGTAATTTTCTCCTCGGAGCAGATTCATTATATAAATCATTTATTATCCTATTTTTTCAAATTTTCACAGCAAACGAACAAAAGAATTATCTTCACCGCGTGAACTACAAAAAGAACTTAAAAAATTGAAATAATAAATAAAATTCCTGAAGGCGTGTTTTTTGGGATTTTATATATAGTACAGTGAGAGATTTCCATAAAAACGCATCCGCAGTGGCCTATATTTTTGTATTTGCAATATGGTACGCCTGAACAGCTGTCACGACACAAAAGTGAATTTTGTGAAAGTTAAAAGTAGAAATAAACCAAAATTATTAACAAAAACTAACATATTTGCAAGTTAAATGGGAAATATAACTATATATTTATATAATTAATGTTTTCAATCAAATGTTTGTGTCCCTTTTTTCTTTATTTGCCATTTTCAGATACGAAAATTGATTTTGCAGCTAAAACGAAAAGAAAAGGGGTAGGGGTGTGTTGGTAGACTATGGTCAAAGTAAAAAAGTCATGATTTAGTCTGCTATTACACGAAGACTTTTTAGTTGAGATTTCTCGAAATTTAATATTGTGAAAGTGAAATCAAATTTTGTTTTCTTAATTGCACTCAGTTAATTTTGAAAAAAGTCATGACTCAAATCTCGTCGTATAATAACAGACTCAAAACACATGGAGTAGATGACTTTATTAGCGATAATTGGACATGATTGTATGGCTAATTTCAATGCATTTACCTAGTTTTTCACTGGAAATTTCTTAACTCACCAATTTTACCGGATTAACTGAGTACATTAGTAGCCAAATAAGCCTGAACCTTCCTTGAACTTCAGTTAGTTTCAGCTGTACTAACTGGTTCAAAATTTGATCCATGGTTCAGCATTTGTGACTCATCGATTTTATCGGATCTACTGAAGTGCAACGATGATTTCAAGGTTCAAGTATGTTGTTATAACAATTTCAAGCTTGACCCTTGTTGAACCTCAATTAAACTGCCGAAATCAGTGAGCTAAAATAATTGAACAACGCATCAAAGCTTGAACCACGTTTATACAAGTAGCCTTTCCACCAAAAGCAGTGACTTAAAATTGCTGAGCATCGGATCAAAATTTGAACCATGTCTATACAAACTGGTCCCTATAGACCAAAGGTTTACAAAAAGAGCTTTTCATATGAGCTGCGAATAGTGAATTTTGAAATGGGAATGATCGTGAATTTTGACCTTCCATTCCCTTGAGTAATTTGTTTGGTTGCCTATAGAAGAAAATGTGAAGAAAAATGCTTTGTGAAATGCGTCTTGATGTTGTGGTTTGCGAATTATCGTTTGACAGTCGGCAGAATATATCTTGTTTGTCACTTATAAATAAAAATGCTAAATTTTGCAATTTAAACTAATTTAAGGCAGGGTTTTTTGTTTAGCATAGCATAAGATAGGATCATTTTTTTTTCATTTTGTCGAAAAGGTACAAACGACCCTGTTTAGACTGTAATTACTCACTACGCCACCATGCCGTAAATTTATGGGTGAAATTTTCTCTTCACCGATTTCTTCTACAAAAACATGGTATTGACGACGTGAAAAGTTACAGTCTAAACAGGGCCATTCATTCAACATAATTCTACTCTACGAACATAGCCATCGAGAATTCGAGATACATAAAAGTACCAGTCGTACCTATTACGACACACAATAATCCTATTCAATTGAGTTCGATACACGAACAAACGTCAAAAGTTTATCGGCAGTGGGATTCTACTTTAACTTTTATCGGCAGCGATTTTGCTGCCGATGCTGTTTTTGTAATTCATATAAAATTTCACTGTGCTGCGGATAGCTTTTCCAATAAAACACACCTAATATGTGTGCGTGCGAGACTCATTTTTGTAAGGATCCAAGAAGTATCGACAAAATGAGTCAGTGAATTTTCTTGAAGGGTTGCTTCGAAGGTTTTCGAATTAGTTTTCTGAGAGAGCGCTCATAACTTTATGAGTGGTCAGGACCACTCATAAGTCTTATGAGCGCTCATAAATATTCACTATTATTGCTTGGTGAATAGGCTCATAAGTTATGAGCCGTCAGTGAATACCGCCCTTAGTATGAAAGTTTTTGGTATTGCTCAATAACTTTTATACAAAAATGTAGTTTATTATTTTAACTTTAATTTGATATCTTTATCATGTAGATCTGAGCATTTGAAGCAAAATTATAAATTTTTGAAGGTAGTTACTCGTAAATCGACGTATTTTAAATATTTTTTTTTAAATAAAAATCAACTTCAATGTTGAAAATTTAGATAAGTTCCCCTGTCGCCTCTCCCGTTACATTGTACATAATAAAAAACCAGTAACAAATCTGTAGAGTAGGGTTGGAGGTGGAGCAATAACAACTTTTTAAAACACTATTTTTCAAATTGTAAATTTTTTTCATTCAAAGCATATTGAAAAGTGAAAACGAAATTGATTCAACCTGGTCCCTAGTATGAAATAAATTGACTTTTCTCACAAAATGTCATGCAGTAATGTAGCCTGACATTTTTATCTTTTGATTAAAGACCTTGGCGCAAAATTATAGTGAAGTTAACACGATACTAAAACAACTTTAGTGTAACACTCGGTGATAATGCCGATTTCTTAAATTATAGGACATGTCAAACCAACTTTATATTTGAGCACTTGCATTAAAGTTAAAATCACCAAAGTCTGATTTTGATTTTTTAGTATCTATCACACTAGCTCAAATGACGTCTGTCGCACGAACTGTCATTGATTTAGGAGAGTTCAACTTTAATTTGCTAAGAAAATTGTCTTAGCGCGACACTAACTAGCATGTGTCTATAATTCAAGAAAAGTTAGAGAACTGCATTAAAGTTAAACAATTGTTAAATAGTGTCACGCTAAGGCCCTTGAAATAGGCTGTCTATAATTTTGCGCCCTTAACTTTGAAGATCGAGATCTAAAACCGAAGTTATAAGCTTTTCACTCAGTCGATTTGAAGACGCTATTTGTAGCCTATTGAATAGACCGGAAAATGAGGGGTATAAAGGAACAATTACGTGCAAGGGTTTTTATTATTGAATATATTTGTTTGGCCCATAAGCATGCTTAAAACCGAAAATGCTACTAAATTCACCCATGCGTTTCTGAGAGAATGGTCACACTGGCCACTTTTCAATATTATTGGTGTAGCTTGAAAACTAAGCCGAATTTGACAATTTTACTTTTTGTTCAAAATAAAATTTTCTATGGGAATGGATAGTTGAAAAAATTTTACGAAAAAATTTAAGCAGGAAAAGTTAACAAAAACCAACCTAAAAAAAATCAAGGATATCTAAATTTTTTAATAAATTGTGCATAACTTTTTTTGAAGCAAAGATAGGATCATGCATGTCATGCATGGACAAAATAAAGTAGAGACTAAAGGCCTTAATATTGCATGTTCAAAAATTAATATTTGTGCAAAATTGACAGAGATATTCCCATTCAAACCTTATCATTTTTTATAATTTTTCGCAGTTTTGGCCCGAAAGTCCCTTTTTTCGGTACAATATGGCAAATTTCACTTTCGTAAAAATGTTCGAAATCAAAATTTTGATATAATATGACATTAGAACTATAGAGAATTTATAAAAAGGATGTAAGTTCGAAATTTCGTTTTTCGGCTGTTTTTTAAATGCTTTCAGACCTACAGACCGAACGGCTAGTCCGATTAACATAAGATTTGGTACTAGGTGCTAGGAACGTTAAATTTGTCATAAAATAAAAAAAAAAGGCTTTCGGGCAAAAACTGCGAAAAATGATAAGATATGGTAAAGTTTGAATGGCTATATCTCTGTCAATTTTCAAATAATATAGCTTTTTTAACATGTCATATTAAATTCGTAAGACTCCAGTTTACTTTGTTTATGCATGTCTCGCAATTTAGAAAAAAATTTAAAAATCTTTGATTTTTTTTCCTGCTTAAATTTTTAAAGAAATTTTCCAAACTATCCATTTCAATAGAAAATGATTTTGAACAAAATGTATTATATGTAAAATTGTCAAATTCGGCTTAGTTTTCGAGTTATACCAAAAATACTGAAAAGTGGCCAGTGTGACCATTCTTTCAGAAACGCACGGGTGAATTTAGTAGCATTTTCGGTTTTTAGCATGCTTATGGGCCAAACAAACATATTCAATAATAAAAACCCTTGCACGTAATTGTTCCCTTTTAAAAGGTCTATTCAATAGGCTATTGTGCATACCGGAACTTTTCTTAACTGAACCTGGTCAGTCAGCAGCCAACGAACAACCATTTATTGCTGCAACTCTGCGCTGCCAAGGAAAAATTTATAAACGTATAACGAAATAACCTTTTTTTGATTACATTTTTTAAAATTCATATTTTATGCTTCGTTCGTTCTTGCCCCCTGTATCCGCACCTGCTTCAGAATAAGCCTTAAATTTTTGGATATCGATTGAAAAGTTGCTGCAAATAACTTCCAATTTGACTGCAAGTCTCGTTATCAATCTAATGTCCATTTTGGTGATCTCTGCAGCCAAATTTGGATTTCCGAAGAATCTTCGTAATGTATTGCCGTCATTCGTTGTTCCAGTTCCTTGTTTTACCACGTCAATCTTTATTCCAACCTTTGATATGAATTCGGCTTGAATTCGTTTTGTTTCCTCTTCCTTAATAGCCCGAGTAGCTTCATTAGTTCTCCATGATTTAAAGGCTAAGTTATATCCCAGGTGTAATAATATGTACTTCATGAATCTAATCCGTGCATGCAGTGTTGACATTCCCAGTTTAAGAGCTTCTTCATCCAGGACCTTTGATTGCAACTTAGATAAGTCATTGATCTCAGAAGGTTTAGCTCCACAAATAATGCAGTTACTCGCATCAGAACTAGTATTTGACAAAGCTTGATCTGTTTCCTTCTTATATTAAAATTTTAGAGCTCTGCAATATCGCGTTGAAGATGGACGGGGATTGATCCATGTTACATTGTCTTCTCCAGTTGTTGACGTCATTTTCAAAGGAACGATCGATGTCATGAAAAGACGAGAATCCGATACTTCTTAGTTGCCAATGGAAAATGTCACTATGCCCAGATGAACCATCACAGCCCCACTTTGTGTGAAGTTCCAAAGTTTTTTTTTTTTATTTTACATTAGTTTTTATTGAACGGAAATTAATATTTACAATTGGTTCTTAATTCTATTCTTATATTATTATTACATTGACATTTTAATTTGTTTTGGCACATAAGGGGCCTAATTTTATACATTGTTTTATTTTTATAAAAATTATTTAAAAGATTGTGATTGATGATTATACTATTTAATACTATGAGGATGATTCATCTCGGGTTGTTCAAATCCGGTTGTCTTTTGGAAGGATGTGGGGTTTCGGTGGCTTCTAGCCACGGTGATAATTTGACGCTGTATCTTCGTAAAATTGAAGTGCCTCGTCGTCGTTGATAGGAATGATTCCGTTGTCCAGTAGTGCTGTCACATCAAGGTATCGTGGCTCGGGGTGTCTCTCTTCACTTGTGATGGTTCTCACCAGAGGGTTTGGATGATTGCTTAGGTTGTTCGTCAGTCTTTTGGCAGCACTGATCATGTATTTGTCAAGGGGTGTTATTCCGGATGCCTCGTAGAGACGCTTGTTGCTGAAATGTTTTCGCCGCCGTTGGTCGAAGTGGAGTCCTGTGCAGATCCGAAGGATCTTCCTCTCGAACACTCCCAGTTTCTTCATGCTGGTTTTCGAAATAGTAAACCAGACAGGAAAGCAGTATGTGATGATTGGTCTGAGAAGTTGTTTATAGAGAAGCAACTTCGTCCTTTGGCTGAGTCCATTCCTTTTCCGCAATAGGGGGTGGATACGGTGGAAAGCGTAGTTTGCTTTCTTCAGAACAGCTGTTACATGCGGATTGAAGCGTAACCTCTCCTTAAAGTTTACACCCAGATATTTCACCGATGGTTTGGTTGTCAGTTGTGATCCGTCAGGCAGATGATGATGCTGCGGCAGCTTTTAGCTGACGGAGTACTTCGCTGTCCCGCTGGTCTTCTGAAACAAGCCAACTCAGATTTGACTGAATTGACTTTGATGCCCCATGTTGTGTAGAACTCCCACAGCCTTCTCACGTGCTCTTCTACTCTTTGGGCTGCAATGATTGGTGAAAAGGATTTCGCGTATGTTAGTGAATCGTCCGCATAGAGCAAATTCATAGCATTGTTGGGTTGAGGTTGGTCCGATGTGAAGATGTTGTAGAGGTACGGTCCCAGCTTTGATCCTTGAGCAACTCCTGCCCTGATGTTTTTGGTTGTTGACTGGCTGTTTTCAATCTGGACGAAAAACGATCTGGAATTGAGAAAACTGAAAATTATTTTTATTAGTGCACCTGGAAAATTAAAAGTGGTTAGCTTATGAATTAGTCCCTGTATCCAGATGCTATCAAATGCTTTCTCTATATCCAAGAAGCATCCAACAACAACCTGACAGTTATTGAGGGTGCTAACAACGTCGTTATGAAATCGCAAGAGCGGATGTAAGGTAGAGTGCCTCTCCCGAAATCCAAACTGCATGTCCGGAACGACGCTGTTAGCGGTGCAGAACGCTTTCAATCTCCGAAGAATAAGTCCTTCGAGGATTTTGCTGGTGTTGTTAAGAAGAGATATGGGACGATATCCAGAAACGGTTCCTCTGTCGGCTTTCTTCGGTATCGGTACTATTTTTGCTGTCTTCCATCGTTTCGGAAAGTAACAATTGTTGACGCAGCTGTTGAATAGGATCGTGAGAAACAGCACCATAGCTTGGGGAAATTTCTTTATGATGTAGCTGGAAATCATATCTGGTCCGGATGATTTCTTAGGCCGTCCACTTTTGATTAGCTCAGCTACTTCTTCAGGGTTGGTGAAGCCTCCAGTCAGCTCGGGATCACTAGCAGGATTTTCATTGGTAAAAAAGATAATTCCAGCGTCTGTCTGCTGCAGCTGCTCAATTGTTGACTCAACTTCCTCTAAGAGTGAAGGATCGCTGGATGGGTTTGGCACGAAATTTCCTTCAAAATATTCGGCAAATGCTTCCGCTTTATCCTGAGTCGTTGTGACTTCCCCTTGCCTGGTGCTGATTTTTTCCGGTATTTGCTGTCTTTTGCCGATGATCTTGTTTATTTCCTTAAATGCATCGGGTCCAGGTTTGATGGATTGTAGCCTATTTTGGAACTGGTTGTTGTTAAAATGTTGAAGAGCGTTCCTCAACATAATTTGCGTACATTGAAGTTCACTCTTCACCATTTGGTAGTTTCCGTTGGCCGTGTTCCAATCCCTTTGTTGAATCCTTTGTAGGCGCTTCCGCAATCGCTGTCGATGATCATATAGTCGAACAATTCCTTCTGGAAGATGCTGGTATCTGTCCCTTGAGTGAAGTTCCAAAGTTTGGTCTTTGAATTGTTCCAGTTCATCACATGGAATTGTTTTCAAAATTCAGCTAGCAGTGTGATCAAGCAAATCTTGCAGCCTTACTTTAGCAGATGTCTCGTTTACTTCTATGTTTTCTGGATAACAAGATTTTTTGGCCTCAACAATATCCTTGTACTTCGGAAAAATATTATGACCAATTTCTTTTGTGGCTTTTCTTATTACTTCGTATTGATACTTGGATAGTTTGGTTTGAGTTATAAGAGCTAAAGCATGGCCATTATTAGCCAAAAAAATTATACTCTTTGTAATATTACTAAGGTCAAAACCGTGTTTTTTTAAATCGGATTCAGGGAAACATATTTGTACACTGTGCTTAAGATAGGATCAGGGCGGGTACAATTCTTTCAAAAATAGTTAGCTGAATACTATAGCTTTCTAAAAAGTTTAACCAGAAGGTGGAGCTTAATGGAGCTAAAACTGTAGCTCAAATGAAACATGAAAGAAGAATAAAATAATAGTTCTAGTGCACTCGCTCCTAGCCCCACCTAAAAGACGATTTTTTTTCTTTTTTCTTTTTTTCGCTTTTTATTTTGGGAGCTTGCGACCATGAGACGACTTTTTAAAAAACTAGCTTTTTTCACCCTTTCTAGAAATCTTGCGACTTTTCTGACCCCATCTCTAGAAAATTACATGGAAAAGGTTAAGTTCTTGTTTTTTTTTCTAACATTTTTTTTCCAATTTTCCATGTATGCATATGAAGAAAACATAATGTCATTACGATGATAGAGAACCCCAAAAAAGTGTAAGGCAGAATTCTGTCTGTCTATTTCTTCCTCGACCTGAGCCCAAACCATTGAAACAATTTCTTCAAATTTTTAAGTTAAGATTTGTTGGTAAATCCTTCCAGGTTTTGGTTCACAATAACGGTACTTGCCATGCAACTGTAAAGAAAAAACTTGTATATCTCAAAAAGAGCGATTGTCCAAATTTTATTTTATTATTATAAGCTTAATACAAGCTATAGGCTTAAAACTAACACACAATTTATTAAATCTATGCTTAGATATAAAAGGTCGAAATATTCAAAGGGCAAGAGTAAGAATTAGAAGAAAAGAGCTATAAGATGGGTGAGTTGAGAATAGCTAGTTTTGAAGAAGGCTTACTGTTTTGGGGTTGAAGGTATTTACTTTGTTGGCCTTACATTGCATTTGAGTCAAAGGTTCGCTTAGGCCATAATCAGTACGATGGTAGTCAATGAGGAAGAAAGGTACTGATCTTAGCTGGCGAGGATTTGGATTCAGAGAGATCTTTTGGAGGAGATTAGGACAGTCAATGACACCATTTAATAATTGGTGAACAAAAGCAATGTCGGCAATATCTCGGCGTAAGCTTAAAAGTTTAAGACGGTCAGCATAAGAAGGAAGGTTGTAAGGGTCATCCCAGCTAAGTCCCCGCAAAGACTAAAAATCTGCGCTGGACGGCTTCAATACATTCTATGTGAACTTGATGATATGGTGACCAGGTTTGGGAGGCATATTCAAGTAGAGGTCTTACGAAAGTCATGTAAAGAGATTTGCTAACATAGGGACAAGAAAATTCTTTTGACCAGTGTTTTACGAAGTCGAGAGCTGAATTAGCTTTGCTATTAATGCTGTCGTAATGGGCGCGAAAATTGGGCTGAGTGTCACAAATGACACCAAGGTCGCGAATGAAGGTTACGGTAAGAAAAGACACGTCATTGATCGAGTATTGTCTTTGTGGCAGGGGAGGACGCTTACGAGAGAAAGTTATGGCTTGGTATTTCTTAATGTTTAGCTCAAATAAGTTCCTTTGGCACTACGTACAAAAAACTATTTAAATCTGTTTGCAGCATAAGTGCATCATCAGTGGCTGAAATTTGTTTAGAGATCCTCATGTCATCAGCGTAAATTTCCAGATCAGTGTGGGGTAAAATAAGCTCAACATCATTTGAATCGGTGAGAAGAAAAAGGAAAACATTCCACATTTTGGTGAAATTGAACTAAAAATGCAGAAGTGTAGATATTTCTATAGCGCACCTAATGAGCCTAAAAAGGAAAACCTATGCTTTAAATGAGCAAGTAAAATTCCACTGAGTGGAAAAAGGAAAACATTCCAGGAATATTTTCCTTTTTCCACTCAATGTTTGGAATTTTCTGTTTAAATCTTCAAATGTTGACGGTTATTGTTTTTTAAATCTATTTCAATATCTTGGTTGGCTATGGTCTCTTTGAGAACTTTCCTAATGAATGGATAATTCTTAGTTTTTGTTAACATGTGTCTCAATGGGGTTTATAAAAGTGGAATACTTACACATTATTCTATATATTTTTCTAAAGGTTGCAAAAAAGCTCAAACTTGATTTTATGCGTTGAGTTACGTTTGTTATTATAACTAAAAAATAACAGGTGAAGATGTCAAGCAGTGATGAAGAATTATTTCGAGAGCCAAGGAGGAAGCTGGGTCGTGTCAACAAAAGTGAACATCTAAAGGTGAAAGAGAAATCAGCGCGGGAGAGAGGTGAAGAATTTGTTACCAACAAGAGTAAGTTGGTGCAAAAAAAAACCACAGGGCCAGACTGCGGATGTAAAAAAAATGCATGAGTTCGTTTTCGATTGATGATAAAAAATTAATAATTGAAACGGTGTATAGTGGACGTCCAAAAAATGAAAAAGACACATATTTAATGGGGTTGATTGCAAAATATAACGTTTCAAGGCATCGTCCTATATCGGAATCTTCAAAGGAAATTCCAGCCACATATGAGTACTTCGCCATTAAAGATACGGTAAGAGTTCAAGTTTGCCGCAAGGCTTTTCTTAGTTTGCATGCTGTGTCTTCAAAAGCCGTGTTCCGCTTATGCCATCTCCTCGAGAGTTCCAAAGTGCCTGTGGACATGAGAGGCAAGCACACTAATCGAGGGAACTCACTCAAAGAAAACGAAATAACGAAAATAATGGAACATATTGAATCCTTTCCAAAAAAAGAGACACATTATTAGACTATTCCGGTATATTACTTAGCCTCTGATTTGACAGTAAAGAAAATGCATGAGCTATTCCTTGATATTTACCAAGACTTGTTGGGGATTGTGAAATATGAATACTATTTGAAGTTTTTTAAGGACAACTTTGATTACAAATTTGGAAGGCCACAAGTTGATGTTTGCTCTACGTGCGAAGATCTAAATACAAAAATAAAATCTACAGTTCTTAATGATGTCGCTAAAAGAGTAACAGTAGCTGAACTTCTCGTCCATAAAAGACGCGCAAAAAAGTTTTATTCTAAATTACAAGAAATAACCGAAATGTCTAGGACAAGAAAGGATGTTATGGCCATTGTTTTCGACTACATGCAAAATCTTCCTCTCCCACTTATGCCTGTTCAGGAAATGTTTTATTTGCGTAAACTTTGGCTATATGTTTTTATTATATACAATATAACAAACGGATCGTCTATGTTCTGCACGTACACCGAAGGAGAAGCTAGGAGAGGACCAAACGAAGTTTGTAGCTGCGTCCTTGATTTCATCAATGGAATACCAGACGAAGTGAAAGAACTTCACATTTTCAGCGATGCATGTGCCGGACAAAACCGTAACCACACTTTAACAAGACTGTTGATGGCACTGACTATGAATGGGAGATTCAAAGTCATTCAGCAATATTACCCAATCCGAGGACACAGCTTCCTGCCCTGTGATAGAAACTTTTCAGTAGTAAAGCGAGTTGTCCGTAGGTATGATCGGATCTATACGCCAGATCATTATGAAGAAATTATTCGTACTGCGAAAAAGCGCAATCCTCCCTTCGAAGTGCGATCACTTAAAAATGAACAAATACTTAACGTCAAGGATTGGTGGCCAATTTAAAAAAAAAAAAACACCAAAGATCTTTCTAAAAAGGAAACTTTCTCCTTAAGTAAATATTTTTATTTTTTATTTATTTTTTATTTATTAATATATAAATGCCTCTGAGAGTAATCTCTTGTAGGCTGTTAACAGGTTTACAATTATTATAGATTAGGAAAATAATATCAATTGAAAGTCAGACAAAAAATATAGGCATCTGATTTATACCGAAGAACAAAAAGGAGTTGTAAAGGCTTCAACTTTCATAGACGGACTAGTGGATGGAGCTTTTCGACTCAAAAAGAAGGATGTAGTCGAGCTCCCCTTCATAAAAGCTTATCAAGAAAAAGTTCCCATCAACGAAAAGAAGTTGGAAGATATTTCCAAAATTGTGCAATATATTCCTGATGAGCACAAAACATTTTACGATGGTGTCCTTCAATGGCCAACGTCGAACACCGCAGATAGCGATGAAGGCGATGTTTAAAGTTTTTTTTATAATACCTGCTACAGTAATATTTTATGTTTTTTTTTGTTTGTTCGTTATTTTTTCAAATTCTTTTAATAATAATAATAAAATGAAATGTTTGTATTTATTTTTTTGTATAATTTGAATAAAAAATGGAATTTAAGGACACATGTTTTAATTTTTTTCAAAATGAGTAGAAAAAGGAAAATATTCCACCCCCTTTATCAGTAAATTCCGGGCTTATCTTTAATGATTTCAACCCAATTTTTTGACATGTTACTTCTCAATGGTAGCTTTACATTTGTTTCTCAATAAGTTTTCAGAAGTAACTTACCGTTTCGACAACAAACAGTTTTTTTTCGATTTGCCAAGAACTATGATTTGTGAAATGTTTTCCTTTTTCTTCTCTACGATTCATTTATAGTCTTAACAAAGGGAAGAGGTCCCAGATGGCTTCCCTGAGGTACACCAGATATGGCATGAATAGGTTTGGAGACGTGGGAAATTTTGTCAAACGCCTTGCTAAAATTTGCTAAGATCTGTTCCAATGGCATCAACTTCTTTACCTTCTTCTAAGGCAGATAACGTTTTTGAAACAAATTCAGTCAGGTGGATCACCCATTCAAGAACCCGTGTTGCTTCGGGGAACAAACTGATTTGCAGTGAAGAAACAACGACTCATAAACAATACTTTCAAAAAGTTTTGGTATACAAGAGAGTTTTACAATGGGTCTGTAGTTGGAAATATAATTTTTGCAGCTTTTTTTGTTGACAGGGATTATGAAAGAATCTTTCCACATCTTAGGAAAAACACCACATGTGATAGAAAGGTTGAAGGTTGCGGAAAGGGGAAACGATTTAGTCCCGCAAAACTGAAAGTGTGGAGGACACAAATGTCATTGACTTTCTCATTTACAGCTCCAGCGATTTTAATGAAAAAGTTTTTTAAAGAACCTTTAAGATGTTAATAATATTGCTTTTCAAAATTTTGAAAAAAAGAAATTTTGTTAAAAATTATTATTTTTCTGGAATTTTCAATATTTCTTCTGTGGTGTTTGGTACAAGAATGATAAGGATAACTCACGTCCGATGTAAAATAAATCAAGCTAGAGCCTAAACGAGTTGAGCGATTTTCTTCAAAATTACAAAATTTATGAACATGTTCTTAAGAAAAATATGCACAAATTTTGAAGAAAATTGGTAAACGGTTTTCGGCTCAAGCTCGATGTAAAGTGAACCATGGATGTGAGGAAGCAAATTAATTTTTGGACTTAATATTTATACGAAAACTTCAGATTTAAATGTTTTTGTGATTGGAAAAAATTTGAATGAATATAAGTACTGATTTTTTGTTATAGTCGATTTTCAAAGAAGGAAAACTACAAAAAAAATTGTTTACTTTCTTTGTGATTTATTTACACGTATTCTGATAGTTTTTGTTATTTATCAAAAAATTTCTTAGTGCGACTTTTTTTTCTTGTAACCCTTTTAATGCGACCTTTTCAAATTCCTCAGCGGCAACACTGCTTTATATACATGTTATTTACTAAAGAGATTCAGTTTTAACAAACAGTCATAAAAGTGCTATTTTTCATGCCAAAAAGTTATTCCAAGAAAATGCATGAATTTCAAAACTAAGGGAAAAGGTAACTTTAGAGCGCTGTATCTCGAATATTCCTTGTCCCAGTTTTTGGGAAAACTAGAGCAGTTATACCTATATCTATACAAAAATAAATGAAACAACTCCATATTATAAATTTAATTTTTGGTATTTTTTTCCGCTTTTGCACCACTGTGCGCCGTATTGTAAAGAACTTTAGCTTTGTAATAAATTGTTAAAAAAGTTTTAATAAAATATCTTCCATTATAACTTCAGGTGTGGGGCTCAACTATTAAAACGTATCATGTCCAACCAGACAAAAACAACCAAGCAGGAGATTGTGAACGCCCTTACCATCGCCGGGGTGGAGATTCCAGCAACTGCATACTGCAACATTGATACAACTGAGAGCGTTGTACCAGAATCTGACTGCTGGCCAGCCCAGCGCCCCTGTAGACAGCGAAGCAACCGAGGTCCGAGGGTGATGCCGGAAAAACCACCGAAGCCCAACTTAAGGTAGAACTAGAATAGGAAGCTTATGTCAAAACCGACCGAAAAGTAGCTTCCCGAAACGTCAATTTCACAAGTGGCACATAATGCACTTAAGGGGTTGGAAGTGAACAAAAAATAAATAATTGTTTATTCAATGTTTATTTTCTCATTCATTCATGTTTATTCTCTCATTCTCACAGCGCAGTGATAGCTTTTAATTATTTAGTTTGCAAAACCACTAAAATTCTATGTGATATAAATTAATTAAAAGAACATTGTTTTGACTTCTCTCATTCATTCATCAAACAGAAAAAAAAAGTTGAAAACTTTGTGCCAAGTTCTTGTTAGTTTGCTTCCACCATTTTGATTTTGCATTCGCCCACTTACGAAAGAGCGGTCGTTGAGCGCTCTCACTTCCGACGGCAAAAGTTAACGAAAACAAAACGAAAAGTTCCACTTTGTAATTATGTGCGCGTCATATAAATTTCTTGTTTTCGCTCGGCTTCGTACGACCACTTAAGTTGGCGCACAACTATTCTAGTTCTACCTTTAAGATGCTGAAACTTCAGTACGAAGTAGCACAGCTGCAAAAAAATATGCGTAGCATGCAACAGACTGCGGCTGAAAGCAACCATGGCCAGACAGTAAACTTCGACCATCTGGAAAGCACCCTCAACACCAGTGGCGTAGCTACCTAGGGGCAAACTGGGGCGGCGCCCCAGGGCCCCAAAGGTTTGGGGGCTCCAGAAACTTACAGAAACAATTTTTTAAAGCGAAAATAAAAGATTTTCTTTTCTTTAAGATAGTTTTGGCTCAGTTTGTTTTGAATATTATGGGTCAGTTTCAAGACTTGTGGATAGAGTCTGGGATAGCCTATCCGAAAATTGTTTGCCAGATGAGTTTCAAATTTTGGCTTCAAATATCTCGGACAATAATATCCAACTGATAAAACCTTGGATATCCTATCTGCCGGTCCAAGTTGTTGTTAAAGCTTTTATCTAGAAGATGCTTTACTGCTATGAGTTTTCGTCCTAATACTTGAATTTCATTAAAAATTGATCCATCGCAGTTCATACATACATTTCAAGTTAAAACGACAAGGATTTTCACTTTTGACAGCAAAAATTTTGTTTTCAGTAGGTACCTATGTGTTTTATTTTTAATATTGTTTTCAAATGCCTGCCTTTTGTAAAGATTTCGACTTGTGAATAAACTCAGAAGTATATATAAGTTGCCATTTAGTGAGAAGTTCAACTAGAAGAAATGGGAGTATTTAGTGATATCATTTTTACAGATCTTTTCATGCGATGCAAAACTAAAAAAATCCATAAAAACTGACTACTGGGATCATAAACGAACAGAGCCGTTTTGACTTTGCTTCTGGAACTCTGTTATACGCCCGAGATTGATTATTCTAGCAGATTGTTTGGAAATGGTTTCACTCTTTTTTCGACTGAATACATTTCATAAGGCGTGTTCAGGAAAATAGATCTCAAACGGCTCAGTGTCAAAAACTGAGCAAGCGAATCCAATATTTTCTTTCTTCAGTTATTTGACAGCAAAATTTCTGAGGAATCCTATTAACGAGACTGAAATGACTGAGGGCTCTGAGATCTCATTTTCCTGAACACGCCTATTTATATTCACCCTGATTACAAAAGTCAGACTCAATTCTGACATTTCGCTCATAGTAAAAATGTCAGAATTGAGTCTGATTCCCTCGCCGCATCTCATTCATGTGATTCCGTTATAGGGGTGATTATTATTAATTACATACGTGTAGAAAAATGACTTTTGAGTTTTATTCGTGTTTGTTTTTGTCGTTTCTTTCTGTGTATTGCATGTAGGTATATTCCAGGGGAATTTGTTTAAATTCAGATACCTAGAAAACAAATGCCAGTGTTCAAGCTTTCTATAATTAAGAATTTGAAGAAAATTATTAAATAATGCCTGAGCACTTGTATTTGTTTTCTAGGTGTCTGAATCTAAACAAATTCCCCTAGATAAATAGAATTCTGTGAATTTTTATATGTGAACTTAATGCATTCGCTCCACTAAAACCAAAGGACATTATTTAATAATTTTCTTCAAATCCTTGATTGTAAGAATACTCCCATAACATTACATACCTATCATCTAAAACCAATTTCTGTTAAGGGGCCCCATTTCATTTTCTGCCCCAGGGCCCTCGCCCATCAAGCTACGCTACTGCTCAACACGTTTACGGGAAGAATACACTATGACATCCCAAAGTGGTTCAGAGGATTCGAACACTATACGTCAACACGTTCATTCCTCGCCAGATAACATGTGTCTGGGCGTGCGTCGGCTGATGAAAGAAACGGCCAAAGATTTTCTCAACACCCTGGGCATCGTCAGCTACCAACTGCTCAAGGAGTCATTGATCAAGACTTTCGGACGGCAAGTCACACATCACGACGTTTATCGGCAACTGGAGCAACGAAAAATCTGTCCAGATGAGTCATGCCTGGAATTCACCATTGCCATGAAATCGATGTGCCCGAGGAGGAGCTGATGGCGTTCATCATCGACGGGTTCAATGACGAGAGCACCAACATCAAGCTAATTAATGACAGCAAAACGTTTGGCGAATTGTTGTCAAGGCTGGATCGATACGAGCAAAAACGACAGGCACTACGTAAACCAAAGGCCAGTGCTGTCGCAACAACTGGTGTCAGCACCAAATCGAAACCAGCCACCGCAGTTAGACAAAATTTTTCCGAAGTTAGGTGCTACAACTGTAGCCGATTCGGACACTACAAAAGCAGTTGCCCGAAACCACCAAGACCAATCGATGCGTGCTTCATCTGTAACGAAATTGGACACATGCACTATTCCTGCCCGAAAGCACAGTAACACGTGTGGCATGCAGCTGTAAGCCACGCGTCCGCTGTAAGTAGCTAAGTGTAATCACTCCTTTCAAATTCCGAACTATTCCCATTTTTTTAGCAATCACCTCGTTTTCTGTACCCTTCAAGCGATCTCGGACGAAAAGAAAAATGCCTGAGTTTCCGGTACGGTTCTTTCTTTTTAAGATCTTACAACTCCACCGAGCAACATCGTTGTATGCCGAGAATACCATTTTGTAAAGCAAAAAGAAATAAAAATTTCTGTGTTTTATCTCCGGAGTATAGTGTGGAAAAAAAAATAAAAGAAAACGAAAACGAAAAATAAGAATAAAAGAAAACCAGACAAGAAAATCAGAAAGAAACGAGAGCCCAATCTACGCGTACGTGAAATAAAAAAAAAATCCGTAAGTAAAGTTCCCGACATTCTTTTTGTTCGTTCACCTAAGTACCTACCTACATAGTAGGAAATAAAAAAAAAAATATAAAATTATTTTTGTCAACCATCCCTTAAACAGGCCCATAGAGCGACTAGCTCTGGCGAGGATAAGTCACCCAGCGCTGGTCGCACGCCTCCGCCAACGCCCTTCATTAAATCGAAAAAAAAAAGAATAAAAAGAACAAGGTATCGTATACGTTTCATCCACCTGGATGCCTCGTGTCATCGTCATCGCTAACCAAACTTCCACTTTCCAGATTCGGCGAGCAAGAAACGGCCACTCGATTACTTTGGTTAAAAGAAAAAATCGTTTGTTCCCCTCGATACCCGGTGATCGTCGCTCCATCAGTTTTGTTGTGGATCCCGGTCCAGGCGGTTCGAGTATCGCTCGATAAGCGTACCTATCTACTCGTGAGTGATTCGTAGCCTGAACAAGGATATAACAAAAAAAAAAGTAGCAACAGACGAAAGCCTAAAGAAAGAGAACCGTTGTCGTTGGTTGTTCAAACAATTCGTTTCTCGCAAGTATCCGAAGTTCAAAGTAAAGAAAGACACCACGGGAATGAGCGGTGCGAATAAATTTTGTTCATTTCGGTTCGGGGGTTGGTCATTCGTGCTCGTATAAGCGTTTAAAGGTTTACAAAAAAAAAAAAGAAAAACACAAAACAAATCGAAATAAAAGGGAAAGATAGTTCGTAGAAATCAAAATACCTCGAGAAAAGCAAAAAAAAAAAAAAAAAAAAAAAAAAAGAAATAAAGAAATAAAATAAGAAGCAAGAGAAAAGAATATAGTTTAATATAAGAGAAACTTAGATAAATGAAAAAAAGCAAAAACAAAGAAAGAAGAGTAAGAAAAAAAAGAATAAAGAGAAAATTTAAAGAGTCCTTCCGTGACCTACATTTTTTTTTGGTTGTTCCGACTTAAATTTTAATTATAGATAGATTTGTGAACGTGAAGAGAATAAGTTTTTTTATTATCGCGTAGAGTTAATTTTGTTTTTTTTTTTACAAATATACTCTCTAAGTTTTTTTATAAAAATAGAGTGAAAAAGGTTATCGTGGAGGGGTTGCAGAAGGAGGAGACAGTTCCTGTGCGCACATGGCTGGATTTTTCAACAAAAAAATATCAACTTCTGTACGTAAGTCCTTTTAATATTTTGTTTTCTTTTAATATTTTTCCGGTTGTTTTATATTCGGTATACATTTGTCTGAACCCAGGCATACAATTATATTGGGTACGAATACTTTATTCTCTGACCGTATATTTTTTTTTTTTTTCTTTAATTTATCGTTAAATCATAGTTATAGTAAGCCATATGTATGAAATATCAGTTTTGAATATGTTATTTAGTTTCATTATTATATAATATAGTTTTAATTTCATTCCTTCATCATTTTCTTTGTTTTGAAAAAAATAAAAATTAAGAACCATCATCTTCAAATGAACAAGTAATATTTTTTCGTGGTTCGGTGAGAGAAAGGGATGAAGCGGAAGGGGGAGAGAAGGTTAAAGATGGGGTAAGGTTTTGAATATAGTACGTTTCGGGGAGTCAACAATGGAATTCAGGGCAACTGTTGGCTGAGGTGAAGGGTGTAGGATCACCCTTATCGGTGAGGGTCAGCTCAGGTAGGATAACACCAACCCTACCCAGGTGCTCCTGTGGTGGAGCAGGAAGGGAGTCAAGGGGGGAGTAGTGGAACAGTAGTGGCACGATTTATTTTTATTGTTTTGACCGAGAAGAAGTGGTAACAAGTCCCACCCCACGGCGAGCCAGCCGGTGCTCTTATGCAAGCGTGCCGCCCGTTACCATTCGACAAAAGGAAATGTCATCCGATTCCTGACGGTTACAAAATAATATGGCGCCCAAAGCGTGTGGCCCAAAGTATCAACTAAGGTATTTATGGCTCCCATACGATCGAGCTTAGTAGGTAAGAGCATGTCGAGACCTGAGATTTAATAAGATCCGCTTGAGGGATCACTCCTAGGCAGAGATCATTTATTCGGGTTAAAATGTCCAGAACATCTCTTAATATATTTTTTTTTTCTGATAAGAATTTGTTTGTCAGATCAATCAATTTCAAACAACGTTTTATAAGATCCACTATTCGCGATATGTAGAGATCGGTTAAACACATTTTTGTTTGATAACAAGCAGACAATAAGTACAAACGCGTTATTAACTTCAAGAATTGCTAGTTTTTTTTAAGGGGTCTCTGTTCTACTACACCATCTCTTCTTTGAAAACCATCCTTATTTGATTTCCTCACCTTACTTCCAATTCATCTTTCTCGAACCGAACAGAATCAAGATAAAAAGATACAAATATCATAGTTATACAATTTTAATTTTTTTTTTTACCTTAAATTAATTTTTTTGTTTTCTCGCAAATATGAAGAGTACGGGAGCTATAGCAAAAGATAAAAGGATCACAAGATCTGTCAATAAGAATAATCCTTTAAATTTAAACAACTCCATAGAATTTGGATCAAGGTCCTCATTAGACAATAATAGGCCAAGAGTAATACATACACCAAGAAAAATGTCGCGGTCGGTCGACAACCCTCGAAGTTCGAAAGAAGATTTAAATATAGTAGAAGATCCAGTCGGATCAATTAGGGATTTCAACATCGAACCTAACTTTTTAGATCGGCCTGATCAAATACCGGATTCAATTAGTGAATCCAATTTGCAATTCGAAAATTCAAATATAGCGGGTTGTTCGCGAAACAAAAACAATAATTCAGGGTCATGGGTAGAATTTGCGAATATAGGTTCGTCCGGGACTTCCTTTTCGTTCCCAAGTCATTTATCTTTTGCACCAGTGCAACGAAAATTCTGTGGGTTTGTGGCATGCAGCTGTAAGCCACGCGTCCGCTGTAAGTAGCTAAGTGTAATCACTCCTTTCAAATTCCGAACTATTCCCATTTTTTTAGCAATCACCTCGTTTTCTGTACCCTTCAAGCGATCTCGGACGAAAAGAAAAATGCCTGAGTTTCCGGTACGGTTCTTTCTTTTTAAGATCTTACAACTCCACCGAGCAACATCGTTGTATGCCGAGAATACCATTTTGTAAAGCAAAAAGAAATAAAAATTTCTGTGTTTTATCTCCGGAGTATAGTGTGGAAAAAAAATAAAAGAAAACGAAAACGAAAAATAAGAATAAAAGAAAACCAGACAAGAAAATCAGAAAGAAACGAGAGCCCAATCTACGCGTACGTGAAATAAAAAAAAATCCGTAAGTAAAGTTCCCGACATTCTTTTTGTTCGTTCACCTAAGTACCTACCTACATAGTAGGAAATAAAAAAAAAAAATATAAAATTATTTTTGTCAACCATCCCTTAAACAGGCCCATAGAGCGACTAGCTCTGGCGAGGATAAGTCACCCAGCGCTGGTCGCACGCCTCCGCCAACGCCCTTCATTAAATCGAAAAAAAAAGAATAAAAAGAACAAGGTATCGTATACGTTTCATCCACCTGGATGCCTCGTGTCATCGTCATCGCTAACCAAACTTCCACTTTCCAGATTCGGCGAGCAAGAAACGGCCACTCGATTACTTTGGTTAAAAGAAAAAATCGTTTGTTCCCCTCGATACCCGGTGATCGTCGCTCCATCAGTTTTGTTGTGGATCCCGGTCCAGGCGGTTCGAGTATCGCTCGATAAGCGTACCTATCTACTCGTGAGTGATTCGTAGCCTGAACAAGGATATAACAAAAAAAAGTAGCAACAGACGAAAGCCTAAAGAAAGAGAACCGTTGTCGTTGGTTGTTCAAACAATTCGTTTCTCGCAAGTATCCGAAGTTCAAAGTAAAGAAAGACACCACGGGAATGAGCGGTGCGAATAAATTTTGTTCATTTCGGTTCGGGGGTTGGTCATTCGTGCTCGTATAAGCGTTTAAAGGTTTACAAAAAAAAAAAAGAAAAACACAAAACAAATCGAAATAAAAGGGAAAGATAGTTCGTAGAAATCAAAATACCTCGAGAAAAGCAAAAAAAAAAAAAAAAAAAATAAAGAAATAAAATAAGAAGCAAGAGAAAAGAATATAGTTTAATATAAGAGAAACTTAGATAAATGAAAAAAAGCAAAAACAAAGAAAGAAGAGTAAGAAAAAAAAAGAATAAAGAGAAAATTTAAAGAGTCCTTCCGTGACCTACATTTTTTTTTGGTTGTTCCGACTTAAATTTTAATTATAGATAGATTTGTGAACGTGAAGAGAATAAGTTTTTTTATTATCGCGTAGAGTTAATTTTGTTTTTTTTTTACAAATATACTCTCTAAGTTTTTTTATAAAAATAGAGTGAAAAAGGTTATCGTGGAGGGGTTGCAGAAGGAGGAGACAGTTCCTGTGCGCACATGGCTGGATTTTTCAACAAAAAAATATCAACTTCTGTACGTAAGTCCTTTTAATATTTTGTTTTCTTTTAATATTTTTCCGGTTGTTTTATATTCGGTATACATTTGTCTGAACCCAGGCATACAATTATATTGGGTACGAATACTTTATTCTCTGACCGTATATTTTTTTTTTTTTCTTTAATTTATCGTTAAATCATAGTTATAGTAAGCCATATGTATGAAATATCAGTTTTGAATATGTTATTTAGTTTCATTATTATATAATATAGTTTTAATTTCATTCCTTCATCATTTTCTTTGTTTTGAAAAAAATAAAAATTAAGAACCATCATCTTCAAATGAACAAGTAATATTTTTTCGTGGTTCGGTGAGAGAAAGGGATGAAGCGGAAGGGGGAGAGAAGGTTAAAGATGGGGTAAGGTTTTGAATATAGTACGTTTCGGGGAGTCAACAATGGAATTCAGGGCAACTGTTGGCTGAGGTGAAGGGTGTAGGATCACCCTTATCGGTGAGGGTCAGCTCAGGTAGGATAACACCAACCCTACCCAGGTGCTCCTGTGGTGGAACAGGAAGGGAGTCAAGGGGGGAGTAGTGGAACAGTAGTGGCACGATTTATTTTTATTGTTTTGACCGAGAAGAAGTGGTAACAAGTCCCACCCCACGGCGAGCCAGCCGGTGCTCTTATGCAAGCGTGCCGCCCGTTACCATTCGACAAAAGGAAATGTCATCCGATTCCTGACGGTTACACACGTCTGTTAGTCAGACAACGATGACGAGATGGCCGAATGAGCGCCACGCCAATGGTAAGTGTAGCCTTTTGTAACGACCGAACCCGATGTACTAAACTTACGAATGTTTTCTCTTTATAGTGAAATTAGTATAGTCAAACGTTCTATTGTGCCCTGTGATGTCGGTTTGTCCAGAAAACCAGGATCAAATATCTCCTTACGTACTTCCAGATGACTCGATGACACTACCGTTGATCCTGGGACGTAATTTTTTGCGACAGTTTGACATCCATTTAGGGCAAATTACTAAAACAAAAAGTAAAAAACAAAAGTTACATACAAATAAAAATTTATTTATTTCTTTGTGCATCTGGTTTGGTTAGTTTACATTAGTGATGGGCGCATTCGAATGATTTTATCGATTATAATTGATTCACTCAACATCTAGAGATATCTCGATTCTTTCACCCAAATCATTCGAATGAATCATGAATGAATGGGTCTAGTACTTTAGTCTATCCAGCAAAATTGTCAGCACAGGGCTTATGGGCGAGCTTTTTTCAAAACAGTGGTGCCTGTGTATGCCATCGCAACACTAAAATAACTAATCTGCCACTGAAAAAGATACTAAGCCACTGATTAACATACAAGAATTGTTGTTGTAATTCTTTAAAACATTTCGTACGCTCCGACATGACCGTCGTTTTTCAATGCCAGCCAAAAGCATTCTGATCGTATACTCGCTTTCGCTTCTAGCTTCGCAGCTTCCCTTCGCTATGTGAAATAAAACAAAAAATTCACTCTCTAACAGAGTTGCCGTTGCCAAGTCGCAACAATACAACAGAGCTTTTTCAGTGGTTTTTATGAAAGAACTTTCGGCTTTGAAGCTTTTGAGAACAAAATGTATAAAGGTTAGAGCCGAAAGTGTTGTCGTTTCTGAATAAACCTATAAAATGCAGTTAAAATTTGTAGGGTTTTAGTTTTTAAGAAGAAAAAAGTTATTTGCGCTAAGTTTTGAAACATTCACAAAGCGTTACTTGATCAAATTTATTTGAAAAGGTGTGGTGTGATGAAAAAAGATTAATGGTTTTTTTTAATTTGTTTGAAATGGTTTCCATGGTAACCATATGCACATTGTTCTTCGATTGGTGGCAATTTATAATTCAAAGTATGGAAAACCTGTGGAGCTTTAACTTGAGACAGAAGTATGCAAGCTAATGCAACCAGACTGAGAGGCAAACATCCTATCTTTACTGTACTGACAATTTTTGTTGGATAGAGTGTAGTACCTACTACTACTACCTACTAATAAAAACAATTCGAGAACTCGATCGGAACGTTGATTGTTTGTGTATGTGTATTAAAATTAAACCACTCGATTCAATGCAGTGAAAGTTCGAGAGCGGCGCGGCTGTACCTGTATTTGTCGACAAACAGTGGATCTGTAATCTGTATCTTATGCTTGTTTTATTTGTGTTTCTCTTCTTTATTTTTTTTTTCTTTCATTTTTGATTCTTGATTGTTGGCCTTGGTACGAGTGGTTAAATACTAGCAGTAGTACTCGTAAGTCGTAACTTCGTATACAAACAAACAACCAACTTCTCGAGTTCTCGAGTATATTAAATCACTCGAGATAGAGGTAGTGTGGATTTTTTTTTATGGAATGACGGAAAGAAAATGGAAGAATCGAATGATTTCTATTTCATTTCGTGTAAATGAAGGAAAGAAAGGAGTGATTTTAGTGAATTTGATCTTTTCTTATGTATTTGTTGGAACATTTTTCTCTCATTGTTTTATGCTACCGTTATGTTTACCAATCTGTCGGTAAAATTTTTATTTGGCAAAGCAGAAAAGAAGTAGAATTTATTGCATTTTTGGTTTTTGTACGTTTGGATTTGCGTTCTGAGTTGACTGGTTTCGTCATTGTATATAAAAACTATAGTAGTATCATGAAGAAGAACGATCGGGGCGACATCTAGATTATAGGAAGAAAACTTCTTCTTGAGGGGTCTGGGGAGTGTTGAGTAGGAAAGAATATTCATATGAAGAAGAATAAAGCGATAATTCAAGAAGGGGAATACTGTATACTAAATTTGAAAGAGTTCGAGGGAGAGAAACATAAAACAATTGTACTGTGAATGTGAATATGAAGATACATATGTATGTATGTATTGAGGAAAAAGAAATATAAATTTAAAAAATATTTTTTTTTTGTCTCGTGTATTTTGTTTTTTGTCGTGTTCGTCTGTTTTGTTTACTTTTATTTTCATTCTTTTCAGAAGGAAACTGCTAATATAAACATTTCTTCTAACACCAATTTTCAATTTCCCTGCAAAGTTGGATGTACCTATATAAGAAGTTCCTTAAAGCAATTAATAATATAATGTTTTAAATAAAACAAAGAAAAAATGGTTTTAAATGATAACAGAAGAAAATGTAAAAATAATCCATCCAATTTTGCTAGAAACATATTTATATTTATTTTTTGTATACAAAATTTAATATTTCTTTTTGTTAAGAAAGAAAGATTTTCTGAAAGAAACTCTTTTCTAATATCCATATTTTGGATTAGAAAATAGTTTTTTTTTGTATCCGTGGTTTGTGGCATTTCGGTGTATCTTATAGGCGTTACGTACTGTATTTTATAGATGTGCGCATAGGTACACTACGCATTCAATAATTATGTATGTTTGTATGTATGTAGGTAGTTAATGAGCAGGGCCGGCCCGAGCTAAATTAGCCCTCTGTGCAAGTTTCATCATTAGCGCCCCTCAATTGCGGTTATTGGTGGATGAAGTCATGCTCTCATTACGTTTTTTTTTACGAAGTATCCCCAAGAGGCGAACAAGATCGTCCACTTTGCAAAGATTTTGTGATTTAGTTTTTGTTTACTGTGGGTGTGAATAGGAAGCTAGGCATTGGGCCTTGTGAATAAAAAAAAAGCTAAAGCTATTTTTGGACCAAGCTAAAGGTAGGTAGTCATAGTCATAGATTTTACTAATAGCAAAGGCTAGACTGTTCTAGCTTAAGCTTTGATTAATGTGAATAAAAAAAAGGTTACTCTAAATAGCTTTAGCTAGAAAGTTCAAGCTTAAGCTTAATATTTCTAGCTTTCTAAGTTGGGTCTTGTGTGTAAATGGAAATTCACACACAAGTGCAGTGCATGCTGCGCATTATACATCAATTTACCTTGTGAATAAAAAAAAAGCTAAAGCTATTTTTGGACCAAGCTAAAGGTAGGTAGTCATAGCTTTTACTAATAGCAAAGGCTAGACTGTTCTAGCTTAAGCTTTGATTAATGTGAATAAAAAAAAGGTTACTCTAAATAGCTTTAGCTAGAAAGTTCAAGCTTAAGCTTAATATTTCTAGCTTTCTAAGTTGGGTCTTGTGTGTAAATGGAAATTCACACACAAGTGCAGTGCATGCTGCGCATTATACATCAATTTATATTGAATAATTTTGAATGAACAACAACAACTTATGTGTGTTACCACCAAGTTTATAGGCTGGAGTTATAGCTATTTCACGAGAGCCACCTCGATCATCAGACTCCTTTAGTGGTGCTTAGTCTGGTTATGTGTTACACGTGCCTCCAATAAAAACATTATTTAAAAAGGTTCGTCGCACTTTGCACCGAACCTCATTTCCTCATTTCCGACCTACTTTGCACTTTTTTCCTCAGAATCAGTTAACGTAATTTAATATCATTTCACAGAATTATTTTATTTAATTTGTGCAACTCTGCAGCACAAATTATTTTTCCCACAGAACGTAATTTTTGCAATCGTTGCACATTTCATATGGATTGCTAGGTTTAGTGCTTTATGAAAAACTATGTTATGTTAGTCTTAAGAAAGATTCATTTTAATAAAGATTATTTTTTTACTCAAAATAAGATTTATTCATTTTAACTGGCGCAGTCGGTAGGATCGCGATATATTGTTATTTTAAGAAAAATACAATAGTACGTATCAACGTTTCAATCGCGAACCAAACAAAAAAAATACAGTTAGTGATTAAGTACACGGGCGTACCCATAATAAATCTCGTGTGTGAGTGTGCGACACCCAATGAACTAATAAGAACAATTAAATCCGAACATGAAAAGTGCGTGAGTGCAAGAAGCAATCTCTAAGTTAAACAAAAACAAAAACGCAAATAAAAAATCAAAAATAAAACAAAAAAATAAATCAAACAAGAAAAACTAAAAACTTTTTAACAATAAAAAAAAAAAAAAAAAAAACACAAAAACAAAAACAAGAGCTAAGAGCTAATAAACAACGAATTTTAGCAAAAGTCACTTCAACAGGAGCAACACAACAGTTTGAGAAGGACAATCCTAAACAACTTTAACTTTTAATCAACAACAAATAACTAAGGAGCAACACAACAGTTTGAGAAGGACAATCCTAAACAACTTTAACTTTTGATCAACAACAAATAACTAAGGTCTGACTATATATATATATTTTTTTTTAATTATTATTTTACGTGCATTTATATTTGAATACTTAATTTGAAATAATGAATAAACCCTTGTGTAGAATGTTATAATATGTCTGAAAGTGGTTCTTCGGTAGAAGATGTTTCAAAACAATTAGAACAAGCTAAACAGAAAAGTGATCAGATTTCGGAGATATTAGGAAATTTTTTTTCAGAAAGTAACCAAGGAAACATGTTGACTGTAAACATTGACCCCCTTAAATATATATCTAAGCTCCCCGATTTCAATGGAGATTTTAGGGACCTACAAAATTTCATAGACTTAGTAGATAAAATTCATCCGATCTTAACAAAATATGACGAATTATCCCAAAGCATTTTCTCGGATTATTTAAAGTCCAAACTTAAAGGAAAAGCTAGGGAAGTCATCGAAATTAACGTACATATTACTTCATGGACCGAAATAAAAGCGGCCCTCATTAATAATTTTGGAGATAGGTTAACTCTCGAAGAATTATTCGATGAGTTGAGAGCAGTTAAATTTAAAACTAAGAGTATAGACTTTTTTAACGACATAAAATCAATATTAATTATATATATTATGTCAAAACAAAGCAAATCTTTGAAAATTCGGAAAATACTTCAGGTCTAATTAACTCCAATATAGAAAACAACAAGTTATCAGCTTTGGTCATTTTTAAGAATAAAATACCTGAGCCCATGCGCTCACTACTATGTTGTAGGAACCCAACCGATTTAGAAGGCGCAATCAACATCTTATACGAATGTGGATACGCACATTACAATCCGTTCAACAAAGCTACACATACACACTTACAATCACATAGCAATAACGGACCGTTAAATTCCAATACATTTCGGCAATCTAAGCAATCTGACAATTCAAATGGTAGAACTTCATTCGATCAATATCGATCAAATAATACTAGTACACCATTGCAATCAAGACCACCTAACAACAACCGATATATCAAACCCCCTTTTGATCACTATAGATCAGATTATCCCAATACGTCGTCGCAATCTAGACCACCTTATAATAATCAGTATATCAAACCTCCATTCGATCACTACAGATCAACGGGTACAAATAATAACAACATTAACAATTATAATAACCATGCTTATAATCAGAACCACAAAAATAATCAAAAGAAATAACAATAGTTATGAGCCTATGGAAATAGGACTAACACAAAAAGGAAGTAGAAGGAACGGCAATAATAGTTATAATAGAAATAGTAACAATTTGTCAAACAACTACACTCAAAGCTATTTGACAGAAGCTGAAAATTTTCACTCAGTAGCCTCGGATGCAAGTTACCTTATATAACAGTGGCATCAAAAGGAAGACCTTTGAAATTTATAATTGACACGGGCGCAACCCACTCAATTATTAATCCAAATATATGTCATCCTAAGTGGCACACTACTCTACCCGAACCCATAAGCCTAAAAACACTTAGTCATAATGTCACAATAAAAGAAAAAGTACAGATCCCTTTATTTAGTGAATTAGGTGATAGTAACGAAAGAATAGAATTCTTTATTTGTCAGTTTCACAACGAGTTCGACGGTTTGATAGGAAACAACATCCTGTCTCCTTTAAAAGCACACATAGATTACGAAAATAATTTGTTGAAAACTGGAGATAAAATAATAACACTCCATTTTAACAGAAATAGTGATTCGGAAATTAAATTAATTGATGTAGATATACCTGTACAACAAAAACAAGGAATAGGATATATAAAGGAAACAATATTAGGAAACAGATTAAGAGTAGAGGAAGGAATTTACAACATAGACAATTATGTCATGTTTGCAAAGGCAGAAAAGGTTGGAAACAACACAGATTTGATCCCCTTTGAAGATAAAGTGGACATTGAAAGCGTAGATTTCAATAATTTCAACATAATAGAAGAACAAACAGAAGGCCTATCGTTATTAGAACAAATAAGAATTAATCATTTAAACAGTGAAGAAGAAAGAGAGTTAATAAAATTGATAAAACAATACCATGATATTTTTTACGAAGAAAACACAAAACTTTCATTTACAAGTGAAATAAAGCATACAATAAGAACAACAGACAATGTTCCCATACAGAGTAAGAGTTATAGATATCCTTTTATACATAAAGAAGTTAAAAGACAGATTAACGAAATGTTAGATAATAATATCATTCGTCACAGCAACTCCCCTTACTCGGCTCCTATATGGATCGTCCGTAAGAAGGTTGACGCCAGTGGGAAACCGAAATGGAGGTTAGTGATTGACTACAGAAAACTCAATCAAGTGACAGTTGATGACAAATACCCAATCCCGAACATTGACGATATATTAGACAAGCTTGGCAGATGCCAATATTTTACCACACTTGATCTTGCAAAGGGATTTCATCAGATTGAAATTCACGAAGCTGACGTTCATAAAACCGCTTTTAGTGTTGAGAATGGACATTACGAGTTTCTCAGAATGCCATTCGGACTAAAAACAGCACCAGCCACATTTCAGAGGCTTATGAACAATGTTCTAGGAGATTATATTAATAAAATCTGTCTCGTTTATGTCGACGACATAATCGTCTTCTCGACTTCGCTTCAAGAACACATCGTATCTCTGACAAAGATTTTTAAACGATTAAGGGAAGCCAACTTAAAAATACAACTTGACAAATCGGAATTTCTCAAGAAAGAAACCGAATTTCTTGGTCACGTTGTTACACCCGATGGTATAAAACCAGACCCAAAAAAAATACTATGTGTAAAAAATTACCCCATTCCAAAAACCATAAAAGAAATTAGACAATTTTTAGGTTTAACCGGTTATTACCGAAAATTTATTAGAGACTACTCAAAAATCGCAAAACCGATGACACTATATCTTAAAAAAGATGCAAAAATAAATATTTCCGATCCTGAATATAACAAATCATTCGAGACACTTAAAACTCTCATAGTAAACGACCCAATTTTAGTTTATCCAAATTTTTCGAAAACTTTTACTTTGACTACGGACGCAAGCAATTTTGCGATAGGCGCAGTTCTATCACAAGAAAACCATCCGATTTCATTTGCAAGTCGAACCCTAAACGAACATGAAATTAATTACAGCACAATTGAAAAGGAACTCCTTGCCATTGTGTGGGCAACCAAGTATTATAGGCCTTATTTATTTGGCAGAAAGTTCATTATCGAAACAGACCATAAACCTTTAACTTGGTTATTTTCAATAAAGGAACCGAATTCGAAGCTTATCCGTTGGAGATTGAAGTTATCCGAATTTGACTATGAAATTAAATATAAAAAAGGCACCACTAATAGTAATGCCGATGCCCTGTCACGTATTCCCCAAACGGAAGTAAATTTAATTGATAACAATTGCATTCCCATAAGTGAATCATGTATTAACATTTTCAAAAACCAATTCATAATCAGAAAATCTAAATCAGGAGCTACTCGAATGAAAAATTTAAAAGTATTCGATAAGAATAGATGTACAGTACATACAAAAAGCCTAGACGAACAGTCAGCCATAGTATTGCTAAAAAATCATTTTAAGCCTGATGCTTTGAATGCAATACTCATCGAGGATGATCAATTTTATAAAATCATTGAAAAAGTTTTTCAAGAACATTTTTCAAACAATATTAAATTTAGAATTATTCGGTGCTTCAAACTGTTAGAAGATGTAACAGATGAAACCAAACTAGTAGATATAATAGAGAAAGAACATTTAAGAAACAACCATAGAGGTATAACAGAAGTATACAAAGAAGTAAAACTAAATTATTTCAACCCAAAACTACTAAAACGAATAACGCAGTATATAAACAATTGCGATGTATGTAATATTGAAAAATACGTTAGGAACCCTCCCAAACCGTTATATAAAATTACAGAAACTCCCTTAAAACCCCACGAAGTTATACATGTAGACGTGTTTTACAGCTTAGAAAAGTCATTATTTTTAACTATAATAGATAAATTCACAAAACATGCTTGGGCAAGTAAAATTTCAAGTAGAACTTGGATTGAATTTAAGAGAGCCCTCTCTTACTATTTTAGTCAATTTGGAAATGTAAGGACAATTATAGTAGATAACGAATTAGGTTTTAAAGCAATTCCAATGAAAGAATATCTAGAAAATTGTAACGTAGAAATCCATTACACATCTAATAGTAATCACACATCAAACTCTGACATTGAAAGACTACACAACACAATTAACGAACACATTCGACTTTTAAAACATAACGAAAGAACTAAAGACGATACAGTCGAAGAAAAACTTTTAAAGATTATAACGTATTACAATAACACGATTCATTCCACAACCAATCGAAAACCCATCGATTTTGTTAATGGTAAAATACACCAAGACGAATATAAAGACATCCATGACATTATTTCTAAGAAAAAACAGGGAGTCATAGACAAACTAAACGAAAACCGAAAGGACGACATCCTGGAAAGTGGAAAGAATTTTATTAAGGAAGTTAGAGGAGGGAAAAACCACTCAAAATATCGAAAGCTAAATACACACAAAATAGACGAAGACCATGTTATTGATTCGCAGAATCAAAACAAATATTATAGAACTCATATTAAATCAAGAAAAAAATACCAAACATAGACTTACCAACAGTTATGAACGAAATGTAACGCATAATTTATTTACAGGATATAAAGATGACACTACCGTGGAATATGTTACTCGTATTACTTACATTACTGACGATAGCTAAAACTCAGGACATTCAACTTGCTGACCTTAATAATAATAACGGATATGTAACAATAAACTTAGGACAGACAAAAATATTTAAAAATTATATTAAAGTACTTCATATAATTAACGTAACAGAATTTGAGATTACTAAACAACATATTCATAGTAACATTTTAAAATTAGAAGACAAGACAGAATTGTTAGGACCCATGTTTACGACTATCAATCAAAATCTTCTACTACTAGAAGCAAAGATTGAAAACTTAAAACCCCATTACAAAACCAAGAGAGCACTCATGAACATTTTAGGTACAGGATTAAAATACATAGCTGGCACCATGGATCAAGAAGATGAAATCCAAATTAAAGAGAAACTTGAACAATTAAGTTCGGAAAGTAAAAAACTTATAAATGAAAATAATAAACAGGTTGTCATAAATAACTTAATAACAGATCAAATTGCTAACATTACCAACCACATTAAGAAACAACAACAATCCATTGAAACATATTTGAACACATATAATCAAGAACTTATAGGAAAGGTACAAACAATTGAAACCGAACTAGAAGTCATGCAATATTTATATCAAATAAACAATGATATTTTACTTCTCAGAAATCACATCGATGACATAGAACAAATCTTATTTTCCAGTAAATAAGGAATCTTAACGAGAAATATTCTGAGTCAAGAAGAATTAGCTTTAGTTCCAGATTTAGAAAACTTAGCCGAAATTAAATTAACAGTTACAACCTACAAAGACCAGATCATTATTGTATTACTATTACCACAAATGTCTGATCATAGATTTTCACAAATACGTATAGAACCACTATCAGATAAAGAAAACATGACGGTGATGTTTAAAATTAAGGACGTCCTGATGGATGAAGATAACAATATTTTTCAATTTCCTGTTAAAGAAAATATCAAAAGAAATCTCGTTGAAATATCTGATGAACATTGTATTCAGCAAATATTGCAATCTAAAGAAGCAATTTGTAATAAAATCAAATCAAACATAACAGAAATAAAAGAAATAACAACAGGCATTATTTTGTTAAGGAATATTAAAGAAAGCCACATTATACAGAATTGTAATAAGCAGGATATAAGATTAAAAGGAAACTACTTAATTAAATTTAAAAATTGTAAGTTAAGCATACAAAATAAAACATATCAAAACTTTGTAAAAACTATTCATGATAAATTTGTATTGCCAAATTTCATTACTAAAATAAGTGACAATAAAACTATACCATATTTGAATCTCGATGAATTATACCTTAAGCACATTGAAAATAGAGAAATAATAAAAAACATTTCAAAAAATAATAGAACTTTCAATGTTTCATCATTAAGTACAAACATTTTTGTTATACTATTTGCATTTATTGTAATAACAATTCTTATGAAAAAAATGCAAAGTAAATCCATTGTAGAAATTTCGCCGGAGCCTCAATCTAACGGTGGGGGTGTTACACGTGCCTCCAATAAAAACATTATTTAAAAAGGTTCGTCGCACTTTGCACCGAACCTCATTTCCTCATTTCCGACCTACTTTGCACTTTTTTCCTCAGAATCAGTTAACGTAATTTAATATCATTTCACAGAATTATTTTATTTAATTTGTGCAACTCTGCAGCACAAATTATTTTTCCCACAGAACGTAATTTTTGCAATCGTTGCACATTTCATATGGATTGCTAGGTTTAGTGCTTTATGAAAAACTATGTTATGTTAGTCTTAAGAAAGATTCAGTTTAATAAAGATTATTTTTTTACTCAAAATAAGATTTATTCATTTTAACTGTTATGCTCGTATTAATTGAAAAACTCTTTGCCGTCATATGGGAGCGAACCATGAACCTTGCGATTCAGAGGCCGTTGCACTACACACCGCGCCACTGAAGCCACTTGGTAAGCTCTATCCCAATGCAGGTTTCGTTGTTTATCAATTGCAACAACGACTAGCCATTTTATTAACACACACAAGCTTGTTATTGTTCAGTCGGTTTCTTTCTTTTTTCCCCATGCACCGATTCCTATGCCAACAATTCGTTGGTCATACTCTTTCAACTCATCCCCCCTTGTATGACCAACGAATTGTTGGCATACGAATCGGTGCATGGGGAAAAAAGAAAGAAACCGACTAAACAATAACAAGCTTGTGTGTGTTAATAAAAATGCTAGTCGCTGTTGCAATTGATAAACAACGAAACCTGCATTGGTATAGAGCTTACCATGTGGCTTCAGTGGCGCGGTGTGTAGTGCATCGGCCTCTGAATCGCAAGGTTCATGGTTCGCTCCCATATGACGGCAAAAAGTTTTTCAATTAATACGAGCATAACCAGACTAAGCACCACTAAAAGATTTCTAGCTTTCGTTTGTTTATTTGCATGTTTCGATCTTAGAAGCTTAAGCTAAAATTGTTATTTTTGGAGCCGAAAAGCAACGCAAGGAGATTTTTGATGTTGATTGGCCAAAACTGTTTAATTGCTCTATATGGCAAGTAGCTTTAACTTTTTTCTATTCCTAAGGCCCATTGTTTTCATGTCATGTCTAAGCTTTCTAGTTCGGGTCCAGGAATCTTGATATTTTTGTAGCTTTAACTACAATATTCTAGCTTAAGCTATTATTAATCACAAAATTTGGAAATTAAGCTGGAAAAACAAGCTAAAGCTACATGAATCTAGCTTTAGCTATTTTAAAATAGCTAGGTATTACTAGAAGACATCTTTTGGTTTCTAGTTGAAGCTTGTTTTTTTAATCACAGTAAACCTAGCTTTGACTTAAGAATCCAAGTTTTAGCTTAAGCTTTTTTTTATTCACAAGACCCATTGACTTATTTTTGGAATAGTAGATATCTGTCTTTAGTTATCAGAATAAGACTAGATACAAATATTGTTGTGAGCTATTTAAAGGAATTGAGAATTAGAAAAGTATAGGAAGGTAGTGGTAGTGGCTTTTTTATACTTGCTCAATGCGCCCATTGGGTTCAGCGCCCTGTGCATTTGCACCGCTTGCACATATAGCTTGTCCGGCCCTGTTAATGAGAAAAGAACAAATTTTAATTTTGTGGCTCTTCATCTTCATGACCTTCTATGGATGTAGTTGTTGTATGTTGGATGTATGTTCGTTGATGAATTCGTTTTATTTTTTTTATATTTCTGCATTTTAATTTTCAATCATTTTCTCTTCGAGACTTTTTATGAATTTTGTTTTTGTATTTTTTTTTTTTGTATTTGATTTTCTTCAAGAGGAAGGAGTTGTATCGCTTTTGGCTGTGTCAGAAAAGACGACATATGCATACTTATAGATGTTTAATTTTTATGGGATATTATTATATTTTTATTTTCATTATGTTTTTCTTGACCTTGACCTAGTAAAATTGATTTAGGTTTGCTGAGGAAGAAGTGTTTAGATGGCTGTTCTGCTATATGTACATTAGGGGTGTCGAAATTTTTTTTTTTTAAATTGGTTCAAAATGGGTACCTACTTACCTATGGTGGATCTTGTAAAGGGTTTAGAAAGAAGTAATTTTAGTTCTGGAATATTTTTCAAATTTTTTATGTAAGAAAACCACAATACGAAAAAGTGGTCAAGAAAAGCACTTAAATTTGCGTCGATATGTGGTCGTAGTTACTTATAATGATTCTATTTTATTTGATTTTGTAACCTGGTGATAAGAAAATAGCGTAAAAAAATGCTCCTTAAAATTTTAAGAAATAATTTTGTACCTTAATTCTTCATGAAACCCCCCGAAAAATTGATCGATTTTCTGGCTATTTTCGATTATTTTTTCTTAATGAAATGCTCGAATTGGTTGAAACTTGCTTTCTTTAATTGATATTCAGTCGATGCAAATGAGAAAAGAAAATCAAAATACCTATTTCATTATAAGTAATTTTGACTACATTCGACGCAAATTTTAATGGTTTTCTTGACCACTATTTCGAATTGTGGATTTTTACATAAAATTTTGAGTAAGAAACTCAGAGAACTCCATGTATTTTGTATGAGAAATTTCAAGTGCTTGCCGGCACGGGTCAGCACGTTAACGTTAACCGATTTCAATAAAATATGGCACATATTTTTATTTTATTACCTTGACCACTTTCAAGGAGGAGGAAGAAAGAAGTTCCAAAATTCTGAAAATGCCTGGATAAATATTTATTAAAGTTAAACCTTAGTAGATATTAATTAATTTCAGAATTGAAAACAGTTTTCTAAAAACTTCTGGGAACGAATACTTATTTGCTTAAATCAAGAATTAAAAGGCAGTGATTAGATCTTAATTGAGGTGATGAGAACCATAACTCGCCATATCCATTTCAGAAAAACTCTCCGTAACCAAATTTACTTGTTTAATAACTTTTAAAGGAGAGTAGCTAGAAAATAGTTCTTATATCCAATCATAGATTTTGAAATCATTTTGTTGCGGTTTAAAGGAAACTTATATTAAAAGTTAAAAGTTGCACTTATAGAGTCAAGACGTGCTAAAAATTTAGTGTTGCGAAAATCGAGGAGTTGCACGAATCGAGGGTTGCGTAAATCGAGTTCATACTGTATTTAAATTCCAAAAAAATATTTATTAAAACTTTAATATTTAAATATTCTACTCAGCGCACGAGACAAAACGGCAGTACATAGAATATATTCCGAAATATCGCAACACTGCTCGAGGATTTCCACAAAAAGATAGTGAAGACTAACAACGTTGCGGATTATTTATTTGATTGATTCACCAAAATTGAAAATTTTCAAATCAAATGCCTTAGCAAACAAAAAATAATAGCATACGATAGTACATACATGTACATCTATTTACAAACACATACCTATATCCATCTCTATTCGCATAAACCATAGAAATAAACAAATCGATTCGTAAATTTAAAACAAAATATGCGATGTATGTATGTATGTATATGCTCAACAGAGATAGGCCATGCCAAATATTTTTCCATTTTCTCTTATTCAAGTTGTTCTCGTTTTTTTCGTTGCAATGACAAAAACAGCTGACTCACTTATCTCCTTTACTCCCATTTTTGTAGTGTAAATCAAAACAATATTCTCCTCTCATTCTTACTAGTTGTTCTTTATTCCTTATGATACTCTTATCCTACCATTCATAGTCAAAATTTGTGGCTATCTTAGCGCCACAACGCATACAACGCGTACTACAAAAAGCTATTCCATAGTAGTACTATAGTTTTTATATACAATGGTTTCGTCTTAATTTTTATTAATATAGGGTTATTATATAGAAAATAGAAATATAATTTATTGAGCTGCGAATCAAAATGAAACCGAAGGAAAAAAATCTATTGTTTGGAAGTTTTTTCAAAAAGATAGTGGGGTAAAAGAAGTCAATTGCAGCATATGCAAAAAGAAGTTAAAGTTTTTTGGAAACACAATAAATCTAAAACAACATCTTGTTCGTCTACACCTTCTCCAATGGAGTAATGAAACAGGTGCTGAAGCAGCTGAAGCTCCTGTTATTGATTTGGATGCCGGCCCTGGTCCTAGTACATCGACTGCACAATCGCAGCAACAGCAGGATGGCCCTACCATAAGTGAAGTTGTTGCTGGAACAAGTTCTCAATTGACAGAAGTTTGGTAAAAATGATAGTCACTGACTACCAACCTCTTTCAGTTGTCGAATATTCTGGATTTCTCGAATACTCAAACCTACTTCAACCATTATATAAGCCGCCAAATATAAAATTCTTGACAAATACTTTGCTTCCAAATTTGTACGATGAAATTGTTGTTAAAATAAGGAATATGTTGTCATCAACTGATTTTGTGGCTGTTACAACAGATATGTGGAGCTCAGACAGCAACAAATCGTATTATACTTTGACATGTCATTTTAATTTTAATGACAATTTATACGCACCTGCCCTTGCCACTAGAGAGATGCGTGAATCGCATACAGGTTCAAATATTGGAAATGCGTTGAGCGTTATTTTCCGGGAATGGGATATTACCGAGAAAATTGTGACAATAGTTTCGGACAATGCCCCAAACGTGAAAAAAGCAATAAACGAAGATTTGCGAAAACACCATCATCCTTGCGTTGCCCATACCCTCAATTTAACTGTCAATGACGTAATTAATTCAAACACTGGGCTTGCGGATTTGTTGAAAAAATGCCGGACATTGGTAGAGCATTTCAAGCACAGCCTATTGGCAACTGAGAAGCTAAGGAAAGCACAAGAAAATATGTCACTTCCGCAACTTAAAAACAAACAGGATGTGATTACTCGTCCTTTATAATGCTGGAACGGTTGCTGGATTTGAAAGTTCCACTCTCAGTTGCTATATTGGATTTGCCAAAAGCTCCCGATTTTTTGACCGCATCTGATTGGGAAACAATGCAGAACTGCATTCCCCTCATCAAACCTTTTGATAAACTAACAAAAGAGCTGTCTGGCGAATATTTTCCGACCCTCTCGCTCGTTATCCCTCTTATAAGAGGTCTTCAGGTAAGAATAAAAGAACAAAGGCCTAAAACGAAAATAGATATGAAATTGCAGACAGACCTAACAACGACAGTGCATAAACGTTTAAGTGTGTTTGAAACAGATAAAATTTCTGCAAAAGCAACCCTTTTGGATCCAAGACTAAAAAAAACAGCGTTTGGTTCTGAGCAAAACGCCACTAATGCTGAAAAACCACTTAGAGAAGAGCTGATTGATGTTTGTGCAAAACGAAATTTAACGCCACCCACAACTGAATCTCAAAATTTACGTCAAGAACCAAACAAAGAAAAAGATAATGATTCTCTTTGCAATCATTTTCAAGAAAAGTTAGCTAAAGTCCAAACCGTCATAACTCCTGAAACAACAGTAACTTTAATGTTGAGGCAGTTTTTTGAACTGCCTCATATGCCGATTTCAGGGAACTAACTAGAATTCTGGAAACATCACAAGAACTCCTTACCTGAGCTTTACAAACTGTATTTAAAATATTCAGCTAAGCCTGCTACGTCCGTTCCATCTGAACGAATTTTTTCGAAGGCAGGTCGGCTAAAAAACGAGCGCGGAAACCGTTTATTAGATAAAAACTTGGACAAAATTATATTCCTGAATAGTTATTTTGCTCAAAACGAACCTTTTTAATTTGCTTAAGTTTAATTGCGCTTAAATGAAGTTCCTATATATTTCTTTTACTTGTGTTATCAGTCAGTATTATATTCGTTTATTTATTTGTGTTTAAAAATTCTAGCTGCAATATATGCTTAAGGTATAAGTTGGACATTATTTTTATTTTCCTCAAAAAGTTCGGATATATTTTGGTTTCTTTTATGTTTTGAAAAAAATTATAAGTTTGATGTTAGTGCCAACTATGCAATACTTACTTATTGCTTTTGTTACCTGTAACTGTAATAGAATTCAGTTTTTTATTTATTTATTTATGTTTATTAATTAATTTTTTTTTTTTTTGAATAGAAAAGCTTATATTTGTGTTGTTTTTTTTCTATTTTTCAGTGTTAAACGAATTAACTATTTTGTTTTATTATATATTTTGAATAAAATAATGTTAAACAAAATTTTGAAGTATTTTGTTTATTTCTTCATTGAGGAAAAGTAAACTAGTGTACTTAAAATTTAAAGGGTTAGGAGGTTTCTATATGGCATATGAAATGAGTATAGTTCAAATGAAAAATGAAATGTGTGCAGAGTAAAAAATTCGAGTAAGCTATTCCAATTTTCTTACTATTTCATAATTCGAATGATCATTCGATTATTTTGATCACTCGAATACTAATATCTCGATTATTGAAATCATTCGATTATGCCCATCACTAGTTTACATAAAGTAGTTGGTTGTCATGACAACCTGGGGGTCAATTCTCGATCTGTGAAACTGTGAAATAAAAACAAAGTTATCATTTCAGTTTTCACAGAGTTTTATCATTTTATCACTTCACAAACACGCGCAATGCGATTCCCGAACTCGTTATGAAAAACTGCTGTCAAAGATGAGTACTAAAAAGTACTAACATGAAAAATGCTACCACTTGCTCATAGAAAAAGATGATTGTGACGTCATAGAAAGACCAAGATGGTGACTTGGGTGTTTCAAATGAGTACAATTTGTTTGTGTTTATCATTTTTCTTTTCACAGGTTTTCACAGAATTAAATGATTGTGATAATCGAATTATCATATGAAAACATTTTGGCATTTGTTTTCATTTTTTCACACTTCGAGAATCGCATTTGGAGTGAAGGCGTTATCATATTTATCACTTCACAGTTTCACAGATCGAGAATTGGCCCCCTGGTGACCTCACCGGGTGTTGGAAATGTGGTCTCCAGCGGGGGCATTGTTAGTTCGGTGGGTAAAAGTGCCTCTACACTATCCCACAAAGTATTAACACATGTATTTTGTTTCCACACTATTATACATGATTTCTTCCCACATTTTTGACATGTATTAATACTCAGTGGGATAGTGTGGAACGACCATAAATGTGAGAGTCCGTCTGTTGATGTGAATAAGGATACAGGGTGTCAGTGTGTTTCTGTTCTCCTAGGTAATGTTGTTCCGCAGATGCAGTGTATAGATAGTTACGATGATTGTGTTTCACAAATGTGCGCTATAGATATAGATAGATCAGAATTTGATATAGATGTTTGTCCTAGCCCAGCGGGAAAAATTAAAAAATCATTGAGGAAAAACCTGCTTTTTCCTTGAGGAATGGAAGCTGTACCTGCCACTTTTCAGCTTATTCCTTTGATGAATTTAACATGGGCGTGTCTCCTATTTGTATTGTTTAGTAAATCCCAGTGAAAAATTTTCAAAAATTCACCGAGGAATCCCCAGTTATTGGCGTTTCGGCAAACGCAATTTCTATTGAGTTCAGTTCGTCTCACATAGACTTTTTTACAGAAAGTCACTGTGAATTGTATCCAACAAAATGAGAGTTTATAGTTGCCAAAAAATCATAAACAACTTTGTGCATTACTATTCATTGTTGAAGTCATCGATTACAATTCACCATTAATTTCATTCACATTTTTTTTTGTTCTCGCCATGAACACTTTACAAAGCAGATGAGTGGATTCAAACAATAAACTGATGAACTTGTACATTACTTTTCCACAATTTTTTCATCACATAATTTTCCCTTTTAAATTCACCAAAAGAAGGGGTCGTTTCCTAAACACAAAGCAGAAAGTTGAATCAAAGCTACGAACTGAGGAAACTTTGCATTACTTTTCACCTACTAAATCATTGCATGTCGTTTTTCTTATGATTTGGCAAGTGAATTCACAATTATAAAATGAAGATTCGTCTTACTGAAGATACACCATTTTACTGCCCACCAAGACGGTTATCGGTATATGAACGAACAGAGGTAAGGAAAAAGGTAGACGATTTGCTAGGAAGGAAAATAATCCGCCATAGTAATTTGCAACTAAGTCGGCATTTACACCACCCGATTTTTCCCAAAATCGGGTGAAATGTTTACATAAAACGGCATGAAACGATCTTTCCAGTCAGATTTTTGTCCCTGTCCTCTTCATACTTTATTGCTGTCCCTTTCATTTTGCCAACTAAGTCGGCATTTACACCACCCGATTTTTCCTCAGACGAGCTTTTGTTCATCGATGAAGGGAGTAGAAAGTGAGGGGTAAGGACCAAATCGTCCGTTCCTGGCAAACTCACACGATTTTTCCAGTATGTTTGCGTTCTCTTTTATACTTTTCCCAGAGTCTTGTGTGTTCAGCGTTGCCAATAATCGGAGAATTTTCCGAAGCTAATCCAAAAAGAAAATGCAGTAACTAGATTTATTTTTTTTTCGCAGTAGGTATGCATTTCCAAATTTGTATTTGTATTTTCGAAGAAGAAATTAATAATACATATAAGTGATTGAAAATACATACATAGTTTGCTACACAGCTCATATGCAAGGCACTTAAAGCTTGGGTTTCAGGAGAAAAAACAACAACAATGATGATGAAATTATTTGTGGGTTTAATTTTGTTGAATTAATTTTTTTTTTCGTAAAACCAAAAAGTATTTGATTGCCAGTAGATGTGTTTTACGAAAAACAAATGCAATAGGCAACGCTGGTCCTAATATGCAATCTACCTCTGAATGCAAAATGAAAGAGACAGCAATAAAGTATGAAGAGGACAGGGACACAAATCTGACGGGAAAAATCGTTTCATATCGTTTCATGTAAACATTTCACCCGATTTTGGGAAAAATCGTACTGGAAAAATCGGGTGGTGTAAATGCCGACTAAGATATATTACTGTGAATCATGAACGCTCTAACATAAATGTAAGAGAAATCTGGAAAGGCGAACGCATACCCAAGCGAAAAATTTATTCCTAGACCCGAGGGCCTACTTACGAGAGCCTACTATCAATGTCGGCATTCTCATACCGACCGCCGTATTGTAAAGACGTTTAGCTTTGTAATAAATTGTTAAGAAAAGTGTTAATAAAATATCTTCCATTATATTTTGTTCATTTTGCTTAATGAATAACCAATAACTTGAGTCCAAAACTCAATTTTATAATTGACAGCTGACATCTATCAAACTCACTCCTCACTGTCAGATCATTTGACATTTCAAAATACATCTGCTACAATTTGTCTCATTAACTTCATTAACTACATTTATCTAGAGAAACTACGCAGACGTAACAAATGTAATTATTTCTAAAAGGTCAAAGAGCCAAAATAGGTTGATCAATCTTGCTACACTTTCAATCGAAAAGAAGCATACAAAAAATATAGATTTTAATGATTTAATCGAAACATAAAATAAAAGGTCGAAAGCACCTTTTAATAAAATCTTTGCTCGTGTTTTTTTCTTAAATGTGTTAAGGAGTTAGCTTGCTTTACCGCCCTCGATGCCACTGGCTCCTAGTCCGCCCCTGGGTGTACCTATCCAAGGTATACAAATATGAAAGACTTAGCGGAGATGTGGTTTATCCAAATACAAAACGAAAAATCAATTTTATTTTGTAAACTTGAAGCTATTGACAGTTATACTTACCCCCGGGACCATCATGTCCCGGTTATCTCTCCAAAGTAGATACCTTTTTCCTATTCTAATAGTATTCATATCTAAATATTTGGCCCAGGAAAATTAAACGAAGAAATGGCAAAACTACGAAAAAATTCCGACAAAGCAGATTTGATTTGACGTCTGAAGCATTTCTCAAAAAAAAAAAACCCTTAACTAAGGCTGGGGCAAAAATGTTTGGGATGTTAAAGAGGGTAAAACTCAGCTTTTAGCTAATTTCTCGAAAAATCTGTTATTTTTTATAAATGTGCGGGTACAAATTATACCTTATTCACATTTGTATATTGCTCCTTCGAAAATAAAGTGTCATTATCTTTTTCTTGTAGAATAAATTATGAACTTTAACATAACCTTATTTGCAATATTTTTTAAATAAATAGTTTTGGAGATGGTTACAAAAAACTGAACTCTGTCCCTTTAAGAGTACACAATCAAAAGGTCAAATTTGACCGTTATAACTTCGCCAAATTTACCACTTTATCAAACTGCGGTGATTCTTCTTATAAATGTACCACACACAAACGCTGATTTAGGAAGTTTGTGCTTATAGCAGTCAACGGATGTATGTCTCTTGTTCTAATGCAAAAAAGGGGCACCAAAGTCTGTCTATTTTGTGATCATTCGATAATTTATTGAATTATCTTGTTTTTTTTTCACTTAATTATTGACATTTTTCTTTTTTTGTGATCTTTTGATTCAGACACACTCATTCGAATCTGTTCAATAAGCCATTGGACACCTTCTTCTAAGCCTTCACCGGATATTGCATTGCTTGAACTTATATGCCATGGTTTGTCTTCAATATTTTCTAGTCCCAAAGCTGCATAAAATTGAAGGCAAACGTTATAATAGTTTTTATATTGTTCATATGTACATAGATACATTATATTTCCTTACCCGCAGCTATTTTTACACTTGAAAGAGCATCTGCGCAGTCCATTTTGTTTCCATAGAATAAAATGGGCACACGACGATTTGCCAAGTCTGGATGTTGTAACAATAGCTCCAGCTCATCTTTGACAACAACTGTAGAAAAAACAGACAAAACATAAAAATAAAAGTATTAACTTTACTATTATTGTTTAATATTGTTGCAGAAATATGAAGAAAGTGACTAGACAATGTTCCCAACATTTCTTTTTTTGCTATGCGGCTATGCCCCACCACAACATTACCAAAATGTTGCATTACCTACAACTTGTAGCATTCAAAATTTTTAAATGTTCACTTAAAATTTGAATTATTAAAAAAATATGAGAAATTACCAGAATCAGAAAATCGTTCTTTTATATCCGGATCCGGGCTTAAAGTTTCTAGATGGGAAACAATCACATCGATAGTGGTATCAGTGACTTCAAATTTTCGGAAGCGAAACCAAATACTTTCGTTTTTGCTTCCAAAAGAGTTTTATTTTTTCCTTGAAGCTGTTTATTAAATGTATGTTTCAAGTTTTTTGAAAATATCGATTAAATAACTCACGTTGACAGGCTTTCGTTTCCAGTTTATTGCTTAACATGCTGGCTCCACAAGACATGAGCGATGTCCAACATCCGAACCACAATCCAATCAGCAGTCTGATTTGTATGGATATGTCACTGCTCAGACATGGATTTCTGACGCTCCATTGGTTTTTTTTTTTTCAAGACATATTCAAAGTCAAAGCATGGTTCATTCCAAGTGGAGCCGGCATGTAAGAGAATCAAAAAGTTTCGTAGTAAACGTATGACCGACTATTACTTCGTTTACATGTGCTGTTGAAGCGAGCATGAAGCTCGCTTTAACTCGTTGTATACCTGAATCGAGTTGAAATGAGCTTGATTCGACTCGACTCCGCTCGGGAAGCGGAGTCGAGTTGAAATTACAGGAGTTGGATTTACAGATAATGTATTATGATCTGTTTATTTGCATGTTTGTGCACAAATAGTAGTAGTTTTGTTTTAATAGATACGTGTAGTAAGTACTCGTGTTAATTCAATTATATTTTCTTTGCATTGAAATAAATACATTAATGCCGTTCATTTTTCTGGAATCTCAATACCATTTGAACTCAACTCTAAATGGATCCAAATGGATCCTCATTACAGAGCAATTGACCACCGTATTCTATCTGTTGAAACGGGACCTGTGCCCATGTTCTGTAACTCTCGCATCGATAAAATCTCATGTATTTTGTTTGCATTTTCATCGTTTCTCGACGAATTTTATCGATGTGATAGTTACAGAAATTAGGGACGGCTATCGGCGTTCTGGTTTGTCGGTATTTACGTTGTCCGACTTTTCCACTAAGTCAGTATTTACATTGAAAGATTTTTTCAATGACGATCTTGTTCGTTGTTTACGTAACGCATTGCTTTCCCCTTTTGGTATTCCATTTTCCCTCCTATTCCCTATTTCCTTACATTGGCGGATACAGGAGATATAAGAAATATTAAATATGTGAATTCAATCATTCAAGAATGGGATAGCATCACCCTTAAAATTGATTTCATTTTTATTTTGCTTGTTAATAAAATATTATGAGTGCATTTAAGGAGTCAAAATATAAAAACCCGAGTAAAAAAGTACACAATTTGTGAAAAAAAAGTCGCAAAAATAATTCTTCCTGCAGAGAAACAAAAACATTTTTCTTTTGAGGATATACGCAAATACAATAACTGCAGTTTTCGCTTGGTTTATTTTACTAAATAATAAATTAATATTCGTTTAAGGAATAATACAGAATTCAACTTTTTGGTTACTTTAATTGAGGCTGTGAGTGCCATAGTGGCCTAACTGCTTTTGCATTAGCACTTGTAGCTTTAAAAAATTTCAAGTACCTACTTGTAGTTAATAAAGATGCATAGTTTAGATTTTTTGTTTGCAATATGATCAAAAATTCTATGTTTTTTGACGTTGTATTAATGATTTTTCAAAATACTGATCAGACAGGCCACTCTTGCACTCAAGCTTTTAATTTTTTTTTGTGGTTGGCCTCTTAGTGCTTAAAGTCCTATAACTATGACATATTAAATGCAGGAATATAATATGGCTCTGGACCTTTGGCACCTCATACATGGGAAATTTGGGAAAAAATAATGCTATCTCATCGGTCAATATTTGGTCAGCAAAGTTCCACTAGTCGTATAGAAATTGGTCAGCCCTAGGTAACTTGTAATCAAGGCTTAAATTTTCTCAAGGTCACGCAAAGTCACGTGTGATTTTTGGCACCTCAATTGAGGGAAATTCGCTAAAAATGTTTACCATCTGAAAGATCTCTGGATCGTGATAAAAGGTCAACTATTTTCAGTAATTGGTCAGCAATAGATTTTTTTCTAGGAATTTTTAAAATTCGTTTCAAGGTCACAAAAAAAACTTTTGGCACTTCATAAAAAAAGTATGTAATTTAAAAAGCCATTTCACGGTAGTAAAAGGTCAGTATAAGAAATGCCGATGTGGGAAGCGACCACCATTTGGTTCTGATGAGTCTCAAACTACGAACCGCTGCCGTACAAAAACCAGCGCAGGATGCAGCAAGGAGCTCAAAATTCATTACGAATGCTTTAAATGACCCCAGCATATGTCGAAACTATGTCACCACCCTTAACGACAGAGCCTCGTCATTAAACGGAATCCAGAATTCAACAATTGATGAGATGTGGGGTGAAATTAAAAGTGTTTTTATGGAGGCTGGATCCGAAACTGTACCCAAGCGAACGAGACGTAGAGACTCTTGGATATCCCAAGACACCTGGGATAAGATCGAACTTCGCAAATCGTTGAAAATCCAAATAAATGCTGAAGCAGATGTTCAACGAAAGGCTGACTTGCGAAGAGAGTACCGCATTGCACATAAGATGGTCTATCGCTGTGTGAGACGTGACAAGAGGGTGAAGGTAGATGGACTCGCAGATAATGCGGAAATCGCTGCCAGAAGAGGAGATATCCGGGAATTGTACCAAATAGCCAAAGATGTTATCGGGAAAAAAAGCAACACCAATCATCCTGTAATGGATGTGGATGGCACACTTTTGGTATCAATTGAGGATCAGCTTCGTAGATGGAAGGAACATTTTTGTGCCCTGCTAAATGAGGATTCAGTTGAGCAGAGTGCTGAAGTGCCCCAACTAAACGAGATGCGCAGGTCCTATAGGGGTATTGACATCGAACCCCCGTCAGAATCGGAAATCCAGACATCAATAAATCTCCTCAAAAACAACAAGGCAGCTGGACTGGACGGAATACCAGCTGAATTCCTGAAAGCCGATCCCGTAACAGCGGCTAGTATTTTACATCCGTTGATAAAAAACATTTGGGAAAACGAAAGCTATCCCAGGGATTGGAAGGATGGTGTGATTGTTAAGTTGCCAAAGAAAGGTGACTTAAAGAATTGCAACAATTGGCGTGGTATCACCGTTTTGTCCGTTTTCCCAAAACTAATGGCAACCATCATTCTCGAGCGAATAAAGGAGAGAATCGAGTCTACACTCAAGAGGCATCAAGCTGGCTTCCGCAGTGGTCGATCGTGTGTCGACCATATCAACACCCTGCGTATCGTCCTCGAGCAGTCGATGGAATTTCAATCACCGCTTTACCTCATGTTCGTGGATTTTGAGAAAGCCTTTGATCGAGTTAACCGAGAATGTATATGGAGATCGTTGCTTGGTAGAGGAATTCCACCAAAAATAGTTGCCATTATTAAAGAGTCCTACAACAACGCAAGGTGTTTTGTTTTGCACAACGGGCAGCTATCCGACTCCTTTGTAGTGCAACAGGGTGTGAGACAAGGGGATGTTCTATCGCCAATTCTCTTCCTGCTGGCGATGGACGACGTATTGACGGCCAGTGTAGGTACAGCAGAGCGACAGGGCATTCAATGGAGACCGTTCGAAAGGCTCAGTCATTTAGACTATGCCGATGACATATGTCTACTGGCAAATAACATCAGTGGGCTGAACGGGATGTGCCAAACACTGCAAGTGAAGGGAGAGTCGAGTGGTCTAAGAATAAACAGCAAAAAGACAAAAATAATGCTCACAGGCCGCTCCACACAGCAGCGTATTATTCTACAGGAGACGCCAGTTGAAGTAGTGGAACAGTTCAACTACCTTGGCAGTATTGTCTCTGCAAACGGTGGTACGGATCTGGACGTTAAAAGTAGAATAAATAAAGCTCGTGCTGCCTTCGGTACTCTGTCCCCAATCTGGAAATCAAGTCAAATCTCCTTACGCACTAAGTTGAGATTCTTCGAATCCAATGTCAAATCCGTGCTGTTATATGCTTGTGAAACCTGGAAAGTCACGTCTATCATTTCGAAGAAATTGCAGGCTTTTGTGAATCGCTGTCTTCGCCAGGGGCGGACTGGGGGTCAAAGGGCCTACCGGGACTTTAAGAAAAAGGGCCAAAGAATACAATAACTCTCAAAATGGTTAAAAATAATATTTCAGACATTTCTCGAAAGTCCTTTTATTTTTATATTTATTGATTTTTCAATTGACATATTGATTGATATATATTGGATTTAAGTATAAGGTAGGTATAGCTTTGAATTCTAAGATAAGAATTTAATTTTGTTGAAACAGCTTTTTTTAGTTTATGGCTGCGTCACGTGGCAGTAATTAATTTGAGTTTTTATTCAAGTAAGCATACAAAATTGCAAAGATGTTCTTGTGGGTCTCATGCAGTAATATTCCATTAATTTTACGACCTTAAGTGGGTGTGACTTTCAGTTTATTCAAAACAAAATTACGCTAGTCAAAAAAATTATGGGAATTAAGGGAGATATGAAACAAAAAGTATTCTAAATGTTCATATTTCTAATTTTCAATAATTTGTTAGAAATTATTTTTTTTAAGCTACGGTTATTGTGCAATCACAAGAAATGAAACGCATTAAATATTTTAAAAATTAAATTGGGGTTGGGTACGAAATCCCGAATGCCAAAATCCCGAAATGGCAAAAAATCCCGAATGCCAAAATCCCGAAAGACAAAATCCCGAATGGACAAAATCCCGAAAGGCTAAAATCCCGAATGCCAGAATTCCGAATGCCATAATCCCGAATGCCACAATACCGAATGCCAAAATCCCAGTTGGCTTAGTACTTTTTTTGGTATTAAAAATCGCGCGCGTGATTCTAGCCTTCAAAATATACATTTTGTAATATTTTGTAAGAATATTATTTATTTTCAATGAATAGTTGGTCATTTTTTTAACAATTTACTTTTGAAAAATGTTTATCTGCTGTCAAATTGATAATTGGCAATCATAATAAGAGTGTGTTGCAACCCAAGCAGATGCTGAGAACAATTTATGTCACAATCCCAAAATCAACTTGTCCAAGTAGGCGATGCGTGTTTTAAAACAAATAGATATTATTCGGAAACGGAACAAAAACATTGTCTTCTCATTATTTGTAAGGATTTGACATAGATTCGTTTGAATAAAACTTAAACTAAATAAAAGTTACGATTGGAAACTATTCATTAAAGAAGAACTCAATGGGGCATATTCATAGATGTTTGCTAAACTCTTGCTTAGTTGTTACTAAGCAAGTCCAGAGTTTAGGCTATTCATAAATGAATTTAAACCTAAGGTTAGGGCTAAACCTGTGGTCTAACTTTAAACGTAGGAAATGCTGTGTTTAAGTAGTTATTATCACAGCCAAATGTCAAATTTGATTTTTTTTGTGAATTAAAAAGCTGAAAAGTAATCTATATCAAATAAAATGCTACGTAAACTTATCGTCCTAAAAAATGTCGATTGATACCGCAATTGGAGAAGACATGGATATTTTAGATGAATTTGAGTTATGAGGTGAATTGCAAAATGTGCCACAAAGAAAAGGAGAGAAGAAAAGAATAAGAAAAAAAATTCCTTCTCTGGTTGCGACCAGTTTTCATGGCGTTAGCGTTTTATATTTTCTTTGTTGTTCATCTAAAAATATAATAGAATATTTTTTTGTTCGAGTTTCTTTTTTGTATTTTTTATTTAATAGTTTTGTTTTTTACTTTTTTCGACCACACAAAATTTACACTTTGGGAATATAAGTGTATTTTTGTTTTTTTTCTTTGAACTGTCATCATTTGAAGTATAATTGTAGTAGAACACAACCTTAACCTGGGGTTCTACTAACCACAGCTGGGAAATTGACAATTAATAAGAGCTGTATTTATTTAACCAACAAGCCTTAAACTATAGATCAAAAAATCACTACTTTAGTAATTCTCTATGAATACGCCCCAATTAATGTATTATATCTCAAGATTTAAAAGTGATTATTTAATTTAAAATTTCTTTTATAGACATTGTCATGATGCCAAGGCGAGCAGAGATCAAAAGCCATACAAAACAGTTTGATTTCTTTGAAATCACTGAATATTACTAAAAAAGTATTGAAATTCGGGATTCAGTTCCAAATTTTTCCGGGATTTTTTGTTATTCGGGTATTTGGCTTTCGGGATTTTGTCCATTCGGGATTTTGTCCATTCGGGATTTTTGGAATTCGGGATTGTGGCATTCGGATTTTTCATTTTTTGAGTACCTACTTTATTTGAGAAATCACTAATTCGCTGATTCTGTTTGTTAAGTAGAATTTAATCAAAGATTTCCTGAAATTTCTTTTGCTCATCATTGGTTAAGACGAAGTGCTTTTTTGCAACGGCCTTAGATAAAATTTATAGAAAAATCACTACTTGGACAAAATTTTATGACTAGGTATCACAAAATTCCAGCACTAACTTCACTTCTTACTGTCCATGTTCTTTTACACACAAAAATTTACTTTCTAAAGCTCACTCACCATTAACAAAAATCAACTTTTTTATGGTGAGTGACTGATTACTTCTAATAATTGATTTGACAGATATACTGGAAAATCGGAAGATGATTATTTCAAAATCCATGTTCAAACTGAAATTTGAGTGAATAAACGCTCAATGATGATCACAGATTCATAAAAATGGATTAAACAGAATCAGTGATATTCTAGTTGCAGATCTAACCCACTGTGAACAAACTGGCCCTATACCAGACCAAGAACCAGAGCAAAAACAGTAGGTTCATAGTGCAATCAACTTACTTATTTGATTTTTGTTCGAAAATATTCAGGGGTGCCCCCCGAATGTTAATCCAAGTTGGCGAGCATCAGCTGCCATTTTGGAAATCACGTTTTATCAAATATCTCGTGAATCGTGAACCAACAGAAGTAGTATTATTTTTGTTTTTAGTTTTTGAGAAATAAAAAAAACGAAAGGTACCTTCTCACAAAAAAACATTTAATAATATATCGTACTTCTTTGGCTTTGCATATTATAAACTTAACAAAAAAAACAAGAAATTGGAAAAAGTAGGCACCTTCTGTTATCTTTTTTTACTTTCTCAAAAACTAAGATAAAGAAAATAAAAATGAAAAGTGGTGTTTAACTACACAAAATTTTGAAATAACAATTAACTTGCAAAAAAAAGCTCACATTATTTCAAAAATATGACTTTCAAATTTAATTTCTCAAAAACTTTCCACTAAAAAAAACTTGTTTCAAAAAACAAACAAGAGAATAGAATATTAGTTTTCAAAAAAAAAGAAGAAAAAAAGGCTCTTGGCCTGTTAATTCATCAATTTATAAAACATCTACTTAATTAACAATCACTTAAATATTTTAAATATTTTTTTAACTAACTTCTCTTTTCTGACAGTAAACTCCACGGATAAAAGCGTTGCGGTTTCAATGTGATCTTGCGTCATGATATTTCTCCATCGATTTTTGATATGCCTATTTAAAATTTGAAAATGATCTTTTGCAAGCAACTTGTGTACATGAAAATGTCAGCATCAAATTATATGCTAAGAAAAGCTTTTTGTACCTTTTTGCGTCAAAATAATATCTTCGCAAGACATTGAAGCAGCATTTTGCGCAATCTTCACAGTGTTCTTGTTTCTTTCTGTTTCTTGACGTTCGTCCTCTGCCTCATCATTACCCGCATTTTATTATACACATGATCTGATCCGGATCAATTTTAAACAAGTACCTAATTGCAAAAGCAACATGGGATCCTGCTTTTTATCTGGATCTATTTTCAGTGGTCCGAAAATTGCTATGTGAATTATCTCAGTAGCGCAAAGAAAAGAGGCAACAGATGCATGAAACATAAAAAAACTTAAGGCAAAAAGAGACGGGTATTTAATACTTCTGTCACTATGATCCTGTTTGTTTTATTTATCATGATCTGATCCGGAATCAGATAAAATACAGCAATTCATTCTCATCTTTTGAATTCAGGTTATGCACCTAACTTTCAGACATTTTAAAGTACTCATCATTGAGAGCCATTTTTATTTATTTTTATTTTGCATATTTAGTTTCTTGGAACTGTTAGATTTTTCTATCAGTTTTTGAATAACTTAAGATCCGTAGAGGCCACCAACCGAGTTTTGGAGGAATCCAAAAATTTAGAGTTCACCAACCAAGTTCTTGGGGCCTCCAGAGATCCGAAGAGACAACCAACCGAGTTCTTGGGGCCTCCAGAGATCCGTAGCAGCCACCAACCGAGTTCTAGGGGTTTCCAAAGATTTACAGAGGCCACCAACCGATTTCTGAGGGCCTCCAGAGATCTGTAGAGGCCGCCAAACGAGATCTGGGGGCCTCCAAAGATCCGAAGAGGCCACTAACCGAGTTCTGGTGGCCTCCACAGATCCGATGAGACAACCAACCGAGTTCTTGGGGCCTCCAGAGATCCATAGTGGCCACCAACCAAGTTCTAGAGGTTTCCAAAGATTTATAGAGGCCACCAACCGATTTCTGAGGGCCTCCAAAGATCCCAAGAGACAACCAACCGAGTTCTTGGGGCCTCCAGAGATCCGTAGTAACCACCAACCGAGCTCTAGAGGTTTCCAAAGATTTATAGAGGCCACCAACCGATTTCTGAGGGCCTCCAGAGATCTGTAGAGGCCACTAACCGAGTTCTGGTCGCCTCCAGAGATCCGTAGAGGCCACCAAACGAGATCTGGGGGCCTCCAAAGATCCGTAGAGGCCACTAACCGAGTTCTGGTGGCCTCCAAAGATCCGTAGAGGCCACCAACTGAAGTCTGGGGGCCTCCAGAGATCTGTAGAGGCCACCAACAGATTTCTGAGGGCCTCCAGAGATCTGTAGAGGCCACCAACCGAGATCTGGGGGCCTCCAAAGATCCATAGAGGCCACTAACCGAGTTCTGGTGGCCTCCAAAGATCCGTAGAGGCCACCAACTGAAGTCTGGGGGCCTCCAGAGATCTGTAGAGGCCTCCAACCGAGTTCTGGTGGCCTCCAGAGTCCGTAGAGGAGACCAACTGAAGTCTGGGGGCCTCCAAAGATCTGTAGAGGCCTCCAACCGAGGTCTAGAGACCTCCAGAGATCCGTAAAGGCCACCAAACGAGATCTGGGGGCCTCCAAAGTTCCGCAGAGGCCACTTACCGAGTTCTGGTGGCCTCCAGAGATCCGAAGAGACAACCAACCGAGTTCTTGGGGCCTCCAGAGATCCGTAGTGGTCACCAACCGAGTTCTAGAGGTTTCCAAAGATCTATAGAGGCCACCAACCGATTTCTGGGGGCCTCCAGAGATTTGTAGAGGCCACCAACCAAGGTCTGGAGGCCTCCAGAGGTCCGTAGAGGCCACCAACCGACATCTGGGGGCCTCCAAAGATCCGTAGAGGCCACTTACCGAGTTCTGGTGGCCTCCAGAGATCCGTAGAGGCCACCAACTGAAGTCTGGGGGCCTCCAGAGATCTGTAGAGGCCTCCAACCGAGTTCTGGTGGCCTCCAGAGTCCGTAGAGGCCACCAACACAGTTTTTTAAGGAATTCAAAGATTGGTAGAGGCCACCAAGCGAGTTTTTGGGGCCTCAAAATATCCATTTTGATCCACAAAAAGTCTATATTTAGCGTGAGTCCAATTTTGTTATGACAATTTTTTCTTAAAAAAAAAAAAACTTTTTGCTTGCCCGGGGGCCCACCGGGCAAAATCCCGGTTGCCCGGTGGCCCAGTCCGCCCCTGGTCTTCGCCATATCCTAAAGATTCGGTGGCCATCAATAATATCAAATAAGGAATTGTGGCGCAGGACAAGTCAAGAGCGGCTGGACGTCGACATAAGAAAGCGTAAATGGCGTTGGATTGGTCACACACTGAGGAAACCAAACAATGAAATTGCAAAGCAGTCCTTTGAATGGAATCCTCAGGGTGCACGGCGGGTTGGAAGACCAAGAACAACATGGAAATCAACTGTCTTAGCGGAAGCAGAATCCCAGAGAAAGACGTGGCCACAGCTAAAGTACCTTGCAGCAGACCGTGAAGGATGGAGACGTTTTGTTGACGCCCTATGCCCCAGCCGGGGTTACAGGACACGATGATGATGAAAAGGTCAGCAATTTTTAGTTATTGGTCACCTTTACATTTTATTTTATGAATTTTTATTGAATTTGTAAAAAAAAATTCAAGGTCATAGCGATTTTTGGCACCTCATTTATGTGAAATTTTAAAAAGTTAAAACCAACTGGCAGGCCCTATGCCATAAATAAAAGATCAGCTTGTTTCAGTAATTGGTCAGCTGTCCTAACTAACAAATTTGCTTCGCATTTCAGACGTTGTGTAATTTGTTTCTATAGTGCTACTATTACCCCTCTGACGGGAAGTAAATAAATTATTGGAGCTACTGATTCCTTAAATATTTTCTTGTGCAAATTATATCAGCTTGATAGAAGCGATACACCAATGTTTCCTTAATCTCCCTATATTGCTCTTATGAAGACGGAGCTTTCGCTTCTATAGTCATCCTGTATAATTATTATACAATCTCTATGTTAGTTTCTGTTACTTTGTTTCTATATTGCTTTAATGGTATTCTTAAGTGCAGCCACAAACCATTTCTGCTATACTAGTGAAAACACAACCCACTTCTGTTATACTAAAGAGTAAAAAGAGCAAACCAGCAGTGTGGAGAAAGTGCATAAGTTTTTTTTCATCGTAAATATATTCTTCCATGACCGAGCGGTTAGCGAGGAGGTATTCCAGTGTGAGAGGTTCATGGTCCGAATCCTACAGAAAAGGACAATCGGCAAAAATGTATGGTAGGTGGTCTAGGAACCAATAACAATGAGACTTATGTCGTTGGAAAGGTATTTTCATGGCCTACAATAGTCACTATGGCAGCTCATTTCAAATCACTGTGTGAAAAAAGTTATTCGCTAACCTAGGTTTTGTTTAGTGCATTTTAGTGTGGAACGAATGTATACAAACTGGTCAAACCAATACCAATAAGATGTATATCGTTGAAAAGGTATTTTCATGAACAGTAATAGTAACTCTAACAACTTTTATAAAATCACTGTGTGGAAAAAGTTAATCGCTGTTTTAGGGAATTTTGGTACATATAATATTAATGGAGCATGGGTAGTAATTGGCGAATAACTTTTTTCACACAGTTATTTGAAATAAGCTGCCTCACTGACTATTGTAGTACATGAAGTTACCTTTCCAACGACATACGTCCCGTTGTTATTGGTGGAAGTTGCACTCACGCTTTTTTACCCATACTAGAAAATAACATTTTTTTCACAATAAAATGAGCCACGATATTTCATTAGTTTACGAATAACTTTCTTCACACATTGATTTGAATTGAACTGCTTTGAAAGATATTGTAGGTAACGAAAATACTTTTCCAATGACATATATATTGTCGTTATTGGTTAGATCAGTTTTCATAAACTTTGCCCATACTAAATATATTTTATTCCTACTAGAATGCACCAGAACACAATTCTATTTAGCGAATAACTTTTTTCACACAGCGATTTGAAGTAAGCGTCCATAGTAACTATTGTAGTACATAAAAATACCTTTCCAACCACATATGTCTCGTCGTTATTGGTCTTGTAGACCGTTTTGTCCTATTCTCCTTTGTTATTTATTTATTTATTTATTCCCCTTTTATTTTTATAACTGTAATAATAGGTATCTAAAAAATTCATTTGCATTTCAGATAAAAACTTTCAAATAAAATATCAGCAAATAAATAATACAAACAAAAATATAAATAAATAAATATAAATCAATTGTGAAATATTTTTTTTTTGCAAGAAATGATTATGAGAAGCTCCTTTGGATCATTATAGGGGCAAGATTGTTAGTTGGGATAGATTCTATTTTACGATTTTTTTAAGTTTTTTTTTTCAAGGTCACGAACGATTTTTGCATTAAGGATAAAAATTCATAAAAGTCTTGTTATCTATCAGAAGGTACAATTTTGTTTGTATGATTACCCAAATGAGGTGCCAAAAATCATTCATGACCCTGAAAAAAACTTTAAAAAATCTTAAAAACTGAATGTATAGCTGATCAATTACTGAAAAAAGTTGACCTTTTATCAAGACCTAAAGATTTTTCAGATGGTTAACACCTCAAATGAGGTGCGAAAGATCGCACGTAACCTTGCGTGAGCTTGAGAAACTTTAAGTCTTGATTACAAGTTATCTAGGGCTCACCAATTTCTAGAACTTACTGATCTTTTCTGACCAGTTAGATGGCATTATTTTTCCCAAATTTCCCATATATGAGGTGCCAAAGGTCCAGATTCATATAATATTCTTTAATCAATATCTTAGTTCCAGAAAAAAGAAAACAAAACGATCTCTTTCAGTAACATTGGCCTGGACTCTGACAAAAACATTTATTTGAATGAGAGTCTTACGAACAAAATCGATTTATTCTTAAACAAGCAGTTCAACTGAAGCGCCAAAGAAAAATATATTCTGCTTTTACACGTAATGGAGCTGTTCTGATTAAAGAGCGAAAAATGGAATAAATATCATTATAGTTGACGAATGCGATTACCATGAGATGTCAAGTAGCCAATGCAGTGAATCATGACAAAATTCCATCTCCAAATAATATGTGCGTGAAGTTAGCACCGCCATTTTGGATTTTCCAAAAAAAAAGTTTGTGCTGTAATGTGCCCAACTTGTGCTGCTATATGCCGTATTTTAAAAAAAATCGTACTAAGGGTTTGGTTTTTAGAGGGTACCCATTTCTTAGAGTGAAGTTAGCACCGCCATTTGCGATTTTCAAAAAAAAAGTTGTGCTGTATTCTGCCGTGTTAAGAAGAAAAAACGTAACTGACATTTTGGCTGTTTTGAGTTAGGGCCAGTTTTGACATCTTTGATATGTCTGCTATTTTATTCTTCAAAAATAAAAGCCCTTATTTGCTTTTGTAATGGCTTAAAACGCTTAAGAAAAATGACGTTCGTTCAAAGAACCATGCTTTTTAAGGAAAAATTGACGTTTTAGCACTCTATTTAAGAAAAAAAAAGTGACTACCATACAAGCATTAGTACATCTGATAAATAATCAAGGCAAAAGAAAATCATTCACTTATAAATACAACAGAAAAGCACTCAACAACAAAACAAAAAAGATAGAGATAAAAACAGAAAAACGCGTTTATCTCGAAATGTCAAAAATACACTTACGTTTTTTCTTCTTAACACGGCAGTATTGTGCTCAACTTGTGCTGGCATGTGCCGTTAATATTTTTAAAAAAATTCCAAATTTTGTAAAAATTAAAGTTGTACTGTTTTTTGCTCAATTCGTGCTGCCATGTTCCAAAAAAATTCGCATATTTGTAACTTTTACTACCAAAAAACAGTTTTGCGAAGCTATTTTGTGCGACACCTATCTTCCGAGGCCTGAAACTAATGCTTATGGTAAGACTACACTATGTTAAACCGTTCTCTCTCCCTAACCCTGAGGCAACGCGAGCGAGTTTATTCACCAGCGAGTTGGGTACATACATTAATTGCCAAATCACTCGCTTCTCAAATAGCTTCAAAAAAGGTAAGCCAGTAGTTGACAAGCGGTTTGGAAACGTTTGTATGTATTAGTAACTCGCTAGCGATTACTCGCTTGTATGGTTACAGCAGTTGTATTTTACTCATGAAAATTCAAAAAGATTCAGATGCAAAGAATCATAATGTGGTTTTCCATTCAACCATTTCAGATTTGGTGGTAATAGCCATTCAACACTATCCCACTGAGTATTAACACATGTCAAAAAAGTGAGAATAAAATCATTTAATAGCCATTCCACACTATCCCACTGAGTATTGACACAATGTCAAAAAAGTGGGAAGAAAATCATGTATAAAAGGCATTCCACACACCGAGTATTAACATAGTCAAAAAAGTGTGAAGAATACATGTATAATAGTGTGAAAACAAAATATGAAATTTCATCACACACAAATTGACGGCGCATCCGACACGATTTGACATGTGTTTATATCTGAAAATATTAAGGATCGTTTCTAAAACCATCACGCATTCTATCCCACTTGGGCGTTTGAGGTTATGGTGAAAGATTAGTAGATTAGTATTGATGCAAGTGTGGAAGCAAAATATGAAAATAATTTTCATCACACAAATTTGACAGTCGAATGAAATTCTTTCCCACTTTAATCTTACATGTGTTAATACTTTGTGGGATAGTGTAGAGGCACTTTAAGATCATAAATCTTTATAATAAGGGTATTCATGCAACAGCGAAAGGTCGTCGTAAACGTAGTAAAGTTGTAAACTGCCAAATTTTCGATAAAAATTGTGACAGAATTACGAAGTTTAAAACATTACGATATTTACGACTTGTTCTTGGTTAAAGGCGTTAGCTCAAGAATGCTTTAGAGAAAGTCAGCTGAATTTATTAGATTTTTTTTAAGATGGCTCTTAGAGGTCATTTAGTTAAGTTAAATGCTTAAATATTTAAGTTGCCTTTAAATTACGTTACTTAAATTCTCATCTATAATCAATTTTCTATTGCTACTTAACTAAACGATTGAAATGTAACGTAACGTGAGAAAACTCACAAATACATGTACATTTCAGCTGTTTTTGGACAGTTTGCAAACAAAAACGAGTGTATACTTATAAGACAGAAAGAGAAGCAACTGGATGTAGCATCTTGGTATAGTCCAATGCAAAAGAAATGTAACATGACTCCATTTTGGTTTGTGATACTTTTATTTTTGTGTCCAGAAATTCTTTTATTTAGTTTTTTAATTCACACTTTGGTATTTTGATGGAAAAATATGTTGATAAATCAATGAAACAATTTAATTTCAACTTAATTTACTAAAGGAAATTAAAAATCTTAAAACTTCAATACCTACAAATTCAATATGGAAACTCTACCTACATTACATACATACATATACATATGTACCTATATTTTTGTAATAAAAATAATTCTTCTCGAATGTTAAAATATGTTTAAGATGGTTTTGAGTAGCCTTTAAACGCGGTGGATGGCGTTTAAGTTGACATGCATTTAAGTAACGTTGCTTAAATTTTGAAATTGATTATAGATACCAATTTCACACTTAATGCTATGTTTCCACCAGAGGATTATCTCAGTTCAGATTTATTAAATCTATTTGGTGTTTTCACCGCACAAAAAGATTTAAAAAAGATTTACTTTGACAGCCCCTTTTAAAATGCAAATGGTGTTTCATTTTTTCTCATAAAGAGGAAGTGAGATAGAATGTTTCCTCTGTTAAGAACTGAATTCAGCCAAAAATGAAACCTTCAGCGCCATACAGGAATAGGTTAGTTCGATTTGTAAAAGTATTTATCCTAGGAAGATTTAACAAGATTAATTTCTAATCTTCAAGATTTACGAAATAAATTTGTATGGTAAATCTTCAAGATTTTAAGGAGATTTGCGGTAAATCTTATTAAATCTCAGATTAGCGTTAGGTGGAAATGTAGCATATGAGCAATTTAAAGGCATCTTAAAGTTAAGATGCCTTAAAGCTTTCTTAATAAATACTGCTGAATACCTATGTTTAAAATTGGATCATATTTCTTCCAATATATGTACAAATAAAACAAAGGTTTCTTTTTATAATACGTTATAATTTTATATCTTTATTCAAAGCTAAGTTGTAGCTAGTTTAAATGATAATTTGCAATTGAAATGAAAATTCGAAATTTCCTATCAAGAAACCTTCTACTTTGGTGTTACTGATGTATTTCATTATGTACATCTCTACAGCAGATTCTATATAAAGGGTCAATAACCTTTAATAGGGGAATTACTTTAAGTTTAGTTTTTACATAATTACATGGTTAGGCCTGGTTCACACGAGATTGTACCGCACGATTTTTTGCAGTACAAATCCGTGCGGATTAGCAGTGGCGTATATATTTTACATAGAGCCTTTCACACGACGTTTGTACAGCAAGAAAACGTACTCAGCTAAGTACGTTTATCGAAAACTCAACGGACTTATCAAAAAAAACGAATGAACTGCGACGTATCGTCTTCCAGTGGCGTATAGTTTTATATAGTCTCGTTCACACGGTTTTAATCCACGTTGGGTATTTGTTCGTTGGCATCGAATGAGCTTCAGTGGAGAGAAAAGCCCATGTATACAAAAAAAATTAATCGACCGATAGGGTTGATTTAAAAAAATTATAACTCCGGTGATACTGATTGGAACTTGAAGGTTAAGGTCTTTAAATAAAGAAGAGGAATGAGGCAACAAATATGCGTTTTAAGTTTTTCAAAATTATAAAAATTTTCATAAACATTTGAATTTAGAATAAAATAAATGGAATTGAAATGGGCTTTATTCACCCCTATAGTATGAACATTTTTGCCCCTCCTCAATGATGTTCTTACATAATATAGCCCGTTATGTCAGCTTTCTTTAAAGACTTTAACCTCGAAGATCCAATCAGTGGAACGGGAGCTATAATTTTTTAAAGCCATCCATATCAAATTTTAATAAAAAAATTCCATGTAGATAACGGGATTTTCTCGCTGGTGGATGGTCGTGGACAATGGTCCAAGCAGGTAATTTCAATGCAATTGTTTTGATTTGCGATCAATTTAAAATCAAGATTGTGTCGCTTATATATCACATAGGATAATGAATGAGGTATCAAAATAAACGTAATTTTATTTATATGTTATATTTAAAACAACAAGAAAGTTCATCAATGCACTAAAGAGTTATGAGTTCATATGTGAAAGCGCTTAAATAATGCCGTTATCTCCGTCCAACGGTATTCTAGGACTCCTATTTTTTTAATTCATATTTAAATCAATATTTTCTATCATCCGTCCAAATTTCAGCTTTCTAGCCCTTTCCCTTAAAAAGATAAAAATAAAATACTTCACAAATTCAAACTTTTCCATTCATTTTCATTATACTGCAGCTATTCGAGTTTTAAACGAATAAATATAAATATCGTGTGAACACCCGATTTTTGTTCGGTAAAAACCGAATGCGATAAAAAACGTGCGGTACAATCTCGTGTGAACCAGGCCTTACTTTTCGAAATTCTTATTTCCTTATTTTTTATATTCATATAAGAGTGAGATGCAATCATAAATGTTTCGTTAAGTTTTAATTTATAATGAGTTATAATGCGTTATGACAAATTAAGAAACATGAGAATTTGTTGAAGCGAGAAAGATAATCAAATAGGATAATACTATTTCAGATTTTTACAATTTTTCTTTAGTTTTCGTTTTCTTTGCTTGTGATCGCTTGGTTTGGTTTTTTGTGCAGTTTTAGTTTATTTTAAATTGTATAATTTCTATTTTATATGGTTTAAATGCGTTGAATTAACAATCGATAGTAATATTAATGCAATTATTATGAATTTGCATATCAATTGTTGATCCATTCACCATTGTATTACAGCAATAATTCTTCCTTAATATGAATCGATGACGTATGTATGTTGTTTGTGCGGTGTGTTGTGATGACGTTTTTGTCTCTATGTGTTGTGATGACGTATCTGTGTCGGTGACGTTTGATGAAAATTGCTATGTTGGGAACCAACATGCTCCACCCCCCGCCCCCGGGAAAGTTGTAGCGTTGACGTGCTTTTAAGACCAAAATATTATCTTAATTTTGGATTCATGATGTTAGTTTTCCCATTAGCTTGTTACACCATTGTCATCATCATAATTCATAGTTATCTTATGTTCATGGCAGGAGTGTGACCAAAAATAAAATAAAAGATGGATTAGTGTTTTACTAAAATGAATTAATAGAAAATGTGAAAAGCAAACGTTAAAAAAAATGTTTATCTGTTGGTGATTTGACTACCCCTTGTTGTTTTGGATACTTCTTCGCCATCATCATTTTGGTTTGATTTATACCTGTTGGTTTTAAAAGGGTAAGTTCATTAGTAGGTACATACATTTGTAGGTACGTACATTTGATATGGGCATTTAAATGATCACTTGATTAATTAATAAAATGTTGTAGGGACTGATATGGACTTTTGATTGAATTTTGTGTTGATGTATAGGTATGTATATGTAGGAATATGTTAAATATTGTCGTTGTGATTGTTTGAGGGATTACATATTGGTAGAAGTGACAGTTTTGCGATCGGTCGTTTTAAAATTGAGTTTTTTGTTTTTATTATCACTACGCGTGTCAAACCGTCCGAGCCAGGGTGTAGTTCAATTACTGTGGCAAGTAACCATGCTGATGGTGGAAAATTTTCTTCCTTTACGAGAGCGATGTCTCCAATTTCAATATTTTTTTGTTGATCGAGCCATTTTGGACGCTGTTAGACGTTGTAAGTACTTCCATTTGTTGAGAATGCTGATGTTGTGTTCCTTAAGGTTCCTTTCAGGAAGGGTGCAAAGTGGGGCTCCAATTAGAAACTGCCCTGGTGTGAGCACTGAAAGATCGTCTGGGTCCGTAATCATTGGACACAGTGGTCTAGAATTCAAGCACGCTTCAATTTGTGCCAAAAGAGTTATGTATTCCTTGAAAGTGAGTCTTGGGCAGCCAATTGCTCGTTATAAGTGAAACTTAATGGATTTTACGCCTGCCTCCCACAGGCAACCCAAAGTGTGGTGATGAAGGAGGATTAAAATGCCAGCTTGTATTTTGAGAGGCAAGACTTTCACTTACTTCTGTAAACCATTCAGATGAAATAAACTTGCTATCCTTTCTGAGCTCGTTTCTTGCTCCCTTAAAATTAGTTTCGCAGTCACTAAACATGTTCGCGCAATTTCCTCATCGAGCAACAAATCTTCGAAAGGCTGCTATGAAGGCAACCGCGCTTAAGTCACTGACCAGCTCAATGTGTATGGTCTTTGTGGATAAACAAATGAAAACAGCTATATAACCCTTTGCAAATCTATTGCATATACCTTTCCACAATTTGATTTCAATCGGTCCGGCATAATCTACGCCAGTGTTTGTGAATGGCCTGGATGCAACAACTCTCTCTGCAGGTAAGCTGCCCATAAGCTGTTCCTGCATTTTTGCATTGTATCGATGACTTTGAATGCATTTATGTATTATATATTTAACTGATCGTTTCAAATTTGTGATCCAGTATAAATTACGAATTTTCGCCATCATAACCTGTTGTCCACCGTGAAGTGTCGTTTGATGAATGTCATTTATCAATAGTGACAAACGGATGAGTGTCTTTTAACACAATTGGGTGTTGCTGATCAAAGGTGAGTGATGAATGCGTTAATCGCCCTCCTACGCGTAGCATGTCATCACTAGCAAGGAAAGGGTTGACACTTCGAATGTGGCTTCTATTTGGAATAGGTTTTCCTTGTCTTAAGTTTGAAATTTCTTCAGGAAAGGTTTCTTTTTGAACAAACCTTATAATTTGATTTTGGACTGAGATAAGTTCCTCAGACTGCAGTGGGTGTGTTATAAGTGGTTTTTTATTGTCCTTATGTCGAAGGTTGAAAAAATATCTCCGCCATATGGCAATACTTCGTACAAGTCGGTTCAGAGTAGCATTGACAACCGGGAATGAACACCCTGAGGACGATTAAGTCAGCCGACTTTTAATTTAAATTTTTTGACATGTAATTTATATATCTATAATTTGTAAAACTTAGAACATTATGTAACGTTAGGCCCCCTATGTGCCAACAAATGTAAATTTATCATAGTATCATATTAGTTATAAGCCAGATTGTATATATTATGTTCAATAAAAGAAATTGAAATTGAATCGGTTCAGAGTAGAATACCTTTGAACGATTGAGCTGATGTTAAAAGTGTAAAGTGATACTACGTGTATAATGCTTGTTAATGAAATCATTAGGTTTTCTTCGTACGAAAATGGTTTTGTTCTGGAATTTGTGTTTGTTTTCTTAGTTTCCAAATCGGTTTCGATAGGAATCAAATTCCTTGTTTCAGGTAGCGTAAAGTTTTGAAGAAATGAAGGCCCATGCCACCACATTTCGTTATCGATGAGATCTTCTGGTGACATTCCCCGGGAACCAATTTCAGCTGGGTTTTCCTTGCCTTTCACGTGGTGCCAAACAGTTGTTCGAGAGAGACTGAATCTCGGTTATTCTATTTGCGACAAAGGTAGTTCTGGTTGCTGGGTTTCCTCTGATCCATGCTAATGTGATCATCGAATCTGACCAAGTGAATATTTCCATGTTTTCAAATTGCATAGACTTCGAAAGCAGTAACGCTGCAGTAACAGCAAGCAGTAACGCTGCACAAAGTTCGAGTCTGGGGAGTGCAATGCTCTTGATTGGAGCAATATTTGCGTATATGACTGCTGCGTACCCCTTCTCCGAAGCGTCACAGAAGCCATGAAGCTGAACCACAGATAAATTTTCGAAACTAATCCAGCGAGGTATTTGGATACTTTCTAATTTTTTGAGGTTACTTCTTAGTTCAAGCCAGGTTTTCTTAAGTTCTTGGGGTATAGTTGAATCCCAAGATAACTCATCAACCCATAATTGTTGCATTATAAGTTTTGCTTTTATTATGCAAGGTGCAATACATCCTAAAGGATCGAAAAGGTGTGCGATATCAGGCAGGACGGATCGTTTTGTACACCTTTCAGTGCTGGGAAGATTAATATTAAATGTAAATACATCCTTTGCTGGATGCCATTGGATACCAAGTGTTTTGATGGCGTCAGTAGAATCAAGATTCATTGGAAGATTAACTTCCCTTTCAGTTTTAGGTATCTGAAACAAAATGTTAGACGAATTGCTTGCCCGTTTACGCAGAGGAAATCCAGCCTTGTTCATTGCGGCTGAAACAACTCTTTGTAAAGTGGTTGTTGTTGTAAAGTGCGCACTGCTAGATAAGGCGCCGAAGCTGTACCAAACGTGACAGTGTTCAGTGCATATGTTTTTATTGGCTTAGAAGTACTTTCTCTCCACAATATCAGTTGGAATATTGTGTCCTTTGGAGCCATCCATATTTGCCTGTACATTTTAGTGATGTCAGCTGCAATTCCAATTTTGAATTTTCGCCATTGGGCAATAAGGTCTATTATGTCCTTTTGAAGACGTGGGCCTACCATTAAACAGTCGTTCAATGATAAACCCTTGGAAGTTGCACATGACGCATCAAAGACCACTCGAAGTTTTATTGTCGTTTACTCCTTGAAGACAGAATGATGCGGGAGGTAATAATGATTACCTTCAACTATCACTGTCTCAGTCGTCACTTCCTTCATTTGTCCCAGTTCCAAATACTCATTGATGCAACAAGTGTACTCTTCCTTCAATTTTGTATTGGACGTGTTTAGGTGTAGCGCTGGTTAATTTTATAATTAACTTTTAATTGAAATAAAACTCGATTTCTTTTTTTTTGTATAACTTTATAATTTAATTATTTTACTATCGCAAGCAAAATGGTGTCGGGTGAAAAGTTCTCGAAAGAATGATATGACCTTTTACATTTTATAAAGGTTAAACGATGAGTTTGCATAATTGATGACATAAATCATTACTTTGACATTAAATGTCACATTGGGCTATTTACTCTTTATTTTTAAATAATCCATTCACAATAGTAGTAGGTAAATAAAAAGTGTTAAACATTCAATTTGTTTCTTTTTACTTTTTAGTGTTTAATTTGTATATTTAAAATAAAAAATTTAAATATATATGTTGTGTGTCAAACATTCTCCGCCCCGGTGAACGATGTTCGCAATCTAGTACCGGAGCCGCCCCTGGTAAATGCCTTCATTGCAATTGTTGCACCTCGGTTACTCCAAATTAGTTTTTTTTCGTCGACTTTCTTTGATACATGTAAAGAAAAAAAACTTTAGTAACAGAACATACAAGAGAAAAACAATTCAAGGACAAAACAACAATAACAGTTAGGAACATTTATCAACATCTGCATGAATTCTTAGTTCCATTTCTCATACATTCCAATTAGAGCTTTCGGAACTGTTAGCCCATTGAGTAAATGCAATGCATATGATGATCAGTTACGTTACGTTGTTGTTTTCTTTTTACAACTCCAGATCGAGGCCAATAGTGTAGTGATTGTTTTGTCATAATAATTCGGGTTTTCATTGATGCCGGTCATCGACGTGTGCGGGCGTGGTAAGCCTCGTATCGTTTTGTAGGTTTCGTTTTTTCGTGTTGTGAAAAGTGTGAATTATTTATACCTATGTACATAAATACCTATTAAATTGGTAGTGCGGTTACCAATGTGATTAATTTAAATAATAATTTTAAATTCGGTATGTTTTCAGTGAAAGGTGTTTATTAAACAAATAGGTATATGATTATTTGTGAATACCAATCGAAAGTGTGTGAAGTGTGTGTGGTTGGTGCTTGCTGCTGCTGATGCTGGGCTGCTGCTGCTGCTGGGCTGCTGTTGCTGCTTGCTAGGAGTTGTCCGCATAAAGCGCGGAGGGATTTTTGGATAAGTTTTTTTTGTTTATTTATTTCTTGATTAATGATATTTTGATTTTAGTTTTTCGTTCAATAATTTCAATGATTTTTATAATTTAATTTATATTATTCAAATAATTTCCCTTTTGTTCTTGTGTGTATGTGTGCGTGTGCTTGCGTCTTTATATCGGTTCGGTTACGCGTTTTTATTTACGAATCGGTTTACCGGCGAATTGTGTGTATGTAGGTATGAGTGTTGATTTTGAGTTATTTTTGTTTGTTTTTCTTTTTCTTTTGAAGATGCAAATTAGGTATTTGCAAATGGCCGCCATCAAAAATGATTTTGATGACGTCATATCGGGTTTAGTAATTTTATCGAGTGTTATTTAATAAACAAAAAAAGAAACAAGTGATTAATTAATTAAATTAATTAAAGTGATGAATTTAATGTGTTGTGCAAAGTGTTGTGTATATAATTTTGGTGTTAAAGTGTTGTGTAGTGTTGTATAAAAGTGCTGTGTTTCATTGTGTAAAATGTGAAATGCCGTCGGCAATTCGATCCGACGGGAATTGAATTTTGTAATGCCGACGGGGTTTGACATTTTATGTAAATAATTTTTTGTGTTGTATTTCATTAAAATTAGGTTATTTTGATAATAATTATGTGTTGTGTTGAATTTTTTTTTTTTTTAATTTAGTTTTATAATTTTAAGAATTCAATAATTGTTTTATATTGTTGCGATTATAAGATGAATAAAAATAATTTTAAATATTAAAATGGATATTTCATTATTCTTTTAGGATTTCGATTTAATATTTGAATGTGTTGTTTTTATAATTTATTTTTATAAATAAAATTGAAATAAAAATTATTTGATTTCATTAAATTTTTATTAAACTATTTTCATAAGATTTTTTTTTTTTTTTTTTTTTTTTTTTTTTGATATTCCTTTACGATTTTAAAGTGGACTGTATGAGGTGTTTTAAGTGTTGTGTTGTGTAGGGTAAATAATAATAATAATTATTTTTTTATTTGTGTAGGGGGCGTAATTTATTTTGTTGGTGTTTTATTTAAATCAAGGTTTCTTCGTCCGTAGTTTTATTGCTCGGAAGGTAGCAGATTTTTGTGATGGGTCGTTTAATGATTCCGGATTTTGTTTTTAGGGTCACAACTCGAATAAGTTCATCGGTTCCGGGATGTGTTTCGGTGATCCTGGCTAGTAACCATTGGGATGGTGGAAGCCTTTCATCTTTTACCAGAACTAGGCCTCCGATTTTGGGTTCAGCTTCTTTCCTAGTCCATTTAGGTCTTTGTTGCAGGCGTGAAAGGTACTCTCCGCTCCACTTTCGCCAGAAGGAGTCGACGAATAATTGTATCCTCGTCCATCTATCTAGGTAGCTGACATGTTTTGGAGTTGGAATGCTTCCTTGAGGGATTGCTAACAGCGGTTCTCCAATCAAGAAGTGTCCTGGAGTTAAGACGTCTAGGTCGTCAATATTTTCGGATAGAGGGCATAGAGGTCGAGAGTTCAAGCATGCTTCAATTTGTGCAAGAAGTGTGCAGAGCTCCTCAAAAGTTAACCTCTCATCTCGTACCGTTCGCTTTAGGTGATGTTTAACAGATTTCACTCCTGCTTCCCAGAGACCACCAAAGTGAGGAGAAGCAGGAGGAATAAAATTCCAGTTGGTTCCTGAATTGGCTAGAGTTCCAGCAATTTCTTGCCAATCGTGCTTAGATTGCTCTAGCATCCGGGCTAATTCTCTGTTAGCTCCAACAAAATTTGTGCCACAGTCGCTATAGATTTGAGCACAAAGACCTCGCCGGGCCGTGAATCGTCGAAAACTTGCCAAAAAGGATTGTGTCGTTAAATCTGACACTGTCTCCAAGTGAATGGCCTTGGTAGCCAGACAAATAAAAATAGCAAAGTAGCCTTTGAAGGTTTTCGCTCCTCTTCCTTTCCATGCCTTTATTTCTATAGGTCCAGCATAATCTACTCCAGTGTGGGTGAATGGCCTGGAGATTCTTACTCGTGGTGCTGGCAAGCTTCCCATGAGTTGTTGCAGATTCTTCCTCTGGTATCTGAAGCATATTGGGCATTTATAAATATATCTTCGGACGTATGGTTTAATGCCCATAATCCAGTATGACATACGGATGTATGCGGTAGTCTGATGATTTCCTCCGTGTAGTGTTTTGTTGTGAGCATCTCGCATCACAAGCTCAGAAAAATGGTAGTTTGGTTTCAGGATGATCGGATGCTGTTGATTGTACGGGAGTAATGTGTTCTGCAGTTGACCGCCAACTCGTAGAATCCCATTACCATCGACGAAAGCGTTAAGAGAGAGCAAGGATTTTGGAATATTACCTTTATTCTCGTATTCACTCAGCTCTTCTGTGAACATGAGTCTTTGTACAGCTTTATGTACCAATAAGGCTGCACAGTTCAGCTCCTCGGGGTCTAGTTCACCATAATTTCGTGTAATTTTCTTCCTTTTTGCTAGACCATTTCTTTTAAATCGGAAACAAAATGCAATTGCTCTGATTACCTTTGAGAGCCGTGAGCATCTTAGTACACTTTTGTTGACGACATCATCTGCTGCATTAGTGTTGGCTAGTGTACATTGCCTTTTCTCAGCTCGCTTTTCCTCTTCAGTGTCGAGTGTAGATGGTTGTTCGGGTACTTCGAAATGCCACTTCTCATGTAAAAATGAAGGTCCGGTCCACCAAAGCTCTTGTGATCCGAGTGTTGAGGGTGAGACGCCTCTAGATGCCAGATCAGCTGGGTTGTGATCCGTGGGGATGTGTCTCCAGATATCACAGCTTGTCAGACGTTGAATTTCCGCAACTCTGTTGCTAACGAATGTTGTCCATTTCGACGGCTGTGCTCTGATCCACGCCAACGTAATCGTTGAATCTGACCAGGCGTACATTTTGGTGTTGGTGAAATCAAAAACTTCTCTTGTGTAGTTTAGTAGAGATGCAAGTAGTGCAGCTCCACAAAGCTCAAGTCTTGGCAGACTCACCGTTTTCAAAGGAGCTACTTTGGTTTTTGAAATAACTAGGTGCATGTGGATATTTTCAGAGCTGTCGAGCACACGCATGTAGACTACAGCACCATAAGCCTTTTCAGACGCATCACTGAAGCCATGAAATTCCACTAACTTTTGGGTGATGTGTGTTTTTATCCACCTTGGGATTTTTATGTGTTGGATATCAGGCAATTCTTTACGAAAAGCTTGCCATTCTTCTCTTATGTCTGATGGAATCGGTTGGTCCCAGTCAGTTCCTCTGCACCATAATTTTTGCATCATGATCTTGGCCTTGATGACACATGGTGCTATCCAGCCAAGTGGATCAAAAAGTTTGGCGATTGCAGATAGCATTGTCCTCTTCGTATCTTCTTCAGTGTCGTGTTGAATATTTTGGAACGAAAATATATCTTCCTCTGGATGCCATCTTATGCCTAAAGTTTTAACGTGATCGGTTGATCCAAAAGGCAGCTCAAAGCTTATCTCGCAATCTTCTTTGGGTAAGTCCTGTAAAAGATCTTTACAGTTGGATGTCCACTTACGAAGCTTAAGCCCTGCTGAAGCCAGCAGATTGCGAGTTTCTTCACGTTTTATTCGAGTTTCGTCGATGGAATCTCCCCCACTGATGAGATCATCTACGTACATCTCCTCTTTGACTGCAAGGGCTCCTTTTGGGTAGTTTTCAGCTTCATCCTCGGCGACTTTGTGAAGGACACGGATGGCCAAGTAAGGGGCACAAGCCGTGCCAAAAGTGACTGTCTTCAGTTTGAAAACTTTGATGGGTTGATTTGGGCTATCTCTCCAAAGTATCAGCTGATAATATCGATCTGCTCTTTGAACGAGAATTTGACGATACATCTTCTCTATATCCGCTGTAATGGTGAATTGATATGTTCGCCATTTTAAAATTATATCGACAATGTTTTTCTGCAGTTTAGGGCCGATCATCAAGTGTTGATTTAAAGATGTCCCATCATACTTTTTTGCAGCTGCGTCAAAGACTACTCTTAATTTCGTGGTAGTACTAGACTCTTTGAACACAGCGTGATGGGGAAGGAAGTAGTGAAAAGGTGATTTTAAAATCGGGTCATCCAGATCTATCTCTTCCATGTGTTGTAAGCTTAGATACTCCATTATACATTTACTGTAGCTTGCTTTCAGCTTCGGTTCCTTTTCCAATCGTCGTTCCAAAGATGAAAAGCGCCTGATTGCATTTTCCTTACTGGATCCAAGTGCAGGATAAAATCCTTCTTTGAACGGAAGTCCAACTTCATACCGTCCATCTGGTAGACGTGTTGTTGATTTTAAAAAGTACTTCTCACAGGCGACATCTTCTTCTGACGGTTGAGTCACGAATGGAGTTTCCTCCATTTCCCAAAATTTTCGGATTTGCGTGTCGAGATCGCTGTGTTGAAAAAAACTTCGTATGTTTTTTGAAGTTGCATCAGGAATTTTGCCCAATATAATCCACCCCAGGTGTGTGTTTTGAGCAATAGGTGCAATTTCTTGCTCACTGCGGATTATATCTGGCAAAATAATGTCAGGATAAACGTCTGAGCCGAAAAGTATGTCGATTGGGGCGGGACTATGAAAATTAGGGTCTGCTAATTGCAAATCAGTTAGGTGTTCCCAAGTTTTGGGTACCATTTTGTGGGCCGGAAGGAGGCCAGTCAACGACTTAAAGATGAACGCCTTGGTTGCGCCTTCAAACGTCGAATGTTTGGACGTAAACATTAGGTCAACGTAGTTTTGACTGGTGCCGTTGCTGACCTCCCCTAACCCTGATACCTTTACAAGAGTACGGTGTCTTGTAAGATTTAATAAATTAGCTGCAGCTTCGGATATAAATGTGGCATCTGAGCCTGGGTCAATTAGGGCTCGTAAATCCGAAAATCTCCCATTTCCAGATTTTACCCTAACTATAGCAGTGGCTAATAAAATTTGTGTACCATGGAGTTGTGAAGCATGACAATTGAGTCGATTACTGCAACCTGGTGCATTATCACCCATTGGTTGGAACGCAGGAGCGTTTGGGTTAACAGCTACCTGTTGGTCCCAAGGCTGGGAAACCTGTTGTTGTAATTGTGTTGTTACAGTGTTTGGGTTAGAAATCGATTTATTTTGTGTGTATGAATTATTGTGCAAAAGTGAGTGATGCTTTTGATTGCAAAAGTAACAGCTCCGGTTACTCATGCAATCTCGTGTTGAGTGGCTATAGGCAAGGCAATTCTCACATACTCGAACCTGACGTACAGCTTGTTGTTTTTGAGCAGAGTCCATACTCAAAAAACGCCGACATTTCATTAAAGAGTGTTGTCCTTGGCTACAAATTTGACATTGGTATCTTTGTGTATTAAATTGTTGTTTTTGTTGTGTTTTCGCATGAAATGCCTTGGCTGCAACTTGCGGTTTTGTTACTGGCTTGGAATGTGGGACTGCATTTCCTTGCTGTACAAGGGCTTCTAAAGTCCGGAAACGGGATTTAAGAAAATCTGTGAAATCAGAAAAGGTCGGGAGTTGTTTATCGTTGCCGAGCTTTTCTTCCCATAATTGTTGGGTTTTGACGGGTAATTTTTGGAAGAGAACATAAATTAATATTGTGTCCCAATGTTCCACTGGTAACTGTAAATTTTCCAGGGCATGGACGACTTCAGTCGTTGTATCTAATAAGCTCTTAAGACTTTCTGCTGACTCTTTAGTTTGAATAGTTTGGCTAAAGAGAACCTTAAGGTAAGAATTTACTAGAACCCTCTTATGGTCGTATCTTTCTACCAGCAAATCCCATGCCTTTGCATAATTCCCTGTGCTTAAGTCTAAATGGTTTAGGAGACGTTCGGCATCACCACTTAAACTTTCCTTCAAAAAATGCATTTTTTGAATCTCATTCAAGCCTGTATTATTATGTACAAGGGAAATGAAAATGTCGTGATATGAACGCCATGTCGTGTAGGACCCAGAAAAAGTTGGAGGCTTTATTGGCGGAAGCTTAAGGACATTTGTTTGTGGAGCTGGTGTCGTTGGTTGCGTAACTGACGCAGGAATTGAACCTTGAGGTAACGTGGGCGAAGGTGGTGCAGATGGAGGTGGAGCTACCTTGTCCAGAGCATCCATCAATTCACTCTTATAGTCCAAATAAGTGTCACGAATTTGATCATATACAGCGATCATTTCTTCCTTCTTTAATGTCTCCTCAAGCTTCCCCCCGCTAACGATTTCTTCATGGTATCGTTTGGCATTTTCTAAATTTGCTTCTAAAAGCCCCAAGCGAGTTTTAACATAATTGACAGTGCGCCTTGCCTGGCCTGTCTTTTTAAAATTGGAGTAATCACGTTCTAATTGTGATAGAATTTCCTTTTGTAGTTCCCCAAACGACATGTTGGACTTTTTTATTTATTTCATGTATTAAAAAAAGAGCAAAAAAGATACTTTAAAAAATGAGGACTTACGTGGTGTGCCTTCAGTGGGGTGGTGTTGTGTTGTTGTTGGCTTACACGTCGCGAGAATCCCGATTTGCACAGCACAAAATGTTCTTAAATTGTTTTTTATTTTTATTTCGCAATGAAATTATTTTTATTTTAAGTTTTAAATAGTTTTAATTCTTTACACAGTAAAATTTGTTTTATATGAACAGTATAGGTACACTTTACACACAGCAAAGCAAAATAGCAAATTCATACACTTTTTTTTTTTTTTTTTGTGGCTTCGAAGGACCAAATGTTTAGGTGTAGCGCTGGTTAATTTTATAATTAACTTTTAATTGAAATAAAACTCGATTTCTTTTTTTTTTGTATAACTTTATAATTTAATTATTTTACTATCGCAAGCAAAATGGTGTCGGGTGAAAAGTTCTCGAAAGAATGATATGACCTTTTACATTTTATAAAGGTTAAACGATGAGTTTGCATAATTGATGACATAAATCATTACTTTGACATGAAATGTCACATTGGGCTATTTACTCGTTATTTTTAAATAATCCATTCACAATAGTAGTAGGTAAATAAAAAGTGTTAAACATTCAATTTGTTTCTTTTTACTTTTTAGTGTTTAATTTGTATATTTAAAATAAAAAATTTAAATATATATGTTGTGTGTCAAACAGGACGCCATTCGTCTTTCGAATTGAAAATATCTTGCCATGGCTGCCTTTTTAGAATCACCCAGGACAGGGCGGATTTTATCCTTGAAAGGAAGTTGGACTTCATATCTCCCATCTGACCTCCTTTGAAAGGTTTCTTCGTAATGTTGTTGGTATTGTTTTCCTTCTAAAGTTAGTTTACGTTCGTCGAGATTTTCTTCTAACTCCCTAAACTGCTTCAGTTGTACGTCGAGGGAGTTGAAGTGATTTTGAACTGTACTTGTGTTTGATTTTTGAGAGGACTTCAGATCTAACCGATCCAGTTAAAATCCATCCTAACTCAGTCTGCTGTAGAACTGGAGACCCAATTTCTCCCTTTATAAGACCTTCCAGGATGATAGACGCAGACACATCAAGTTGGTTTGTTGGCAGCAAAGTAGTAAGCTGAGAAAAGAAAGGCTTGGATGTCAAGAGAAAAAGATGGGTTTGTGACTGAGAAGATGGTGAGATCAACTTTGAAACTGGAGGTGCCTGTCAAGGTTTGACCTAACCCGGTAACATTAGCGAGTGTTCGTTGTTTCTTTAATTTGAGGAGCAGTGTTGCATTTTCGGTTATAAAGCTGACCTCAGAACCAGGATCAATTAGGGCTCTTAGAACATGTGGGGTGCCGTTTTGAGTGAAAACTTTTACCAATGCGGTGGCGAGCAACGCCTTAAAGGGCCCACAGATACCACACTTGTGTGCACACATGTGTCGGTGTGCGGAAATGTGTGCTGTGTGTGGGCTGGTGCACAAACCGATTTTTGGTGTCAGACACGGAGCGAGTAAAAATCAAAAGTTTTTGATTTTTGGTGTCGGTGTCTCGATCGGTGTAGTTTGTATGGGGATGTGCACGCACATTTATTATTAAGTTGCATCGGAATCGCATTTGAATGAGGAGCGTCGAAAGTTTTTCGATTTAAAATTTCATTATCATAATGGTCTTTTTTCTATGAGATCTCTAATGTGTGTACGATTTGGTGTGGCGTGTGTTACGGAATCGCACACCGCTGCTGGTACACATGTGTGCACACAAGTGTGGTGTCTGTGGGCCCTTTTTTTCACTTTAAAACGATAATAGATCAAGAAGATCCCTTATTTCGCCACTAAAACTAAAAAATAGCTGCTTTATTTGTGAAAAGGTTTCACTTTCAAAGTACTTGTCTTTGGCTGGATCGACAGCCGTATTCACAATGGACGTGTGGTCCTTTTTCGCCATTTTGAAAGTCTCTTCAACTTCCAAAAAACACGTGTTCAAATAACCTTTCGAGTTTCGCATTGAGCTATCTTTTACTAGTTTTTCACAGAACTTTTCATAATCATTTTAAAGCTCTTTAATCCTTAGCTCTTGAGCTTTTATCACCTTAGCTATCTTTGACATTTTGGAATTGATCACAAGGCTCTTTTGAGTTCAATATTAAAATGTTCGATTTTATTTTTTATATATAGGTGTAAAGTTTATTTAGTTTTTAATATATTTTTAAAGATTTTTATTTATTTAGTTTTTAATAAAATATATTTTTAAAGATTTTTGATAATTACCACCTTTAAATTAACGGTGAAGTTGTTGGTACCGTTCATTAACTGTTGGAGAGTTAGGCAGCAGTCATATGTCTTGTCCCGTTAGATTTTTCATCGCTGCAAAAAATGATGATTTTCAACTGCCGTCGGCAAAATTACTTTTTTCTCCAAACGCCGTCGGCAAAACGCACTTCTCAGTTGTATAGTTCTACTGTTTTTTGTTTTTTAGTTTATAAGTCTTTTAGTGACTCTGACTTTAACTTGCACTTTTAATAGTTCTGTTCACTCAAATTAAGTTTAATTTAAATTAAAAAAATCACGTTCTTGTTAAGGGCTCGAAGGACCATGTTCTTGGTTAAAGGCGTTAGCTCAAGAATGCTTTAAAGAAAGTATGTTTAAAATTGGATCAAACTTCGTACTTCGTACAATAAATGTACAAATAAAAGAAAGTTTTTTTATAGTGCGTTATAATTTTATATCTTTATTCAAAGGTAAGTTGTAGCGAGTTTAAACGACAATTTGCAATTGAACTGAAAATTCGAAGTTTCCTACAAAGAAAGCTTCTACTTTGGTCTTACTGTATTTCATTATATACATCATTACAGCTGATTCTATATAAAGGGTCAATAACCTTTAATAGGGGAATTACTTTAAGTTTAGTTTTTACATAATTACATAGTTACTTTTCGAAATTCTTATTTCCTTATTTTCATATTCTTATAAGAGTGAGATGCAATCATAAATGTTTCGTTAAGTTTTAATTTATAATGAGTTATAATGCGTTATGACAAATTAAGAAACATAAAAATTTGTTAAAGCGAGAAAGATAATCAAATAAGATAATATTATTTCAGATTTTTACAATTTTTCTTTAGTTGTCGTTTTCTTTGCTTGTGATCGCTCGGTTTGGTTTTTTTGTGCAGTTTTAGTTTATTTTAAATTGTATGATTTCTATTTTATAATGTTTAAATGCGTTGGATTAACAATCGATAGTAATATTAATGCAATTATTATGAATTTGCATATCAATTGTTGATCCATTGTATTACAGCAATAATTCTTCCTTAATATGAATCGATGACGTATGTATGTTGTTTGTGCGGTTTGTTGTGATGACGTATTTGTCTCTATGTGTTGTGATGACGTATCTGTGTCGGTGATGTTTGATGAAAATTGCTATGTTGGGCACCAACACGACGACATTACGCTGTTGCATGAATACCCCTTCCATGTTCCCACTAAACTGAATTCTGAGATTTCAGCCGAATATATTTGAGATCTTAAATTGGTGGAACAGGATTTTATTAAAGATTTTGTTGAAATCTTGAGTTTTCATTGAGATTTTGTAGAAATTTTCATTAAATCTTGTTCCATCAATTCAAAACATTAAGAGTTTTCAATCGAAATCTCGCATAAAACTGCGTTTTCATAAGGTCAAATGAGGTAATTTCGTTGGAAATTTCCAAATTAGATTCGAAATTACCTAATTTCCCATAGAAATTTACATTTCGAAATGAGATAATTTCAACCAAATTTGCACAAAATTAGGTTTGAAATTAGGTTAACCTAAATCGAACACATCTTAAACCAATGCTATTGTGAATTGCAATTCACATTTGAACAAGTTTTTACTTAAATAGGTGGTTGGATGTCGTAGGAACTGGGGGCCTCGAGCTGTATCTTTTCCTACACATCAAGTGCTTACAATACCTCCAAGTTGGTAGCCGCCGGATACTGGTCTTGGCTTTATGCCAGGACTTGCTAAACTTGTAAGTGCGAATGTTGATCAAGGAAAGAATTGCAACATTAAACCTATGGCCTTACAGATTGGAGGTTAGTGCGTTGGGCTAGCGACCCGACCACAGTAAAAACAACAATTGTTATGAGAGAGACGCGGGAAGCCTCGGATAACGACCCCCCTCAAATGGCAACCAGACCCGGAACGAAAATGGACTATGATCTACGAGTATGCACCTGGAATGTAAGGACACTCTACACACCAGGTGCTACTCAAAAACTTGAATCTGTCCTCTCGCGGCACAAGGCAGACATTACCGCGATCCAGGAGATACGATGGATAGGATCAGGTATAAGGAAAAGAAAAGATTGCGACATTTATTACAGCTGTCACCAAAGACTGCACATGCTAGGATGCGGATTTGTCGTGGGAAATCGACTCAGATCAAAAGTCATCGATTTTAAGCCGATAAGCGATCGCCTGGCTGTGATCCGCATCAAAGCTACCTTCTAAAACATCAGCCTAATATGTGCACACGCCCCTACCGATGAAGCTGAGGAGTCTAACAAGGAGGAAATTTACGACCTCCTGGACGGAGCCTACGGAGCCTGTCCGGAGTACGATGTGCGCGGTATTGAAGCAGGAGACGGAAAATGCACGAATGCAAATGCTGCAACGGAAAACAAGAGCAGCAAGAGAGGAGTACCGTGAAAAGAGAAGGAAAGAGAAAAAACCCTGCGTAGAAAGAAAAGAGCATCCACAGCCTCTCAGCTCAAGTATCTCGAAGAGTCCAGCACCGCCACCAACACTCGCCGGCCGGTTCTACAAAACAGCCAAGCAACTGGTATCTGGTTATAGGACTGGCACGCAAGCTCTTCGAAACAGCGAAGGGAACCTAGTCACCGAAGCACAGGGAATTGTAGACGTGTTTAAGCAGCATTTCCAGCAGCTGCTTAGTGGGCATTATGTAGAGGAGGTGACAGGGGAACAAAGAAGCATTAGACCAGTCAATGAAGATCCAGTCCCAGCACCCAGTACTGAAGAGGTTAAGAAAGCCATCCACAAGTTTAAGAACAACAAATCCGCCGGCTCGGATGGCGGCAAATCCTGGAAAAGACCAACGAATTTCAAGTCGAGACCCACCACCTATTCATCGACTTCAAAGCCGCATATGATAGCATAAGTCGCCAAGAGCTTCTATCGGCGATGTCGGAACTCGGGATCCCGAAAAAACTGATCCAGCTATGCCGCATGACGTTACAAAATACGCGGTGCAACGTGCAAATGGGTAACAGCTCACCCGAGTTATTCCAGACGTGTACAGGGTTCAGACAAGGAGATGCGCTATCATGTGATTTCTTCAACCTAGTCCTGGAGCAGATAGTGCGCAAGAGTGGTGTTAACATGGAAGGCACTATCTTTAACAGGTCTTCTCAACTGCTTGGCTATGCGGACGACATCGACATTTTTTACATTAGTTTTTATTGAACGGAAATTAATATTTACAATTGGTTCTTAATTCTATTTTTATATTATTATTACATTGACATTTTAATTTGTTTTGGCACATAAGGGGCCTAATTTTATACATTGTTTTTATTTTTATAAAAATTATTTAAAAGATTGTGATTGATGGTTATATACTATTTAATACTATGAAGATGATTCATCTCGGGTTGTTCAAATCCGGTTGTCTTTTGGAAGGATGTGGGGTTTCGGTGGCTTCTAGCCACGGTGATAGTTTGACGCTGTATCTTCGTAAAATTGAATTGCCTCGTCGTCGTTGATAGGAATAATTCCGTTGTCCAGTAGTGCTGTAACATCAAGGTATCGTGGCTCGGAGTGTCTCTCTTCACTTGTGATGGTTCTCACCAGAGGGTTTGGATGATTGCTTAGGTTGTTCGTCAGTCTTTTGGCAGCACTGATCATGTATTTGTCAAGGGGTGTTATTCCGGATGCCTCGTAGAGACGCTTGTTGCTGAAATGTTTTCGCCGCCGTTGGTCGAAGTGGAGTCCCGTGCAGATCCGCAGGATCTTCCTCTCGAACACTCCCAGTTTCTTCATGCTGGTTTTGGAAATAGTAAACCAGACAGGAAAGCAGTATGTGATGATCGGTCTGAGAAGTTGCTTATAGAGAAGCAACTTCGTCCTTTGGCTGAGTCCATTCCTTTTCCGCAATAGGGGGTGGATGCGGTGGAAAGCGTAGTTTGCTTTCTTCAGAACAGCTGTTACATGCGGATTGAAGCGTAACCTTTCCTCGAAGTTTACACCCAGATATTTCACCAATGGTTTGGTTGTCAGTTGCGATCCGTCAGGCAGATTGATGATGATGCTGCGGCAGCTTTTAGCTGACGGTGTACTTCGCTGTCCCGCTGGTCTTCTGAAACAAGCCAACTCAGATTTGACTGAATTGACTTTGATGCCCCATGTTGTGTAGAACTCCCACAGCCTTCTCACGTGCTCTTCAACTCTTTGGGCTGCAATGATTGGTGAAAAAGATTTGGCGTATGTTAGTGAATCGTCCGCATAGAGCAAATTCATAGCATTGTTGGGTTGAGGTTGGTCCGAAGTGAAGATGTTGTAGAGGTACGGTCCCAGCTTTGATCCTTGAGCAACTCCTGCCCTAATGTTTTTGGTTGTTGACTGGCTGTTTTCAATCTGGACGAAAAACGATCTGGAATTGAGAAAACTGAAAATTATTTTAATTAGTGTACCTGGAAAATTAAAAGTGGTTAGCTTATGAATTAGCCCCTGTATCCAGATGCTGTCAAATGCTTTCTCTATATCCAAGAAGCATCCAACAACAACCTGACAGTTATTGAGGGTGCCAACAACGTCGTTATGAAATCGCAAGAGCGGATGTAAGGTAGAGTGCCTCTCCCGAAATCCAAACTGCATGTCCGGAACGACGCTGTTAGCGGTACAGAACGCCTTCAATCTCCGAAGAATAAGTCCTTCAAGGATTTTGCTGGTGTTGTTAAGAAGAGATATGGGACGATATCCAGAAACGGTTCCTCTGTCGGCTTTCTTCGGTATCGGTACTATTTTAGCTGTCTTCCATCGCTTCGGAAAGTAGCAATTGTTGACGCAGTTGTTGAATAGGATCGTGAGAAACAGCACCATAACTTGGGGAAATTTCTTTATGATGTAGCTGGAAATCATATCTGATCCGAATGATTTCTTAGGTCGTCCACTTTTGATTAGCTCAGCTACTTCTTCAGGGTTGGTGAAGCCTCCAGTCAGCTCGGGATCACTAGCAGGATTTTCATTGTTAAAAATGATAATTTGAGCGTCTGTCTGCTGCAGTTGCTCAATCGTTGACTCAACTTCCTCTAAGAGTGAAGGATCGCTGGATGGGTTTGGCACGAAATTTCCTTCAAAATATTCGGCAAATGCTTCCGCTTTATCCTGAGTCGTCGTGACTTCCCCTTGCCTGGTGCTGATTTTTTCTGGTATTTGCTGTCTTTTGCCGATGATCTTGTTTATTTCCTTGAAAGCATCGGGTCCAGGTTTGATGGATTGTAGCCTATTTTGGAACTGGTTGTTGTTAAAATGTTGAAGAGCGTTCCTCAACATAATTTGTGTACATTGAAGTTCACTCTTCACCATTTGGTAGTTTCCGTTGGCCGTGTTCCAATCCCTTTGTTGAATCCTTTGTAGGCGCTTCCGCAATCGCTGTCGATGATCATATAGTCGAATAATTCCTTCTGGAAGATGCTGGTATCTGTCCCTTGAGGTCTTCCATCTCTTCTGCTCATCCAGGGCGTTGTTTATGGTGAGCTCCATTGCTTCAATGGTCTCCTCGATTTCATTGTTGGAAAGGTTTCTATTGGAATCCGGCATCACTATGGATTCCTCGATTTTTCTTTGGAATCGGTCGATATCCAGTTGGTTGTAGTTGATGTATTTTTCATTTTGGACATCTATTGTTAGAATTGGCTGGCCCAGTTTGATGTGAAGTTCCACTGGCTCGTGGTCCGCATCTCCTGGAAGGGTCCGGCATGAGTAATTTCGCAACTCGGGAATGATGTTGATGAAGTTCGAGGAAACCAGGTAGAAGTCCAACCAGGATGGAGTTCTTGGGAACGTTGGCTTTGGTTGAGAGACCACCAGGAATGAATGATGCTCAAAATTTTCATCCAACCAGTTCACCAGGAAGTTTCCAGCGTCAGATGTAGTTGTGTCGTACCATCGTGGGTGTCGGGCATTGAAGTCTCCTCCAATCAGTGCATAGGTGTGCTGGGCGGCTAGGTTGCTGAAAATAAAAAGATCGTGATTAATATCAGTTTGTCTGGCACTGCATTTGTTGTATATGCTGAAAATAATTAGTGTTGCTCCAACTTCGACTTCTATTATGACGGCCGTGGCTTCAAACGATCTAAGACTAGGGATCACGACTTGCGAGGCTTTTATGTTCTTCTTTACGAAGAGCGCTGTGCCTCTCTTGCCTATATCCTTGTCTGTTCGGAAGGTGTTGTATCCTTTGAAATCTATATTGTTTCGCTTGGTGACGTTGGTTTCACTAATAAGGGCTATGTCCGGTGAGTGCTTCTTCAGAAAGAGGTTGAATGTCGTCCTTTTCAAAACGCTATACAATGAATTCACATTGTATGCGATTATCTTTAACCGGTTTATGCGCATTATGCGCTGCATAAGTCGAAGATAAAGGTGGCCAAAGCCACTGACTTCTTTTCCTTACACAGCGAAGCGTAATTGCTTGGCACTGCGGATCGAGCTTTCTTAATTGCTGATGCCAGATCGGTTCCGAAGTGTTCCTTCATTTCCTTATCCAGGTTGAGCTTACTAGAGGTTGCTGGTCCGTTAGTCCTTGGTTTTTGTTTCCATGGTGGAAGGACTGCTGTTGGCTGCTGGGGATTTGGAATTGGCTTCTGGTATTGTTGAGGTTGAGGCTTGGCTGTATTTCCCATCCTGGCCATGGCTGCAAAGCTTACTGAGGGGCGAGTTAAAGTGCAGACTGATTTTGCCTTGAAGTCTTGTTGAGCCTTTTTTTGGTACTCCGCCTTTTTCTTTTCTTCCTTCTTCGCGAGCAGAGCCTTACATCCAAGGTAGTTTGCCGGATGGCCAAACTCCTTGCAGTTAGCGCAGTATACTCCTCGGTCCTTTTCCTTCCGCTTACACTCCCCTGGGTTGTGGTCTTCGTTGCACTTAACACAGACATACTTCATGCCGCAGTTGGTTGCCACGTGACCAATTCTTTGGCAGTTCTTACACTGAACAATGTCCGTGTTTTTGAGGCGTTCCCAGTGGACCTTCTGATTGAGGATCAGTTGTTTCGTGTATATATCGGCAACATCACACGATTTACTGATTTCCACCACGAAAGAGTTATAACTTTTGTTCTTTGGACATATCCAAAAAGATTGAGAATCACACATACACCATCCGTGAGGACAGGAAGATTCTTCTTCTTCTTAAAGGCATTCACCATACCTATTCAGCTATAGAAGTCAAGGATGAACTTCAGATCGAAGGAGTACCTGCCATCAACGTTGGATGGTACTCCTTCGATCTGAAGTTCATCCTTGACTTCTATAGCTGAATAGGTATGGTGAATGCCTTTAAGAAGAAGAAGAATCTTCCTGTCCTCACGGATGGTGTATGTGTGATTCTCAATCTTTTTGGATTTGAGGTATTCCCTTAGTGTGCCGAATCCATCCTTGGTTGTCACGTTGATGATCGTTTTTGTGGTGTTTAAGTTCTTCAAAGTGATGTCAATTTTCATTGTCTTAGCAAACTTGCTTATCTCCGCGATGTTGCCGGAGAACACAATGATTGGTGGAATGCCTGGCTTGTTGGTTTTTGCTGTTGGTCCTGTTGATGTAACTTTTGTGACTGTTGGCGGTTGTTTGGTGATTGTTGCTACAGCGGGTGTAGTTGGTTGTTGGCTCGTTGAAGGTAAGCTTTCGCTGTTCTCCTTCATTTTTTTTGCAGCTTTCTTTGAAGTTTTCTTCTGTCGCTTTGCCTTTGGTGATGTTCCTTCTTCTGAGCTCTCACTCTCAGTCGTTAAGTTGGCTTCATCTCCAGTGAGTGTAACAATGTCTTCGTCCATCGACAGGTTGCCGTTGTCTGCATTTGGCTCATCAATTATCTTGTTGGTGACTTCTTGGAACTGTCCGCCGATTTTTCGTGCGTACTCAGAACCCTGGTCCTTTTTCACGCGAAGCAGTAAAGCCTCGATTGCAGCTAAGACGGATTCAATAGTCAAGGGTTCCACCATTGTTCTACCTCTGCTTGCTTTCGGGATTAACTTTATCACGGATAATTATGTAGGTACTTTACACTGATTTATTTTATTACACACAGATTAACGCGCACACACTATTTTAATAAAAACTTTTGGGTACACATTAATACTGGATTAAACTGTTTTGGGAATTCCCCTTTTTTTTTATTACTGTAGGGTAGTAAAACTTAGGTAGTCCGCAGGTAGACCTGATTTTACCTAACCCTTTTTTTTTGGGGTGGATTATTTATTTATAAATATCTTCCGCTGACACGTCCGTGCACTTTGAATGTCTGGATTGCGGACGACATCGAGATCATCGGCCGTTCCAAGAGAGCTGTACTTGAAGCATTCACAGCTATTGATGAACAGGCGAAACGCGTTGGTCTTGAAGTGAATGAGGACAAAACAAAGTATATGCTATCAACAAACAAAGCCTCATCTGTCCATCGCCTAGGACAAAACGTCACTGTTGGTAGCAGTAATTTCGAGGTAGTCAAGGAGTTCACCTACCTCGGAACAAACATCAATTCCACGAACGACACTTTAGTGGAAATCCGACGAAGAATTACCCTAGCGAACCGCTGCTACTTCGGTTTGGCCAATCAAATGGGTTCAAAACTCCTTTCCCGAAAGACAAAGTGCACTCTATACAAAACGCTAATTTTACCAGTGCCTACGTTCTGTAACTCTCGCATCGAAAAAAGTGGTCGAGAAACGATGAAAACTGAAACAAAATGCATGAGTTTTGTTCCATTTTTAAATGTTTCTCGACTGATTTTATCGATGCGAGAGTTACAGAACATAGGTAAAGTTCTACTCGGCGCCGAGTGCTGGACGATAAGTAAAAAAGGGGAATTGATACTGGGCACTTTCGAGAGAAAAATTCTTCGGCGGATATTTGGTCCTATATGCGAAGAGGGCGATTGGAGGAGAAGATTCAATCGTGAATTGTACGAGCTGTACCAAGATGTGGATGTAGTCCAAAGAGCCAAAACACGTCGACTACACTGGCTCGGCCACATCGAGCGAATGGACAACAACGTTCCAGCCAAGAAAATCTTCGAATCCCAGCCCCCAGGTTCGAGACGACCAGAAAGACCGAACCTCCGCTATAAGGACCAGGCGGTCACAGACGCAAGAGCGCTTGGTCTCGACGACTGGAGGGAGCGTGCGCGGGACCGCAACCGATGGAAGACCGCAATATCTCAGGCAGAGACCCTTCATGGATCGAGAGCCGGATATGTAAGTAAGTAAGTTTGACTTAAATGTCAAATCAAAATAAGCATAACATGCTGGCTCCACCTGCCATGAACGATGCCAAGACTATGAACATGTCTAATAAAAATCCAATGGGGCAATGGAGCCAGAAAAATCCATGTCTTGTCGATGACATGTCGAAGAAAACCAACTTTTGAACACGACATGTATGCTGTTCAAAGCTTGGCCATGAGATTTGACGTTTCACGTGCGTGTGAGTTTTTTTCTGGTTTTCGTTGTATCTCGAGGTAGCTGAAAAAGTCTCTTTACTGTTATCTGGGGCCCAATTCCGCAAGTGTGAATGATTTTCTGTGTACATGTTCTATTCACACTCAAAACAAGTGTGAATAAATTTGACTGATTGTGCATGCGTTATCCGTCAAATACTTTAAACTCACTCTTGCGGAGTCGCATAAATCGATGTGTACACTTATTTCTGTGTACACAGAAAAAACTCACTCTTGTGGAATTGGGCCCCTGGTGTCTAAAGGGCGTGTATTATTGTATTATTGAAGTAGTGGTGAGAGAGAAATGAAACGACATGACATGATTTTCCCAACGAGAACAAATCTGCTGATAATTGATTGGATTGTGGTTGTGATGTTGGGCATCCAGGCGCGGATACAGGGGGAGGGCAATGGGTGCAATTGCCCCCCCATCTGGGCAAGAACGAACGAAGCATAAAATATTAGGGGTATTCACGATTCGATGTAACTGGTCTTGCATCATTGCAAAAGTGTAAAAGTGTAACACTTTCTTACACTACAAAAACAAAATATACTGAATGTCAAATTCTTACACTTTTACACTTTTGCTATACTCCAACCTTAATGTAAAATAAAAATACACCATAGTAAAGTTTGCGGTTGTGTATTTGATAGCTCGCCAAATGTCATTCTTTTTGTCAGCTGATATTTTTTTGTGAAATTTTGTGAGTTTGCTGTAGTGTAGCTATGGATAAAAGAAGGAGCGTTCACGATCGATTGTAAAAAAATAAAATGTTACCCCTATTAATTTAACAAAATGTAATCAAAAAAAGGTTATTTCGTTATACGTTTATAAAATGTTTTCTTGACAGCGCAGCATTGCAGCAATGAGTGGTTGTGCGTTGGCCGTTTGCTGACCAAGTTCAGTGAAGAAAAGTTCCGCTATGTACAAATAGCCTTCAAATCCACCGAGTGGAAAGCTTATAACTTCGGTTTTAGATTTCCGATCTTCAAAGTTAAGGTCTTTAATTAAAAGATGTCCGGCCACATTACTGTATACCATTTTATTAGAAAAGTCAATTTATTTCGTACTAGAGAGCAGGGTGAATCTCAAATCGATTTGATTTTCAGTTTTCAAAATGTTTTCAATGAAAAATTTCACAGTTTGAAAAATAATGTTTTAAAAAGTTATTGCTTCACCTCCAACCCTACTCTACAACTTTTTTAGTGGGTTTTAATAGTGAAATGTAACGGGGAGGTCGGAGGTGGCAGGGGCACTTATCTAAATTTTCAACCTTAAAGTTAAAAAAAATTAAATCTTTAAAATATGTCGATTGTATTAGTTTCAAAAATTTCTAATGCTACATTTCCACCTAGCGCTAATCTGAGATTTTATGAAATTAACCTTAAATCTCATTTAAATCTCGTAGATTTACCATACAAATTTATTTCGTAAATCTTGAAGATTAGAAATTAATCTTGTTAAATCTTCCTAGGACAAATAGTTTTACAAATCGAACTAACCTATTTTTACATGGTGCTGAACGATGCATTCGAGACTCGCATTCAGTTCTTCATTGTTTCACACGAATCACGAAGCAGGACTGTTTACCTCCGCCAGTTTACCTCCGCCATTTTACCACCGCCAGTTTACCACCGCCAGTTTACCTCCGTCGGTTTACCACCGCCAGTTTACCTCTGGACAGTTTACCACCGCCACTTTACCTCCGTCGGTTTACCTCCAGAGTAGGTTAGGTAGTGTATAATTTTGAAACTACCTTCCGCAACGCAATCTATCAGCTGTCCATTCATATAAATGTTTTTTTTCGAAATTTGTATTTCTATTTGTTTTTATTTAGTGAACGCAATGAGCTAATCTGGAATCTGCTGCTTTCGAATTCTTTGTCCTGAAAGTTTAAATGCACCTACTAACCACGAAACTCCCAATCCCAAAAATACCCAAGGCGGAGCATATACCGTTCGGAGATATACCTCGGTGATGGATGTATCAGGATATAGCTAGCCTACGGATTGCCGATTATCATTGCCGAAAATGCCTAGAAGGGGTGAATCTTATCTGAAAAAAATGTCATTCTAGCTTCTACTAGCTCTTTCACAACAATTTCTTTAAGTAATTCTCCTGAGTCTTTATTAGAGGGGTGCTCTAGGGGTGAAAAGCACAACTACAGCAATCCACGGCCTGAAGGTATGATTCAGTAGATTCTTCTTTTGTGTGTCTGTATAGTTTATTTAATCAAAATAATTTGCTTTTTTAGAACATCAAATTCCAATCACACCCGAACTCAATCAACGTGAGCAGCTAAACAGAGCTGGAAATCTTAACCAAGCTTCTTCTTAAATATTCGACAACAAGAGTCGTCATCACCGAAATCGCTTGTTCTTCAACAAGTCATTGACCAAGTCTTTCATGGTAAAATAGACATGAACAGTAATTATATACTGGATTTTTGGACTTGGAGGTTATTGGTACGTAAATATTTATAAAAATATGTAGGTATTCAAGATAATAATTTATTAAATACAAATTTTTTCTTTGTTTAGTAAGGGAACAAGACGTAGGTACAACAGCAATCAGGTGAACCTTTGTTGGCGATTAGTAATTATTTTGAAACCGTCGATCCGAAAACAATGAATGAGTCTTCCGATTTATTGGATGTCTTGACAATCGTCTGGCTAATAATTATAGCTTTAATGCGATTTGTAATATTCATATTGATTGCATTGTGAATTATGCATCGTTGTTATACAAAGAACACCGGACAAGGGGATAAAGTAAATATTTTAAAATAGACGATGTGAGCAAACGAGATTTTTATGAATAATTACATAATGTTCCTTATTTTGATTTGTTGCATCTTCCTTAAGCTTTAGTAAGGCGCCAGTTACAGCTGTCATTGAAACCCATCATTGAAAATTTTAATGATTGATTTTGAGACGTTTAGGATGCAAAATCATTTATTTTGATTGACGATCAAAGCTTAAGACTTGATTAATATTTCTAGTCAAACAAAATTTCAAATAGGCCCAACTTTCCACAAAAATTGACTTTTAATTTTTCAATGATCATTGGTAAGGTAGTTCAATCATTTAAATAAGAAAAGTCTTTTTATGTGGAAAGTTGGGCCTATTTGAACAATTTTTTTTCGCTAAAAATATTAATCAAGTCTTTAGCTTTATTTTTCCATCAAAAGAATAAATGATTTTACTTCCTAAACGTCTCAAAATCAATCATTAAAATTTTCAATGATGAGTTTCAATGATAGCTATAACTGGCACCTAAAGCACATAATGCAAAATTATTAAAATTTTCCCCTCAGTATTTGTTACGTGAATAATGTTAATTATAAAATACTTAATAAAAAATATATATGTACCTATTTGATTTCAAATTTTATTTGCGAACAAAATGCTTATTGAGTTTTCTTTTGAACATGTTATGCAAATGCATTTTTATATATAAAATGTTAAGATACGAATAGAATGTTTATAACTTTTGAAGTTTAATGAATTTATATTATTATATAAAAAAATAAAACAATGTTGGAGATCTTGAAACAATGACATGAAATTAAAATTACTTGAAATGCCTTGCATGATATGTGCAGATAGCTAACACACCAAACACTATATGGCTTGACTACTATGATTTGAGTAAATTGAATCAATAAATCGTAATAAATATAAGGACATCGATAAAATTTCTTGTTCTTTGTTCCTATTTTCTTTAAATCAGCAAGTAAATCAGGAAAAGAAAAATAGTCTCTGCACATCCTTATCGAATTGGTCTTCTTTTTTCTTTGTTTTATGTCATTTTCTTACGTGGCCTAGCACACAAATCTTGGTCCTATTCGAGCTGTACTTTTAAGTATTGGTCCATGTGAAAAAACTGGATGCTGTGTGAGGAGTGCCATGAATAGGTACCTTTCTGAAAAATGGCAATTTACATATTGAAAAATGATGACAAACAAAACTTACGCTTCAAGGTCAGATTTCATCATTTTGAACTCTTCTCTAGTCATATTTCCTTCACCTTTCCCATATGCTGTAGTTTTTCTCGTGAAACATTGAAATCTGGTCTGGGTGGACAAGATGGAATCTAAGATAAACTCAATTTCCAGGAATACAAAATAAAAATCAATAAAACTACAGCTAACGATGAACTTCATCTGCCAGCATAATATAATCACAATATATAAAATGCTGTTATTTCAAAACTGCTTGCTGCATTGGAATGATTGAAATGGTTCTCAGTGCTATTAAGGTCCTCTTACGTTATATATTCATTTTCAATTCTAGAAAAATTAAAAAAATTCTATCTAAAAGTAATTCGACCATGTTTTTAAAAATTGAATAACGGCCGGATTACTTTGAGATGAGATGGATTTTTTTTAATTTTTGGATTGAATTGAAAATGGATTTCAATTAAAGCCAGAGGACTTAAATAAGAACCGTTTCAATGATCCCAATTAAGTAAGTAGTTTTGAAATTACAGCATTTTAAATGTAACCCTCACAAGAATTTCGTATGACATTGAGAAGCTGTCATATGTAAGCATTAAAAGAGTTGGGATTTTTGTTGTTGTTATTTGGCTTTTAATCTATAAACCAAACGGTATTTCAATAGGGAAAAGGTCAAAATCCGGCCGATCAAAATCCTGCAAGTCGAAATCCCTCCAAATAAAATTACTAATTATGTACACGAATCCCGCCAGTCAAAATGCCGCCGATCGAATTCCCGCCGCAAGAATCCCGCCAGTAGCCTGCTACTATTTTGCGGGATTTTCAATACTATTATAAAATAATAATAAATATAATATAATAAATATAGATACTTTTTCATACTTTTGAAACAATATTTTATTTTATTTTGTGAATTTATTTTTATTCAAAACCACTCTCCCTTTTGAAAAAAAAGTATATAAGCAGCAACGACGACGACCATCACCACGACCGACGGTGATGACGACCACGATGGGACGAGAACGACGACGACTAGAAGGACGAGAACGACGACGACTAGAAGGACGAGAACGGCGACGGCCACGATGCCGGCGATGTGATGGCTTTGACTTGCTGTCTCGGCATCAACTCGTTGAAGTCTTGCCTTGGTCTTGGTTCACAGTGCCGTGGATCTGAACGTAGGTGGATCTGGATCTGGACAGAAGAGGTGAGTCTGGATCTGGACAGAGGTGGGTCGGGATCTGGGCATAGGTGGGTCTGGATCTGGACAGAGGTGGGTATGGATCTGGACATAGGTGGGTCTGGATTCTGGACAGAGGTAGTCAAAAAGAAGACAGAGGTGGGTCTGGATCTGGACAGAGGTGGGTCTGGATTCTGGACACAGGTTGGATCTTTTTTTTTTTGAAAAAAATTACATTTTTGGAAATTTTTTTTTTTTAAATATAAAAAAAGAGATTTTTTGAAGAAAATTTCAATGAAAAATTCAAACTTTTCTCAATTTTTTTTTCGGCTTTAAATTTTTCTTCGAAATATGTGTGAAAATATTTTTGTTTGGAAAAGTAGAATAGGACATAACGGTCTACAAGACCAATAAGAACGAGACATATGTGGTCGGAAAGGTATTTTTATGTACTACAATAGTTACTATGGGGGCTTACTTCAAATCACTGTGTGAAAAAAGTTATTCGCTGAATAGGATAGTGCTCTGGTGCATTCTAGTATGAATAAAGTATATTTAGTATGGGGGAAATTTATGAAAACTGGTCAAACCAATAACAACAATATATATGTCATTGGAAATGTATTTCCATTACCTACAATATCTTTCATATTAGTTCAGTTCAAATCACTGTGTGAAAAAAGTTATTCGTTAACTAACGAAATATTGTGGTTCATTTTAGTGTGAAAAAATGTATTTTTTTTTTAGTATGGGCAAAAAAGGTGATGGCAAGTTCAACCAATAACAACGGGACGTATGTTGTTGGAAAGGAAATTTTATGTACTACAATAGTCAATATGGCAGCTTAAATCAAATCACTGTGTGAAAAAAGTTATTCGCTAATTGTTACCCATGCTCCATATATTTTATCTGTGCTAAAATTCCCTAAAACAGCGAATAAATATTTCCACACAGTGATTTTAAATAAGTTGTTATGGTAACTATTATTGTTCATGAAAATACCTTTTCAACGACATGCATCTTATTAGTACTGGTAAGACCAGTCTGTATACATTTTTTCCACACTTAATGGTACTAAAACAAAACGTTGGTTAACGAATAACTTTTTTCACACAGTGATTTGAAATGAGCCGCCATAGTGACTATTGTAGCGCATAAAAATACCTTTCCAACGACATACGTCTAGTTGTTATTGGGTCCTAGACCACCTTCCATACATTTTTGCCGATTGTCCTTTCAATGAAAAATTAAACTTCTCAGTTTTTATTTCGTTTTTTAATTTTTCTTCGAAATATTCGCGTTTATTTGTCATTCAAGGTAATCTTGCTCAAGAGAACTCAATTAATGCATAGCATTATACGAAAAATCAACTTTTATCTTTAAACGCGATTTGCGGCTAAACTGATCGTCCTAGAGGTTCAAAGTTTACATCTTTAACTAAGCGTCCTGGCGACTTATAAAATGCATATTCGTGTTCTTGGAATGTGCCCGTTCCCAAAAATCAAAATTAAATTGTTAAAAAAAGTTACTGTTGCTCAAGAAAACTTGACATTGATGCTCAACTAATGCATCGCATTACACGAAAAAATTGACTTCAATCTTTAAACGCATAATTTGCAAATTGCATAGGAAAGAAAAATATTAATGAGCTGGCGCATAGTAGTAGAAACGGCGGGATTTTGATTGGCGGGATTTTGATCGGCGGGATTTTGATTTCGGAAGCTTCCGATTCCGAATCCTGAAAAAAACTATCACAGAATTAATCGTAGTGTAAAAACTCATACAAATTGCCATTAGGAACGGATTTGTTGATAGCTTTTTTCGGGGTTCGTACAAGTTTCGGACTAAGATGGAATTCGAAATAGGACTGTTTAACAAATATTTTACTTGCGATACATAGGTATTATGGGGCAAGTTTTGGAATCGTGCAAAAAAAGATTTCGAGATAACAATCAAACATGACATTACGATTAACGAGGATAGAGAACACCAAAAAAGTGGGTTGCAAAATTCTGTCTGTCTGTCTGTACCTCGACCTACAGACTAAGGTGCCAGTTATAGCTATCATTGTAACTCATCATTGAAAATTTTAATGATTGATTTTGAGACGTTTAGGAAGTAAAATCATTTATTATTTTGATGGACAGATAAAGGTTAAGATTTAATTAATATTTCCAGCCAAAAAAAATCAAAAAGGCTTAACTTTCAACATTAAAACACTTTTCTTTTTTCAATGATTGAACTACCTTACCAATGATCATTAAAAAATTAATAGTCATTTTTTGAAGAAAGTTGGGCATATTTGAAATTTTTTTTTTGACTGGAAGTATTCATTATAAGTCTTGAGCTTTATTTGTCCATCAAAATATTAGTTGATTTTACTTTCTAAACATCTCAAAATCTATCGTTAAAATTTTCAATGATAGCTATAACTGGCACCTTAAGGTTTTTTTGTAACCCTCCAGAGGGGAAATTGAATATTTTTTTTAGCTCCAAAAATAACGGTACTTGCTATACAACCGTTAAAGAAAAACTTATTTATCTCAAAAACCGCTCCAACGATTTTGATAAAAAAAAATCAATGGATTATTGTTGTTATAGTGCAATTCATGGTAAAAAAAAATTTAACCAAAAACCGTTATTAACTGCACTGACCATATAACGGTTTTATTGATTTTCGACTATGTTATTAATGGCTCAAACGATTTCAGCCAAAATTTTTATACAAACGTTAGTTTCAAATGTCAATAATATTGCATATCAAATTTTTGAAAAAAAAAATTATTTAGGATTTTTAAAAATATTTATTTTATTTTTGAAAATTCAATATTTCAAAAATCGGTTGATGAATTTTTTTGAAACTAGGTTTATAAATGTGTTTTAATATATACCTTCTCAAAATTGGCATACCAAAAATTTTTTTTTTAAATGTTACCAAAATTTAATATAAAAAAACTTAGTTTTTAAGAAAACCACTTCAACGATTTCAAATTTGTTTGCATATATTCATATTTTTTCAAGTAATGAAATGCCAAACTTGGTTTTGAGCTCTCTAATTTTACTCTAAAATGCCATACTTGTTTTTGAGCTCTCTAATTTTACTAGTTGTTTATACAGTTAAAAGAACAAATAAAATGCTTTTTTTATATTTTTTATATATATTTTTCAAAAATTACTTTCATATTTTAAAAGTTCTTAATTCCAAGCAACTTAAACATAAAAGCAAGTAGGTACGTGGGATCCAGTCGTGCATTTTATTTTTGATCAGATAGCGTTGTACTAAATTGATCAGTGTGCGGCGGCTGCAAAGTCAATTTGAATTTGAATTGAACTGACTTTTCGTTGAAATTTTAAATTTATTGTGAAAAATAGTGTTGTTTCAATGTATATAAATTAAAACCTAACTAATTTGAAGTCTGAGAAGCCGGTAAGTCATGTTTAAATGAATAACTTATTTTATATATTTATCATTTACCTATATTTATTTCCAGAATGATACGTTTAAATCAAAGAGAAATGGTGACAAAATTGCATACAAGTGTCATACATTCAATTTTGAAAAATTGAGTGTTGACCGTACCAAAGCATTCTGGCGCTGTGATAAGCGCATATCGGACGGGTGCTATGCAAGAATCCATACTTTTGCTGATTCTGGCAATTTCATCCAGCAAATCAGATCGCACATCCATGGAAGCGATGCTGCCGCAGTAGCAGTTTCAAAGGTATGCAATTGAAAATTGTTTTACTTGAACTTTTTTTTTAAAGATATTGCTCAATTATAAGGAATTATACAACCGTATTATAGACTTTTTCTGTTCAAGAAACAAAATTTCATTTACAAAGATAAACACCTAATAAGGGCCTTTTGAAACCGAAATATGGTGTTAACCAGTTTCTGGCAAAGCTTCACTCTTTAATGATTTTTTCATTAATATATACAAATCCTTTCATTACAGGCGCAATTATAATTTATGAAACTAAACAAATATTTTTACAGGTCTTGTCAAATATAAGGGAAAGGGCAGCAACGACATTGGAATCAACGTCCACAATTTTGAATAGCGCTTATCAAAACCAATCGGTGGCTGTTAGTGGAAAGTTGCCAAACCACGACGCCTTAAGAAAGGTTGTTCAAAGAAAGCGCAACGCGATCTCTTGTGTCCCCCCTAACCCCAATAGGTTATGCGACCTTATCATACCTGAGGAAATATGCCGCTACCAAGTGGGACCGGATGAAGTAGACAATTTTCTACTTCACGACTCGGGAGCAGAGAGCACAAACCGGATAATAATTTTCGGAAGAAGAAGCCACCGGCAGTGGGCCCACAGAATGAAGAAATTGTATGTCGACGGATCATTCCGAATAGCCCCCAGACTATTTTACCAAGTGTTTGTGGTAATGGCGGAGAGGAATGGCTTCGTGTTTCCGGTAGTCTACGGTGTGCTGCCAAATAAGAATGAAATGACGTACATCCAATTTTTCAACGCCCTTAAAGAGGTTTGGCCAATGCTCGCACCGGAATCGATTTCGTGTGACTACGGAATGGCCGAAATAAATGCGGTTCGGCACGTATTTCCAAATGCCGCAATCCAAGGGTGCTTCTTCCACTTCGTTAAGAACATGAAGAAGAAACTGGCCGCCGAACATTTGATGGCAAGCTATAATGGCGACGCCGAATTCGCGCTATCGGCCAGAAAAATTGCAGCGATGGCGTTCGTGCCTCCGGAGCGTTTGGAGGAAGCATTTGCGGAGCTGGTGGCAGAATCTCCTCCTAATTTGGAACCAATACTAAATTGGTTCGAAGATTATTACCTGGGTCGGCCAATTCTCACAGATGGACGAAGACAGGCGCTTTTCCCACCAGAAATATGGAACGTCTATGAGCGGACCATAACCGGTGCCGCAAGAACAAATAATTTTGTGGAGGCAGCGCATCGAAGGATGCAAGTAGAGTTTGGGGAAGACCATTCAACCATTTGGAAATTTATCAAAACGTTAAAAAAAAATCCAAAGTGGTAGGGACAAACACTATGAAGAATTCGTACGTGGAAAGGAGCCACCAACCAAAAGAACAAAATACATCAGAGCGGACGAAAGGATCCTCCGAATTATTTCGGAGCTTCATGAGGATGAAGGAAGGACGCTCGGAGAATTTTTAAGGGGAATAGCCCATAATTTCATCATTCAATTGTGAAATAATACATATGTACATAGTTATAAAGTAAGTTTTAAGTTTATTCCGTTTATTTATTTTCTTATGGTAGGTATTTAATTTAGTTTTAAGTTGTTTTCCTTTAATGTATTTTATCTGTAGTATTAAAGTTATTTTTTGTTAATATAACAATATATGTTATAATACAAAAAAAAATTAAAAAAAAATTTGAACAACTGGCCCTAAAACATATTATTTTTTCTTACTTAATTCGCTATGGAAATGATTTTACTATAATTTTGTTAAGCCATCCATATCAAATTTTAATAAAAATGTAGGAAATGAGCCTAGCGGCAGTTAAAATAATAATTTCGATATTTGAATTTTGAATTTAAAATTATCAAATGGTCTGATTTGGAAGACTTGCATTATAGGGTGTGGTTCTTGTCTAGGTTGACCAGCAGAGCTTTTAGCGGTTGTAATCGGTTCAAATTCCTGGTAGGAAAATCGTTGACAGTTCAGTAAGTATTAAGGTATCAACTAACATAAATAACGATACATTTGAAAATTCCCTACCTGGAATGTTACAGGATGATGCAAACAATAAATGCAATACAATAAATAAATTATTTTAATAGTTTCAAAAGAAAAAAAAATAATAATAATAAAAAAAAGAAATTATAAAAAAAAAAAAAAAAAGAAAAAAGAAGGTTAAATTTACGAGGATTCGAACCGTGAACCCATGAATGGATGTTTGCGGACCAGTGGCGAGACAGGTCGACCACGATAGGATCTGAAGGGGCTGCGACTTATTTGATGTATAAGACAGACTTTCCGAAGGACATATCCCATAGGGTGATGTGATAAACAAGAAGGAGAGAAACGAAAAGGAAATAAATAAATAGAGAACCGAAAAGATAATTGGTTCGTTAACTAACACCAAGAGGTTCAGTTGTAGTTGTGAATCTTGTTTATTTTAACAAATTGGTTTTTTTGAGAATTTTGACCAAAAATTTCAGATTTTGACTCATGTATACTCGAAAAATTCGAAAATAAATTTTAAAGCCAAAATCGCGATTTTTAGGTCAAAATCCCTTTCAAAAACTGGGAATAAACACCACCGGATCTTCTTCCATCTTGGCATTTTACGATGGGGTAACGCTTCGTCATGGGAAGATGGTCCAGAGAATGGCAAACGCTAGTCAGTTGGTTTTTGGAAGTGCGTGGAGTTGGTCGAGTGCGGTACTAAACAGTCTAAATATACATACATACGAAAATAGGTACAGTCACACGTTTCCCTAAAGTTAACGGGTACGCTAAGAAAGTTCACCCCCATAATTCCACCAAATTGACAACAAAAAGAAAAAAAAAACCTCTGCTAAACACAAAACAAAAATATAAACCACCGCACAAAAAGAAGACCGCCACAAAATCAACCCCAGCCAAGGCTACACGACGTCCGAAAGACCAATCGGTGGTGAAGCCATATGGCCACAGTCCCACTACTCAGCGTACCAAGAAAACCAGCACCCAACCAAAAAGAAAAAAAAAAAGAGCCTGAGACAACGACCACCAAGTCCAGGAACCATAGGAAGACGCACAATCATCAACCTATATTGTAAGTCAAATCACGTGGTTCGGAAACCAAATCCACAAGACTCAGCTATACTCTTACGACAAGGAGACAAGTTTCCATCATCTGATGGCGATTTGATACGAGGATCTATATGCATCTATCTGATCTCAGCCTCAAATCCTCTGGAGACAAAGATTCTGCCATAAGCCACGGCAACCCGCATGTCTCATCATTCCAAGGCCATCCGCAACGAACAAGCAGCGCTGACCCACGTAAGCTGCAGTATTAATAACTGGATAGTATCGAATACGAATGAGAAGGCATCTACTTATACAACGAGAACAACTAACGACATATACGGACACTTTAATAATCACCATCCAAAAGCAACAACGTACAACATCGAAACAGACGAAACTACGAAGTTAGAACAGCCACTTCTTACGACACCCCCACAACACACAACATAAACTCATCAACGACAACAACAAATTATTATTAAAAGCTAAGTAGTTTAATTGTATTTTAAGCTTATTTTTTTTTGTTTTTACTCTTTCTCTATTACTTAAAATTATTCTTTAAAAAAAAAAAAAAGGCTAAAAATTAAAGTACATGGGTACTTGAGTTTTAAAATATCTAAGTTAAAAAGTTTAAAAATCATCAACTTGCATATCTCACTAACTAGGTTTTTTTTTTTAAGCAAAATTCGAATAAATACATTCAAAATTTAATCCATTCCAACAGGTGAATTAATTACAATCAAACTACGATAACAAACAACGTAACACAAAAAAAAAAAACATACATCTTGTCAACTCCAACGAAGCGGTGCACCTCCTCGTGGAATGATTAGCCTGATAAGAACAACACAGTAAGAAAGTGAAATAATAATTCAAAATAAAAAAAAAACCCATTGGTAAGTGTTTACTTTGTTGAAAATATATTGATTTTGAATAAATTTATCCGAATTTGCTACTTATCTGCTACGTTATTAGTGGCTCAAACCTCAGAATTATAAAACTTGCTATAGCTTTCGGAAATATAATATATGAAGTTTCAAATACATTACCCTAGAAGTATAATAATAAAAAAAAAAAAGTAAAATTTTGAATGTAAATAAGTAAAGCATACTTCAAGGCGTTCTGAGCAAGGATTTTTCCATAGATTTGACAAATAAATTATGAATTAAATAGAGAGAAGTTTCGAATTTGACAATACAAGAAATTTAAGTATACATTCAGAAGTTTTTATTATATAAAATTTGCAATAGGGATTCTAAATTTGTATACCTACCCCTACAAGAGCTCATTAACATCGTCAAGAAAAAAAAAAAAAAAACTGAATCTAAGTTAAATTACGATATTGGAAACAGGAAATGATTTTGCTTTCCGGAAACCATAATAGGAGTTACTAGTTTTTTGTATCCGTTTGCATAACGATTTTTTTTTTTGGATTTATGAGAAGATACATATACAAATTGATACAAGTAAATTGAAAATATATTATTATTGTAATTTTGAATAAAGGAAATTTTTTATAAATAATCTAAACTAAACTAAGCTAAATTAAACTAAACTGAACTAAACTTAACTAAACTAATCGAATTAGTTTTTGAAAATTATTTAGTTATTTTGATCTTTTAAAAATTTCTTATTACATTATTTTATTATTATATAATTTTATACTATAATGTTTGTAATAAAATTTGTTAAATGAGTATTGGTAATGAAGTGAAGGCGTCGTTCTTTAGTTGATTTTCGCTCAAGGGGAAGTTATGTTTTTCGCTCGGGATTTTCAGGGCAATCAACGCAAATAAGATGACTTGGTAATTTTTTTTTCAAAGGGTGGATGTGACAAAGTTAGAACAACCCCAGATAAGTGGATGAAACAGACGGTAGCGAGTACAATGGTAAGGTAAAGTCTATAGGGACTACGATTTAGGGGGCTACCGCATTGAAAATTCTTGTGGTCGCTGTAGCCATGGACGTGTTGCTATATAGTGATACGTGGGAGGGTTTAGCCACTTTAGGACAACCAACATCTGTCCATTGCTCTCACCAGGGTTGCCACTTCGTAGTTTTTTCTCTCTCGCTCCTGATTTTCCGAAATTAAAATAATTTATCAGTTTTTCTTTCAACTCGGATGAATTCATGGTTCCAAATTTTTTTTTGAACCTTAAACAAATTCAACTCTCTGGTAAATAACATCGATACTACGGCATGAATTTAACGTAACAACTGTTCTGTTTTCCTCGGCAAAGAACCCATCCACAGCCGACGAGCGTAGCCATGGCTTCCAACGAGCATGCCAAGTCGTAGAAATCAGAACACCCTTCACTCCAGCTGCCAGGATCGGCCATTGGTATCCTGTAGACCAGTGGTTGTAATGGTGGCATAGGGAGTGAAGGTTAAGAAGGGCTTAAGAAATCTGATAAACTTTTATATGTGCTTTTCTTTTATTTCGAGCGTCATAGCACCTCCCCTTAGGGAGACATTATTTCATCCTTGATTGTGAGTCCTTGTTTTTAAAACCCTAACACCCAGGTTCCGTTACAGGTGGCGCCCAACGTGGGGCCCGAATTCATCCTTTTTGGAAGGAAAAAAGGATATGCCAAAGAAAAAAAAAAAAAAGGTGATTTTTTTTTATTTTTTTCAATTTCGTTTTGTGGATTAATTCGATGTTTCGCGGTTATTGAACCCGTAGAAGTTACAGCTGTCGTCCAGTGGATGGGCGAAGTATCCCTGTTATATCTGTTGCGTGCAGTTAAAGCTTCTACGATCACTTCAATTTTTTTTTATTTTAAAGCATATTTAATTCAGAAGGGAATCCAGAGTTTTGGATTATTTTAATTCAATTTTCTGTAGTTCAGATTTCAAATTTACGTGCTTAAAAAGGTATTTAATGTGGCTCGACCTAAAGGCTAAGTCAAGTTACTGGCATTTAGTAGCGAGTACATATAAACTACCCTTAAAATTTCGCAAACGCTTATCAACAAAAACTTGATTAAATTTATATTTTTTTTTTCTGCGGCGAATTGTTTTTGTTTCGCAATTTTGAGAGTGAGTGAGAGAAAGGGAGAAAGTAGTCCTGTGAGAGCAAGCCATTACCGTGATTGTCTGCTTGTATCTGAAGCTTTGAGGGGTGGTAACATGTCATATCCACCCTTAATGTTTTATGAAATATACACCCTTATAAATTTTGATAAACTTTTTTTTTAAATTTTGGAAAATTCAAAATTGAATTTTGATAAACAAAATAATTTGGCTTTACTTTTTCTTCAATAGTTATGGTTTGATAATTTTTGTTATTACTTTGTTTTCTGCTTAACATTTAGATTATTTTTTGAGATTTATTTGGTATTATAGCCTATCAATATTTACTATTTTGTTTTGAAAATAAATTTTGGATTGGTTTATAGGTATTTTCTTTAATATTTTGACCGTAGTTTTTAAAGTTTTTTATTCAGTTTTCATGGGTTTAAGGTTGTTTGATCTTGAAAAAGTTTTTTCTTTTTTTTTGCTAAACAGTTATGAAGTGAATTATAAAGATAAGTTTTTTTTTTGTTTAAAATATTGTATACCCTATTCCTCTTCATTTGTATTATTTTTTTTTGATTTTCTTAAATTGGCTTCATTTATTGTTTTTTTTTATACCGTTTTTATTTTGGGCTTAGTTTTTTTTCTGATTTAGTTTAGAGGATTGTTCATCGTTAAGTTCACTCAGTTTTTTTTTCTCTAAATAGTTTTCAGTTGTTGTTTTTAGACATAATGTCAAAACGAAGATATTCTTTCGTGGAATTTCGAAAGCGTCATGGCTTCCGTAGCACCCTGCACGAAAACCCAACCGAAAAGGAACAGGACGACCAACTAGGAGCAGCTTCTCTGCTATCGCATGAAAGAGATAGGTCGAACCAAGAGTCTAATGTTAGTGAGTCGCATTCCCAAGGAGGTGCTGCAGATCCGTCTACTATTGAGGATGAGGAGGATGAACTGCTAACCGGTTACATTGAGGAAGTGGTTACAGCGGCGATTGGGTTAAATCGTGCTAAGGACATGGAGTTCTTAAGATCAGAAGCCGAAAGGAGCAGGGCGTACCTACACGATGAGGTGGCGAACATCGTACGCAGCACTTTAGCATCTGTCACTCCATTGGCCACTCCCCAACATTATTCAGAACGGAGAGAAGTTTCAGCACCCTTACCCACAACTCAAATTCCACCGCAAAATCCCCCACGATCTCAACATGAGTCTACCACCCGCCCATCAAACCAAGGCAACAATGATCCTGCTGCGGGTAACACGACAAACGCTAACGAGTTTTTGCGACAGTTAAATAATTTATCACTAAGCGATCCATTCGGTAGTACATTCAACGCTCCTAATTTGACATCCGCGAACAGATACCACCATTTCCACAAATGGGGGTTGAAGTTTGATAATAGGCAGATGACTGTAGACGATTTTCTGTTTAGGTTGGATAGGTTAAGAAGGTGCTACAATGTTAGTTGGGCAGATATAGTCCTGAACTTCCACCATTTTGTGACTGGACAGGTAGAAAATTGGTTTTGGGTCTATCTCAAAGGGAACCAAAACGCAAATTGGGATACGTTGAGATTAGCCTTGATCGAGCAGTTTAGAAGCTTAGAGACTGACTCTGAACTCTCTCGAAAACTCTTTGACAGACGTCAACAACCAACAGAAACATTCGACGATTTCTATACTGCAATACAGCAGCTGAACAGTAGGCTTCGGGTACCAAAACAACCTAATGAGATTGTGGAGTTGCTGAAGCTGAATGTCAAACGGCGTATGGGTGAGCTGTTAATAACATTTCAAACTAATAGCATATCGGAGATGGTCTATGTTTGTAGAAATATAGAGAAATACCTAAATAATCAAGACCACAGCTCACAAAGGCCCATTAGACATCAGTTTCAGCAACCCCCATCTCAAATCCGTAAGAACGTGTCTGAGTTGGAACCAGTCGATATAGAAGTAGGAGATCCTAGCATTGAAGCTTTTAATGCTAACAGAGATGTTAGAAACCTCATGTGCTTTAATTGCAAGGAGAAAGGTCACACCTATTTTGAGTGTCAAGTGCCTCAACGAAACTTGTTTTGTTATAAATGTGGTTTAGAGAACACAACGGTTCCTCAGTGCCCGCGTTGCTCGGGAAACGACCCGAAGAGCAGTCCCGCGTCCAGGAGAAACTGCTCGCAAAATCAGAATCTGGACAGACAGTGATTCCTCCAAACTTGCAAAATAACGTCTCTAAATTTCCATCTGCAGTTAAAAATGAACCAGAAAATCCCAAAATTACCATCCTTAAACCAATGTTCCGTCCGAAACCACCAGAAATTACTACAACAGAAAAGCCTCAAACTCTTAAGGAACCACCTAAGACTTTACACGAAAGATTAGAAAACTACTACAGAGTAAGAGAGAGAATTTTTGGTACACCTGAACCTAAGGCTCTGGTATCCAAAAAAATCCTCAAGCTACGCCAAAAATTTAAAGAAAAGAAACAAGAATTTAGGTCCATCGAAGCAACAACCTTGTGTAGCGCGGAAGATCCTCGGCCTTACGCAAATGTTAGAGTTTGTAATCAGCCAATGCTAGGTCTGCTTGACAGCGGAGCTAGTATTAGTTGCTTAGGGGAAGGAAGTATGGGCTTCTTAGATAAAAACAACATCAACTTTACGAAATTGTCGCAGAATATAAAGACCGCTGATGGTAATAACCAAGCCATAGTAGGCAAATTCTTGGCTAAGGTATGCTACAAGGGAGTTACCAAAGATATACTTTTGTATATTGTACCTTCCTTACAGCAGCCTTTATACCTTGGTATTAATTTTTGGCGAGAATTTAAAATAGCTCCAACCCTCCTTTCCGAACTTTCGCTGGATATTTCATCAAAAGAGCCAGACCCAAATGCCCACGAATTGACGGAAAAACAATCGGAAGCATTAAGGAAAACAATCAGCATGTTTCCTTCTTCTGCTGTACTAGGCCTAGGAAAAACATCGCTGATAGAACATAAAATAGACACGGGGGATACCGAACCCATTAAACAACGTTTTTACCCCATTTCTCCGGCAGTGCAAAAGCTGATGTATGAGGAATTGGACCGCATGCTTGAGCTTGGAGTGATAGAAGAGAGCTCCAGCGCATGGAGCTCTCCAGTAGTCCTGGTTCGAAAACCAGGAAAGAATCGACTGTGCCTCGACTATAGAAAGGTGAACTCCAAGACAAAAGGCAATGCGTATCCAATGACTCATATAGAGGGTTTGCTATCGCGTCTTCCAGATACGCGCTTTATTTCAAGCATCGATCTGAAGGACGCGTTTTGGCAAATCCCTCTGGAGAAATGTTCAAGGGAAAAAACGGCGTTTACGGTGCCAGGTAGACCCCTTATGCAGTTTAAGGTAATGCCATTTGGTCTAAAGAACGCGGTGCAGACCATGTGTGAAGTTATAGACAAAGTGGTACCGGTTTCACTGCGAGAACAAATATTTCCTTATGTGGATGATTTACTCGTAGTGTCAAGCTCTTTTGATGAGCATATCAAGCTTCTAGGTATTTTAGCTGATAGGCTGAGACAAGCAGGATTGACAATCAATGTGCAAAAATCGAAATTCTGCTTTAAAGAATTAAAGTTTTTAGGTTATGTAGTAGGGGATGGTGTCCTTAAGATAAACAAAGAAAAAGTATCGGCAATAATAGACTTTCCAGTTCCTCAGACACCTAGGCAAGTTAGGCGTTTTCTAGGAATGGCAGGGTGGTACAGGAGATTTGTCAAGGACTTTTCAACTTTGGCAAGTCCCCTTACCGACTGTCTTAAGAAAGGAAAGAAATTCGTCTTTAGAGAGGAGGCAGTTGAGGCCTTTGAGAAATTGAAAACGACGTTGACCACTGCACCAGTTTTGATTAACCCGGATTTTTCTAAGGAATTCGTCATCCTCTGTGATGCCTCTAACTCAGGCATAGGCTGCGTTCTGTGTCAGGTGGATGATGAAGGAAACGAGAGACCAATTTACTACCATTCCCAAAAACTTAATAAGGCACAGCGAAATTATAGCGTGACTGAACGCGAGTGCCTAGCTGCCGTTGTCGGTGTCAAAAAGTTCCGAGCATACGTAGAGGGACAAATGTTTAAGATAGTTACTGACCATGCGAGCCTGAAGTGGCTGATGAGTCAGAAAGATCTAAGCGGTCGATTGGCGAGATGGAGTCTGAAGCTTCAAGGTTTTGACTTCACAATCGAACATCGTAAAGGTTCTCAGAACGTGGTCCCAGACGCTCTGTCAAGAGTATTTGAGATTGAAACGCTGAACCTCAATGATTCGGTTGTGGAGGAAACCTCTGACGTGTTACATATAGATCTTGAAGATCCCAGTTTTAAATCTGAGGAATACTTCAAGATTATTGAAACCGTCAAAAATCAAAAGAACCAGCTACCGGACCTTCAAGTATCGAACAATTTCGTTTATAAAAAGGTCCAACATTGCACAGGTAATCCGTTGGAGGATGACCTTGTTTGGAAGCTTTGGGTTCCGGAAGCGTTGACCGATCGTTTGATTGCTTTGGCTCATTGTCCACCTCGAGCATCGCATGGTGGTATATCAAAAACTTTGTACAGACTACGCGCTCGGTTCTTTTGGCCTGGCATGGCAGCTCAGGTGAAAGCGTTCATTGGGCTCTGTGATGTCTGTAAGGCATGTAAGGCTCCAAATAGTACCCTTAGGCCACCAATGGGGAAAGCTTTCATAGCTGATAGGCCTTTCCAGATGGTTTATATAGACTTCCTGGGTCCTTACCCACGCTCGAAAACAGGAAACACCTTTATAGTAATAGCGCTGGATCAGCTTACAAAGTTTGTGTTAATTAAACCACTCAGAAAAGCCACTACAGATACGGTTTCCAAATTTTTAACTGAAAATGTCTTCTCTTTGTTTGGGGTTCCGGAAACAATACTTTCCGATAACGGAAAACAATTTACTAGTAGGGAGTTTGACAAGCTGATGACCTCGTACGGTGTAAGCCACGTAAAGACCGCAGCATATTCCCCTCAAGCTAACGCTAGTGAGAGGGTGAATCGATCAATTTTGGCCGCAATCCGATCTTATATTGACGTAGATCAGCGGAATTGGGATTTACATTTACCTTCGATCGCTAGTGCACTGCGGACAACAATCCATTCGGCAACAGGTCTTTCACCGTACGAGGCTCTGTTTGGGCAAACAATGGTTGAACATGGTTCAGATTACAAGCTACTTAGAGATCTGAGCGGACTCAATAATTCCGAAATCAAAGTACTGTCGAAGGCATCCCAAATGAATATCCTGCATACCTACATCAAGGAATCCTTAGCAAATGCGCACTCTAAATACGAGAGCGCTTATAACACTCGTAGCAAAGCCATAAAATTTTCAGTAGGTGAGGTAGTGTTTAGAAGAAATTTTATTCTGAGCGATGCATCTAAAAAAATTAACGCCAAGTTGTGTCCCAAGTTCTTGAAGATGCGAATAAAGAAAGTTTTGGGTAACAATCTCTACGAATTAGAGGATATGAATGGTAAACGGGTGGGAGTCTACCACTGTAAAGACATTCGCAAATAAACGCTCATCGTTCAAAGCCCGGCTGTCAGTCTGTGCATGAGAGCTCCTTTTTGGTCTTTCCTGTTCCTTTAGCTTCGTTTGAACTCTGAAAAGGAAGCAGGTTTGTAGGAAATGAGCCTAGCGGCAGTTAAAATAATAATTTCGATATTTGAATTTTGAATTTAAAATTATCAAATGGTCTGATTTGGAAGACTTGCATTATAGGGTGTGGTTCTTGTCTAGGTTGACCAGCAGAGCTTTTAGCGGTTGTAATCGGTTCAAATTCCTGGTAGGAAAATCGTTGACAGTTCAGTAAGTATTAAGGTATCAACTAACATAAATAACGATACATTTGAAAATTCCCTACCTGGAATGTTACAGGATGATGCAAACAATAAATGCAATACAATAAATAAATTATTTTAATAGTTTCAAAAGAAAAAAAAATAATAATAATAAAAAAAAGAAATTATAAAAAAAAAAAAAAAAAAGAAAAAAGAAGGTTAAATTTACGAGGATTCGAACCGTGAACCCATGAATGGATGTTTGCGGACCAGTGGCGAGACAGGTCGACCACGATAGGATCTGAAGGGGCTGCGACTTATTTGATGTATAAGACAGACTTTCCGAAGGACATATCCCATAGGGTGATGTGATAAACAAGAAGGAGAGAAACGAAAAGGAAATAAATAAATAGAGAACCGAAAAGATAATTGGTTCGTTAACTAACACCAAGAGGTTCAGTTGTAGTTGTGAATCTTGTTTATTTTAACAAATTGGTTTTTTTGAGAATTTTGACCAAAAATTTCAGATTTTGACTCATGTATACTCGAAAAATTCGAAAATAAATTTTAAAGCCAAAATCGCGATTTTTAGGTCAAAATCCCTTTCAAAAACTGGGAATAAACACCACCGGATCTTCTTCCATCTTGGCATTTTACGATGGGGTAACGCTTCGTCATGGGAAGATGGTCCAGAGAATGGCAAACGCTAGTCAGTTGGTTTTTGGAAGTGCGTGGAGTTGGTCGAGTGCGGTACTAAACAGTCTAAATATACATACATACGAAAATAGGTACAGTCACACGTTTCCCTAAAGTTAACGGGTACGCTAAGAAAGTTCACCCCCATAATTCCACCAAATTGACAACAAAAAGAAAAAAAAAACCTCTGCTAAACACAAAACAAAAATATAAACCACCGCACAAAAAGAAGACCGCCACAAAATCAACCCCAGCCAAGGCTACACGACGTCCGAAAGACCAATCTGTGGTGAAGCCATATGGCCACAGTCCCACTACTCAGCGTACCAAGAAAACCAGCACCCAACCAAAAAGAAAAAAAAAAAGAGCCTGAGACAACGACCACCAAGTCCAGGAACCATAGGAAGACGCACAATCATCAACCTATATTGTAAGTCAAATCACGTGGTTCGGAAACCAAATCCACAAGACTCAGCTATACTCTTACGACAAGGAGACAAGTTTCCATCATCTGATGGCGATTTGATACGAGGATCTATATGCATCTATCTGATCTCAGCCTCAAATCCTCTGGAGACAAAGATTCTGCCATAAGCCACGGCAACCCGCATGTCTCATCATTCCAAGGCCATCCGCAACGAACAAGCAGCGCTGACCCACGTAAGCTGCAGTATTAATAACTGGATAGTATCGAATACGAATGAGAAGGCATCTACTTATACAACGAGAACAACTAACGACATATACGGACACTTTAATAATCACCATCCAAAAGCAACAACGTACAACATCGAAACAGACGAAACTACGAAGTTAGAACAGCCACTTCTTACGACACCCCCACAACACACAACATAAACTCATCAACGACAACAACAAATTATTATTAAAAGCTAAGTAGTTTAATTGTATTTTAAGCTTATTTTTTTTTGTTTTTACTCTTTCTCTATTACTTAAAATTATTCTTTAAAAAAAAAAAAAAGGCTAAAAATTAAAGTACATGGGTACTTGAGTTTTAAAATATCTAAGTTAAAAAGTTTAAAAATCATCAACTTGCATATCTCACTAACTAGGTTTTTTTTTTTAAGCAAAATTCGAATAAATACATTCAAAATTTAATCCATTCCAACAGGTGAATTAATTACAATCAAACTACGATAACAAACAACGTAACACAAAAAAAAAAAACATACATCTTGTCAACTCCAACGAAGCGGTGCACCTCCTCGTGGAATGATTAGCCTGATAAGAACAACACAGTAAGAAAGTGAAATAATAATTCAAAATAAAAAAAAAACCCATTGGTAAGTGTTTACTTTGTTGAAAATATATTGATTTTGAATAAATTTATCCGAATTTGCTACTTATCTGCTACGTTATTAGTGGCTCAAACCTCAGAATTATAAAACTTGCTATAGCTTTCGGAAATATAATATATGAAGTTTCAAATACATTACCCTAGAAGTATAATAATAAAAAAAAAAAAGTAAAATTTTGAATGTAAATAAGTAAAGCATACTTCAAGGCGTTCTGAGCAAGGATTTTTCCATAGATTTGACAAATAAATTATGAATTAAATAGAGAGAAGTTTCGAATTTGACAATACAAGAAATTTAAGTATACATTCAGAAGTTTTTATTATATAAAATTTGCAATAGGGATTCTAAATTTGTATACCTACCCCTACAAGAGCTCATTAACATCGTCAAGAAAAAAAAAAAAAAAACTGAATCTAAGTTAAATTACGATATTGGAAACAGGAAATGATTTTGCTTTCCGGAAACCATAATAGGAGTTACTAGTTTTTTGTATCCGTTTGCATAACGATTTTTTTTTTTGGATTTATGAGAAGATACATATACAAATTGATACAAGTAAATTGAAAATATATTATTATTGTAATTTTGAATAAAGGAAATTTTTTATAAATAATCTAAACTAAACTAAGCTAAATTAAACTAAACTGAACTAAACTTAACTAAACTAATCGAATTAGTTTTTGAAAATTATTTAGTTATTTTGATCTTTTAAAAATTTCTTATTACATTATTTTATTATTATATAATTTTATACTATAATGTTTGTAATAAAATTTGTTAAATGAGTATTGGTAATGAAGTGAAGGCGTCGTTCTTTAGTTGATTTTCGCTCAAGGGGAAGTTATGTTTTTCGCTCGGGATTTTCAGGGCAATCAACGCAAATAAGATGACTTGGTAATTTTTTTTTCAAAGGGTGGATGTGACAAAGTTAGAACAACCCCAGATAAGTGGATGAAACAGACGGTAGCGAGTACAATGGTAAGGTAAAGTCTATAGGGACTACGATTTAGGGGGCTACCGCATTGAAAATTCTTGTGGTCGCTGTAGCCATGGACGTGTTGCTATATAGTGATACGTGGGAGGGTTTAGCCACTTTAGGACAACCAACATCTGTCCATTGCTCTCACCAGGGTTGCCACTTCGTAGTTTTTTCTCTCTCGCTCCTGATTTTCCGAAATTAAAATAATTTATCAGTTTTTCTTTCAACTCGGATGAATTCATGGTTCCAAATTTTTTTTTGAACCTTAAACAAATTCAACTCTCTGGTAAATAACATCGATACTACGGCATGAATTTAACGTAACAACTGTTCTGTTTTCCTCGGCAAAGAACCCATCCACAGCCGACGAGCGTAGCCATGGCTTCCAACGAGCATGCCAAGTCGTAGAAATCAGAACACCCTTCACTCCAGCTGCCAGGATCGGCCATTGGTATCCTGTAGACCAGTGGTTGTAATGGTGGCATAGGGAGTGAAGGTTAAGAAGGGCTTAAGAAATCTGATAAACTTTTATATGTGCTTTTCTTTTATTTCGAGCGTCATAGCACCTCCCCTTAGGGAGACATTATTTCATCCTTGATTGTGAGTCCTTGTTTTTAAAACCCTAACACCCAGGTTCCGTTACAAAAAAAATTCCATGTAGATAACGGGATCTCCCCGCTGGTGGATGTTCGTGGATAATGGTCCAAGCAGGAAATTTCAATGCAATTGTTTTGATTTTTCGATAAATTTAAAATCAAGATTGTGTCGCTTATATGTTATATACCACGTAGGATAAGGAATGAGGTATCAAAATAACCGTAATTCTATTTATATGTTTTATATTTTTTTTTTTACATTTAAAAACAACAAGAAAATTCAGCACTGCACTAAAGAGATATGAGTTCATATGTGAAAACGCTCAAATATTGCTGTTATCTCCGTCCAACCGTATGCTAGGACTCTTATTTTTTTAATCAATATTTAAATCAATAATTTCTATCATCCATCCAAATTTTAGCTTTTTAGCCCTTGTCCTTAAAAAGATAAAAATAAAATACTTCACAAATTCAAACTTTTCCATTCAATATCATTATACTGCAGCTATTCGAGTTTTAGCTGAATAAATATAAATATCGTGTGAACACCCGATATTTGTTCGGTAAAAACCGAAAGCGATAAAAAGCATGCGGTACAATCTCGTGTGAACCAGGCCTAAGGATAGTTATTTTTGGCCGTTTTGGAAAACGTTAAGAGTGTTCCAAAAGTGTGAACAAAACCAGTCATTTGCTAACTTTTTTTTTGCATATACAGTGTGTCCCGTAATGAGTGGATAATACTGCAACTGGTGATAGCAGGCCTTATGACTGCTCAGAAAAAAAATATAAAAAAAATATTTTTCTTGTGGTCTCCATGGTATAATTTATTTTCGAAAAATGTTAAAAAATTCGGGGTCTCCTAAAATACCTAATTACAACGGCCACCCATAAAGGATTCTTATTATTTTTGTATTTTTATAATATTTTTGAATAACCGTTCTAAATGATGGGTAGTAAATTTTAACACCAGCTGATGCATTTTTTGCGTTATAATTTTTTAAAATTATTTTTTTATTCAAAAATAATTCAATATTTTTTTTCCACAAAATTTTGAAAAATCATAAAGGGAAAAAAATGTATAAGAACATAGGTGGCAAATTTGATAAAAATTGGTCTGTTTAATGTACTTTCCAAAATGGTATAACACATGTTTGTGTCTACAACCATAACCAATAAAATTGGCATTTGATCTACTATGGTAGTTTTTTAACATTTTATCAGATGAAATTAAATTACTAAATTAAGTAAACACTACGACGACGAATGAATGACTAATATTGTTTTTTTAATTTTTATTGCATTTAAAAATAACCGTTCTTAAATAAAGGCAGTAAAATTTAACACTAGTTGCTGGATTTTTGTTTTAATAATTTTTTTAATTAATTTTTAATAAAAAAATGATTAAATATTTATTTTCATCAAAGTTTGATGACTACAAAAATTGAGTTGTAAGGAAAAGTCAATAGATATACCAGTGCCACTCACTATTATGTCTGCTAAATTCAATACCTAAAATTATAGTATGCACTTTCAAAAGGGTTTTGATTTAGGTATGGGAAATGCGATAAATAAAAACAACAGTATTAAAATTATGATTTATTTGTATTTTTAAATAAATTGATATCAATTGTTCAAACTGTCCCCCATTCACTGTGATACAGGCTCTGCATCTTCTAATGAAGGACCTCTCAATAAAAACGAGCATATTGGCGCTCATTTATTTTCATCACAGCGTCTTGAACACGACGACGCAGTTCCGTAATGGTAGTAATTGGTTTAGTATAAACCATTTCTTTCAGGCACCCCCAGTAGAAAAAGTCCAAAGGATTTAGGTCTGGCGAACGTGGTGGCCACAAAATTGGGCACAGACGGCCTATCCACCTGTTGGGATACGTTCGATTCAAGTACCTCCTTACATTAACAGCATAATGAGCAGGACATCCATCGTTTTGAAGCCACATTGAATTCCTTAGTTCCTCGGGCACTTCTTGCAATAGAGTTGGCAAATTAGTTTGCAAGAAATTAAGATAGGCTTCACCATCTAAGTTGCCTGGTAATTCAAAAGGGCCTTTAATTTGTCCATTCAGGATACCTGCCCAGTAATTGATTTTGAATTGGTACTGCGATCTGTCCTCGCGCATTAAATTTGGATTTCCAGTTGCCAGCTATTAGCCTATTGAGTAGACCGGAAAATGAGGGGTATAAAGGAACAATTGCGTGCAAGGGTTTTTCTTATTGAATATGTTTGTTTGGCCCATAAGCATGCTTAAAACCGAAAATGCTACTAAATTCACCCATGCGTTTCTAAGAGAATGGTCACACTGGCCGCTTTTAAATATTTTTGGTGTAACTTGAAAACTAAGCCAAATTTGATAATTTTACACATAATACTTTTTGTTCAAAATTAAATTTTCTATTGAAATGGATAGTTCAAAAAGTTTTACAAAAAAATTTAAGCAGGAAAAGTTAACAAATACCAACCTAAAAAAAATAAAAAAATCAAGAATATCTAAATTTTTTAATAAATTGTGCATAACTTTTTTGAAGCAAAGAGAGGGTCAAGATATGCAGAGACAAAATAAAGTAGAGACTAAAGGCCTTAATATGGCATGTTCAAAAATTAATATTTGTTCAAAATTGACAGATATATTCCTATTCAAACGTTATTATTTCTTATAATTTTTCGCAGTTTTGGCCCGAAAGTCCCCTTTTCGGTACAATATGGCAAATTTCACTTTCATAAAAATGTTCGAAATCAAATTTTTGTTATAATATGACATTAGAACTATAAAAAAATTATGAAAAGGATGTAAGTTCGCAATTTCGTTTTTCGGTTGTTTTTAAATGCTTTCAGACCTACAGACCGAACGGCTGGTCCGATTAACATAAGATTTGGTACTAGGTGCTAGGAACGTTAAGTTTGTCATAAAGTACCAAAAAATAGGCTTTCGGGCAAAAACTGCGAAAAATGATAAGAAATGGTAAAGTTTGAATGACTATATCTCTGTCAATTTTTTAATAATATGGCTTTTTAACATGTCATATTAAAGCCGTAAGACTGTAGTTTACTTTTTCCATGCATGTCTTGAGCGTATCTTTGCTCCGAAAAAAATTATGCGCAATTTAGAAAAAAATTTAAAAATCTTTGATTTTTCGATTTTTGTATGTTGGTTTTTGTTTACTTTTTTTAAGAAATTTTCCAAACTATCCATTTCGATAGAAAATTTAATTTTGAACAAAAAGTATTATATGTAAAAATTGTCAAATTCGGCTTAGTTTTCGAGTTATACCAAAAATACTGAAAAGTGGCCAGTGTGACCATTCTCTCAGAAACGCATGGGTGAATTTAGTAGCATTTTCGGTTTTAAGCATGCCTATGAGCAAAACAAACATATTTAATAATAAAAACCCTTGCACGTAATTGTTCCTTTTTAAAAGGTCTATTCAATAGGCTATATGTAAATTATGGATATTGAAATATCCATCCCTTTTAATAGACGACTCATCACTCCACAATATTTTTTTGAAGAACTCCGGATCTTCGTGAATTTTTTCCAACATTTTTTGACAAAAAATAACTCTCTTTTTAGCAGAGTCTGGACACGCGTGAAGTGAAAAGGATGAAATTTATATTTTTGCAATACCTTATGAACTGATGATTTTGCGATCCCTGTTCATCTTGCAATCTCCCGTGTTGATGTAGTTGAATCTGCTTCAATTGCATTCAGCACAATACCATCAATTTCTTCTCGCGGTAAACGTCCTCCGCTAGTGCTGCCCAGTCCATTACCAGGCATTCGTCCTTCTGAAAAACATTGGTGGACTCTGCAGCTGCGTTAGCGCTTCCTCTGCATTCCCCGTATATTAAATGCATATTTGCATACTCCAGCGGCGTATACTGTGACAATCTTAATCAGTATTAATTTAATCAAATTCAAAAATTCGTTTAATTGACGAAACCAGTATAACAACGTTATACGATATGTAATGACAGAGAATTGACAAAATATTGCAAATAATACTTTTTATATTTACTAAATTTTAAAAAACTGATTTTTAAAAGGGCGAATGCCTATGTGACTTTGTTATAACTTTTGTTTTTGTTTGTCTTAACGTCACATACACGCAATAATAAATAATAAAGTTGATTTTTATTTTATAAACATTTATTTTGCTTTTTTATATTCAATCGTACAATTGTTTCAACACCGTCGCAGTGTCATCATCAGCGAATTTAAGACTCGAGTCTTAAATTCGCTGGTTACGGTTATTGGTTATTGGTTACGGTTGTAGACACAAACATGTCTTATACTATTTTGGAAAGTACAGTAAACAGGCCAATTTTTATCAAATTTGCCACCTATGTTCTTATACATTTTTTTCCCTTTATGATTTTTCAAACTTTGGTGAAAAAAAATATTGAATTATTTTTAAATAAAAAAATAATTTTAAAAAATTATAACGCAAAAAATGCATAAGCTGGTGTTAAAATTTACTACCCATCATTTAGAACGGTTATTCAAAAATATTATAAAAATACAAAAATAATAAGAATCCTTTATGGGTGGCCGTTGTAATTAGGTATTTTAGGAGACCCCGAATTTTTTAACATTTTTCGAAAATAAATTTTACCATGGAGACCACAAGAAAAATATTTTTTTTATATTTTTTTTCTGAGCAGTCATAAGGCCTGCTATCACCAGTTGCAGTATTATCCACTCATTACGGGACACCCTGTATAAGACCGTTTTTTTCACTTTCATCAGATACTTTATTTTATATAACTTTGAATTTTTTCTAATTGGTCACTAGTAGGCGTATTACTGTACTAAAAAAAAATTCTAAAAGTAACTTATTTAAACTTCTAAATTTACTGTGAAAAGTGCATTTCAAGAATTAAAAATTTCAATATCAAATGATACAATTATGATTACATAATTAATGAAAATCATGAAAAATATATTGAATTTATATCCACTGCAAAAAAAATTGTCAAAAAAATACCGTTAGGTATAAAAAATTGACCGTCAAAAATTATTAAAATTTGTATTAGGTACAAAATTAAAAAAAAATATTAAATATTTTTTTGCAAAAAATGCTATAGTGTAGGCTAAATTTGCTTTGAAAAACAGCCATTTTAGCCATTTTCTCGATTTCTTAGAGGCTTTTACCAAAATCTAGAGCACAAAATTAAATTTTTTTCCAATGATGGCATAGAGAATAAACCTAGAATTATAATGCTCGGAGGGGCACTTAAGTGGTCGGAAGAAAACAAGCGAATACACGGAAAGCATTTGACGCGACTATAATTGCGTTTTTGACATTAGCTTCAGTGCCTTTCCGACTATTATAGTTCTACCTTTAGTTTATTTGTCCATAGACACCTTAATCGCTTTGATCGGATAAGTACACGCTTCGCAATCTTCTTCATGAAATCACCATTTCAGTCCGGAACACTCTTAAGTCAACTTCAATTCGATTGTATCGAACTGCATGAGTCTGGCAACTCTGCAAACGATATTTTGAGCTTGTTTTTATTAAACATTTGTATTAAAACTTAACGGAGGCTAAGTTTATTGTTAATGAAATGTATAACGAAAGTTAGTCACATCACAATCACAATCGATGGCTAAACCAAGAAGATCGGATAAAAAGGTTTAATAAAAAGTGTTTTTTTCTTTTTATTTTCCACAATAATCATTATGGTTATTCATGCAACAGCGTAAAGTCGTCGTAAACGTTGTAGAGTTTAAAACTTTGTAGTTCTGTGTTCTGTCACAATTTCTATGGAAAATTTGAGAGATTTACGAAGTTTAAAACTTTACCACGCTTACGACGAATTTATGATGTTGTATGAATACCCTTATTGTGTTATATTTCAATGTTGAAAAGTTTGATCTTGTATCGATGGGCGAAGGCGTCTGAGCAAGCGATACGATTCATCTTGGTTTTGATCTTTAATTTTAGTTTAGCTGAAATATAGCTATTGTCAAATAAATACAATGGTTTTGATTGCACAAAATGTTTTTCATCAACGTCTTTCAATTTTCTTGCAAACGCATTTAACGTTTATGAAGACGTTCTTCGGCTTTTCAATATTTTTGTTGCCAACTCGATTTTTTTACTGCAGAATCGTACCACACATTATGTTTTCGAACATGTGATTTTAGCAAACTGCATTATCGAACACAATGCTTCGCAGTTTGCTTTTGAGAACATTCTGCAAAATGCATTTTTGAAGCTGATGACGTTATCGAAAACGACCTTTTACTGGCAAGGTTAGGTTAGGTTGCCCCAGCTAAAGAAGAGGCTGGAAATTTCACTCGAACTCGAACGTCATGTGTCTGAATAGGAACATAACACTGTGTCATTATGTTTTCCGACCATAATTGTAGAGTTACGCAGATCCAAAGGGAACTCAAAAGCGCTGAAAAGACACCATGCTATAGCTACTAACTGCAAAACTTCATTTCACAAAGTTCAAAGTACCCGCTGTTCGAGACACTGTGGCAGTTATAAAGAGTTAATTGCTTTCTTCACATTTCAAACTCATCAACTCACATTGCTTAGTGTGACCAAGCGTAAAGAGTGGTATGAAGTGAACTCAAATGTACTGTAGATCTCAAAATTTTGGAAACTCACGAAAATTGACCTCCCCCCCCCCCCTGAACGAAATCCTGGATCCACGCCTGTGGGCATCAGTATGACATGTGGAGTTAAACGAGTGATAATGTATGTACCCAATTCGCTTGTGAATAAACTCGCTCGCGTTGCCTCAGGGTAAGGAAGTGAGAACGGTTTAACATAGTGTAGTCTTTCCATAAGCATTAGTTTCAGGCCTCAGAAGATAGGTGTCGTACACCAAATAAACCGGAAACTGAAACATTGAACTGAAACAAAAGTATTTCTATATTGCTTGACTAGGGAACCATGAGAAAACCATTTAATTTTCTCTACACAATTTTTAATAAATTATAATAAAAAAAAAACGGAAAAGATGAAAATTTAGCATTTTTTTTTTAATCGAAAACTATGCTTACTTAACGCAGCAAAAAATTATTTTTGGCAAAAATAGGGGAGAGTGCGATAACTCAGGCGCCAAGAAATTATAACGGTTTTTTGTAGAACAGTTTAATACAAGAATTTTTACTATAGGAGGGGGGTCTATCTCACCCCGTTTGGCGGGAGGGGTAATTTTATAAAAACAGTACCAAAAATGTAAAAAAAAATATTAAAAAATAACGGTAATACTTACAACAAAGTATTATATCTTTATTTAAAGCCAATATTCTGTTCTATTAGCCAGTTTTTGAATCAATTGAAATCTATGCATGGTTTTTGAAAAAATGAATCTTAAACTCAAAATTTGCGAGAAAAAAGCATAAAAAAAGGTTTAAAGTGTAATTTCTCAAAACTGTAAAATTATATATCTTTTTTTTCTGAAATTCATTATTCTAATTAATTCTTAATCAAGAACTGAAAACTAGATGATTCTATGTCTTCTTGTTTTTGTGAAAATTGAAAATAGAATATAGAAAAAAGAACAGAGTATTGGCCTTAAATAAAGGTATGATACTTTGTTATAAGTATTACCGTTATTTTTTAATATATTTTTTTTATTTTTGGTACTGTTCTTATGAAATTGCCCCTCCCGCCCAAACGGGGTGAGATAGACCCCCCCCTCCCATAGTAAAAAATGCTTGTATTAAAAAGTTCTACAAAAAAACCGTTATTATTTCTTGGCGCCTGAGTTATCGTACTCGTGCCCAAAAATATGTAGGTATGTATGTAAATATACACCAGCACATGGGAGCGCAAATTGGGCACAAAATAGATTCGCAAAACTGTGTTTTGGTAGTAAAAGTTACAAATCTGCGATTTTTTTTGGAACATGGCGGCACGAATTGAGCAAAAAAAAGTACAACTTTAATTTTTACAAAATTTGGAAATTTTTTAAAAGTATTTACGGCACAAGGCAGCAAAAGTTGAGCACAATACAGCTAAACTTTTTTTTTGAAAATCGCAAATGGCGGTGCTAACTTCACGCTTCGCAAAACTGTATTTTGGCTGTAAAAGTTACAAATATGCGAATTTTTTGTTTTCTCTTCGTAATATGGCAGTACAAATAGCGCAGAAAACAGCACAACTGAATTTTTTACAAAATTGCAAAATTTAAAAAATTTTCAACCGTAAAATTTGCAAATCTGCAAATTTTTTAAAAATATTTACGGCACAAGGCAGCACAAGTTAAGCATAATACAGCACAACTTTTTTTTTGAAAATCGAAAATGGCGGTGCTAACTTCACGCTAAAGCCCTTCGCAAAGTTTAGTTTTGGCCATAATAAATGCAATCATGCGAATTTTTGTTTTTTTCTCTTTTTGGTTCTTGGTAGCATTTTTTGAGCACAATGCAGCACAACCTTTTTTAAAGAAATTTTGAAGTTTCGAAAAAAATTCATTCGTAAAATTTGCGAATTTTTCAAAAATATTTACGGCACAAGCCAGCACAATACAGCACAACTTTTTTTTTGGAAAATCGCAAATAGCGGTGCTAACTTCACGCTTCGCAAAACTGTTTTTTGGCCGTAAATGTTACAAATATGCGATTTTTGTTATTTCTTCGGAATATGGCAGCACAAACTGAGCGCAAAATAGCACATATTAGTTTTTAAGAAAAATATAAAACTTAAAAAAACATTATTAATTCATTTTTGGCATAAAAGTTACAAATATGCGAATTTTTTTTTGTATCTCTTTGGAATGTGTCTGCAAAAATTGAGCACAAAACAGCACAACTTTCACTTTTTAATAATTACGAAATTTCGCAAAAATTTCATTCGTAAAATTTGCAAATTTGCGATTTTTTTTAATATTTACGGCACAAGGCAGGACAAGTTGAGCACAATGCAACACAACTTTTTTTTGAAAATTGGAAATGGTGGTGCTAACTTCACGCTACAGCACTTCGCAAAGTTTAGTTTTAGTCATAATAGATGCAATTATGTGAATTTTTGGTTTTTCTTCTTGGTTCTTAGTATCATTTTTTGAGCACAATGCAGCACAACTTTTTTTTAAGAAATTTTGAAATTTTGCAAAATTTTCATTCGTTAAATTTGCAAATTTTCGAATTTATTAAAAATATTTACGGCACATGCCAGCACAAGTTGAGCACAGTACAGCACAACTTTTTTTTCGCAAATCAAAAATGGCGGTGCTAACTTCACGCTAAAAAATGGGTACCCTCTAAAAACCAAACCCTTAGAACGATTTTTTTAAATAACACGGCACATAGCAGCACAAGTTGGGCACATTACAGCACAACCTTTTTTTTTTTTTGAAAATCCAAAATGGTGGTGCTAGCTTCACGCACATCCAGTTAATGCAATTATTTATTAACCTTATTTGTTCAAAATTTCTTTCTCATTTTAATTTTTTCATTTGAAATTTTGTTTTGACAATATTTTGTTATTATTTTCTTCTTTTCATTTAAATTCTCTATCTCTTTCGAAGCTCTGCGAAAGTGTTGGTGGTGGTTTTTATTAGAGCCTTCGATTTTGGGCGGATGATTAATTATACGGGTACCCGTGACACGGGTACCCGTGTTTTAAGGAATTGATACCCGTGTACCCGTGTACTATTTAAATACACGTGTAAATAAAAATACACGTGTATTTAATAGAACGTTGCTTCTTTCTGATGATTAACCAGACGTCGCACAGTGGAACGAAAAGCTGAAAAAGTGGACATCGGCTTGTAACTTCTGAATTAGTGGATGGATTTGGATGATTTTTTCGCCATTTTGTTTTAAATATATAACAGATTAATAAAATGTTAATAAAAAGTTTTTTAGACAGTTGGTTATATTTAAATATAGGTAATATTTGAAAAAGAAAAAAAAGCAAACTTTTTTGTCTATTTTTGAGGTAGTGTAGGATACTGGGGTTATTTTTTGTACATATTTTCTGCTTTTGAAATCAGTTTAAATCTTTCCAATATTTTCTTACTTTTCGAAAAGTTATATGATTCCAAAAAAAAAACTGAAAGATAAATGTTTTACCATCCAAAAAAAAAGCAATACTGTTTGTGTTTTCTGTCATTTTTGTCGGTTTATTTCAAAGTTAAATACTATGAAATATTGAACATTTTTTGTACATTTTTTGGTTTGGAAGTAAACAGGAAATGAAAAAATAAATGAAAAGAAAATATTATTCAAAATCAAAACTATTTAAAAAAATAAACTTATGAAAAAGTTTTGGAAAATAAAATCAAATAAATTGATAGTTTTAAATGAAAAAAAGTTTTTGCTACATAAATAAAATTAAAATGGTATTGTATTCAATATCAAATATATCAATTTTTAAGTTCAAAGTTTCGATTTGGAAAAGAAATAATAACTTAAAAAGTCACACAATATACTGATTTTCCACGAATCACAAAATAAATAAATTATTAAGAAAAACTGTCACTCACCATTTTAAAAAGTAAAGAGAACAAAAGATCAGTGCCTACGTTCTGTAACTTAGGCGAGAACTTCTCGCATCGAGAAAACATGGAACATAAAATCCCAACGTTTCTCGACTTGGAAAAATAAACTGTGTCTGTATCTCAATGTGAGAAACATCTCTTTTGATTTGTCTTTCCATTGGAATATCTACCGGAAACTATGTTATTGGCAGTTAAAATTCAAATATGTAAAAATATTTGTATTTTTATCAAATGTCTTATGTAGGTCTGCCGCCTTAATGCAATAAGTAAATACGCATTTATATAAGCTAGTATCGCGAAGTAGTCGAAATTCTACCTGACTCTATTAATGTCTTAACGGCAACATATAAATATAAAAACTAGATTCTGCCCGAGCTATGTGCAATACCTTTCAAATAAAAAATATGAAAATAAATTGCCATTAAGTCAGTTTAAAAGGGAGATATAGAAAAGTGTTTACGTATTGATAGGTATATAAATTGTTTTTTTTTTTTTTTTTTGAGGGTTATAAATGCCGCCGCCTGAGTACTTAAATGCCCCATATCCAAAAAAATTATTCCCCAGAAAACGAATTTTAAGGTTTGAAAAATAATTTCCTTACTTTCTCCTTGAGAAATATGATGTTTGAATTTTTATATACATTGTTTGAAAATATCTTTGTTGTAATTTGAAGACATGACGTCAAAAGCTGTAACGGTTATTTAAAAAAAAATAAAAGCATGAAAAAAGTCGGAAATGGATATAGGACCCTCTCCCATACGAATGCGAAATCGATGAAAACCAAATTGAAAATTTCCTATGGATATAGGACTTTTGTGCACTGAAAGGAGGGAATTCAATGTTAGCAAGAAGAACAAAAAAATTCAAAAGCACTGGTATTATTTATTTTTTATAATTTCATTTTTATTGATAAGAACATAAAACAAAAAATACTATCAACTTAGTGGCTATACCTTACTAAAACTCTTATTGGATTATTTCTAAGTCAACAAAATAAGTATGAAAATGCTTAAGTATTTTAATACTTAATTATGAAAAATACTTAAAACTAACTTTGGTCCTTAAAATTTTCCTGAAAAATACGTCTTTTTTAATTGGGAATAATTTATAAAAATTCGTCAACATTACATTGTATAAAGTTTTAATTGTTTTTTAAAGTTTTTCTTCAAATTTATTATTTTTTTACCTTTTTTGATTTTATCCATTTTTGTAAAAAATAAAAAAAACATGCTTAAATTAAATCGTTAAAAAACCTACAAGGCTGCATTAAATGCAGTTTTGAAGTTTGGGGACATTAAGGTACGTAAATGAACTTGTCTAAATAAGTATTACCCATGTTTTATTTTTACTCATAACCGCATTGCAGACTAATATGAAAACAGTGCTTTGCATCCATCTCTATTTACCTCATGGTTGAGTATTTTCAACCTTTATGTTGTCTTTTTTCTTTACCATCATCAAAGTGAAAACTTACTTTTGCGTTATTGAAATAACCTCCGATAGAAACCTGGATTTCATATGTTTTTCTTGAATGCTAGAAGATAACCCCGGCCCAGACCCAGATATAATTAAACGCTCTATATCCATGGCCCTTTGGTATGCCCCACGTAGTACAAATTTTGAATGTGCGGCAAATAAGCACTAAGAGGACCCACAAATTAGTGGTCTATGGAGCAAACTGGGTTTCTGTAACTTCCTTATTAATAGAGATAGAGCAACGTGGATAGCAGCAAACGATAGAGAAAATTCGAATTAGTATAACTGCATCATTAACTCAGTTTCCCGAAAAAGTGGTCTATGTGGCATTTAAGTACTCAGGCGGCTTTTATTGAAAAATATCAATCTAAACACATTGATAATATAGGTATATGGATATATCTATGCATGTATATGTATATATAACCATACAATTATGCAAATATAATCTATATAATGACGTTCCCTTAATTTTGATTCGATACTTATGGTCTAGTTTCAATTTTTTAAGCTTTCAAAAGCATACCTCACTTAAATGAAACTGAATCTGAAGTATACCACACTTAATTGAAACTGAAGACACTGAGCACAAAAAAAGAAAGATTATTAATTTCACTTAAGTGAATCTGCCCATAATAACGGTTTGTTACTTTTATTCTAGTTGAATTTACTCTTTTTTCAGAAGTTATGAGGGCTCTCGAGTGCACTTCACTTAAGTGAACTTAAGTGAACATGAAAAATCTTAGATAAACCTCACTTAAGTGAAACTGACAATACTGAAGCACAAAATGGACAAATTTACTAATTTCATTTAAGTGAATTATGTGTATGATCGCCCCTATTTAGGGTCTGTTACGTATCTACTTTCGTTCAATTTTGCTTCTGAAGTGAGGAGAGTTCTCAAGCGCACCTCACTTAAGTTGAACTAAAGAAGAAAATGATTGATACGTAGGTAGGTATTTCTATATTTGTTTTTAACGCTTACATTTACATTTCCAAACTACTCTCTTTGCTAAATCCAAAGGTAGAGTGTTCTTTTGTTTTTGTTTTGAAATAATACAAATTACAAATACAAAATACTTACTATTTCTCTACTTTTAAATTTTAATCGCTTTAATTTTCTTCTCACATGCGTTTTACTTGTCGAGTAATTTTAGCAGGTAAATCGAGAATTATCTCGACTTTTTTCTTACAGAAACAGTTTAACTCACATTTTTCCAGGCTCTCACAGATTTACTCATATTTTTCCAGGCTCTCACAGAAATTTTATTCCGAAAAGTTTCAAGTCGAGAAAATCTACAGAACCAGGCGAATGTGAGAAAACAATTTGAATGCCAATTCACGTCATATTTGTTTTGATTCACGTGTTCCATGCGAGAAATTTCTCGATGCGAGAGTTACAGAACGTAGGCACAGGATTGTAATGTTACTTTGAGTGATTGCTCTTTTTGTTATAGTTAATATTGTATGTAAATGTTTACTGCATAGGTATTGTATATGTAGGTATATAAGTAGGTAGGTACTTGTGGAAGAGTATAGGTTTGGAATTTAAATATACATATATAAGTTTTAATAAAACATAATCAATCAAATCATACCTCAATGTCATATATGTTTTAATTCCAAACCGAAAATTCGAGACAGAATGTTATTGAAACGCATAATTTGGCTAACCTGAAACAAAAGCTTTACGCATTGAGTACTTACGAATGCATGTTAAATAAATCACAAATCATCTTAGTATTTGCATTTTAAGCTATGTATATTAGGGTGGTCCTTATATTGGGTTTTTTTGAAAATCCAACTTGGATAGGCATCAAATGACTCTAAATAGAGAAAAGAAAATTTCCTAATTTTTTCAGATTTTTATTTCACCCCCCTGGTCTCCCTTTTTCCACTTCAAGGTACAAATAATGGAGTTAGGGTGATTCATATAACACGCGAAAAAAATCAGAACTTATAGATTAGATTGAGACAAACAAAATATCGTATTAGAGGGGGGAACTTTTTTCCCCCGTTCAGGCGGGAGGGGTCATTTCCTAAAAATTAAACCCAAAATAGAAAAAAACTATTAAAAAACAACGGGACCACTTACATTGACATGCTATAGCGTTTTTTAAAGCCATTAATCCAGTCTCTTAACTGCTTCTTAAATCAAGTTTTTATTATAAATAGTTTCTGAAAAAAAATAATTTTCAAACGTACAATATTATTATTTTTGTTTTTATTTTTAAATTTGAAAATTATTTTTTCAAAAACTATTAACAATAAAAACTTGATTTAAAAAACATATTAGAGACTGGATTCATGACTTTAAAAAAAGCTATAGCATGCCATTGTAAGTGGTCCCGTTGTTTTTTAATAATTTTTTTCTATTTTGGGTCAAATTTTTAGAAAATTACCACTCCCCTCGGGGGGAATTAGACCCCCCCTCCTATACAATTTTTTTTTTCGTCTCAATCTTATCTATCAGTTCTGATTTTTTTCGCGTGTTAAGAGAATCACCCTAAGTCCATTATTTTTGTACCTTGAAATGAAAAAAGGGAGACCAGGGGGGTGAAATAAAAATCTGAAAAAATTAGGGAAATTGTTTTTCAATGTTTTGAATCGAATGAAGGCTATCCAAGACAATGTCCAATTTAAGAACCACCCTAATGTATATATATGATTCATACATATTAATCTAACCATAAGAATTAATAAAAAGCTCATAATAACTAAAGAGATTTCGTTAAAGCTATGCTTTATTCAATCTTAAATAATTTTTGTTGCTTAATTTTAAAAACTTATTTAATATTTTAACATATTTTGGAAAAATATTTTTTCTATACACTTACTTTGCACATACCTTATTATATATGTAAATAAAAAAGCATACAAATTTCCAGAAAAAATGCTTTTCAAAAATAGACATTTTTTTAAACCTCATAGAAAAGCTGGGTCGGATCGGGTCGGATCCAATTTTGTTTGAATAATTTATAGAAAAAGCTCAAGAATCTGATAAAGTAAGTCAGAACGCTTGCATATGTTAGCATTTTTTTAAAACTCTATCGAACCCTTAGGTTCGCGTTTTTTAAAAGAACAAGTATAAAATCGTGTGTTTTCAAATTGAAAACTAATTTTTTTGGTTGGTTTTTTTATGTTATTCAGTTTAATGAATTGTTTTTGACCTTACACAATTTATTTCTAAGAGATGCATTAAGAATTGACTGAGAAAAATGGAAAACAAATAAGGCCTAATATTTCATTTTTATATAGAACTAAAAAAAATGTGTGTTTGAACCGTTATTTCCAATGAACCATTATGTTTACAGAAAAACGTCTATTTGAATATGAAAGAAGAGACAATTTTCTTTATACCACAAAAAAAAAAAAAAAAATCAAACCAAAAAAAAATTACCCCATGACCGGAAATTTGTACTGATCGTTCCACTGTGCGTCGTGCATTATATTTAAAAATGACGCTTCGCAGCATAAATAAAAATCATTCTTTGCCTATGCTCCGTACCAGGTCTAGCATATTTGACACCTTTTTCGATTTTGTTTCGTCAAACAAGTGCTTAGTGGCTATTTTTCTTTTAACTGACTGTATTCTTAATTAATTTCGGATAAAGATTATAATGAAATAGTAGACCAAATTATTATCCAGAATGGCAATGGAATTGGAATGAATAAAGAAAGAAAACTAGATCAAAAAGAATGGAAGCCAGTTGTTGGTAAGTTACATAGGTATAGTTGAAAATAATTGAATAACCATGGTACCTTACCATTTACATAATGTTATGCATGTGTACATATATTTTTGTTTCCTGGTGTTATTTATTGTAGAGCCAGGTACGCATTATCACTCCTGCATGACAGTTTTGCTCCAAATGATAATCTATCACAACAAAAACATAAATGTTAAAAAAGGAGCCAAGTTCTTATGTGTACAAGAAAAGTGTGCGTAAAAAGTCAGCCAAAAAAAGTAATGAGATCTAAAATATATGCCAAGTTTTAAGTTCATGAAGTTTAATATCAAAAATCTTAAGTAGAGTAATATCGAAACAATTCCAAATCATGACAGAAATTTGGTAATTAATGATTACTGATTAAAATTTGGTGGGTTCTATAGCATCGTTCTACAACAATCGGAAGTGCTCCATATAATTTATAAGAATTTTCAAGAATGTGGGTGGATGCCACTCCCCCCTGTATGGAAAATTCCAATTTTTCAATTTTTTTCTTTCTAAGTACCTCAAACCCTACCAACTTACCAATTTTCATTGTTCTACAACAATCGGAAAAGCTCCATATAATTTATAGAATATTTAAGAAAGTGGGTGGATGCCACGCCCCCTGAATAGAAAATTGCAGATTTTCGATTTTTTCCTTTGTATTTACCACAAGGCCCACCGTTGTGCGAAATTTCAAGTTTCTACGATGTCGGGAAGTGCTCCATAATTTTGATGATCTGTCAGTGAGTCAGTCAGTGAGTTACGGTTTTTGCGATTTTTGAAGTCCTATATCTTGGGAACTACTAATGCTTAGGAGTTGAAATTTGGTGAGCCACCTGTGTTTGATCAGTTCAGCAAATACTCCGAATTTGAAGTTTCTGACTTTATTGGTACTGAAGTTAGAGGGGGGTTGAAAATCGCCTGAGTTTGTTCCTGTAAAAAGGGTGTAGTGCCGCGAACTTGGCTGGGCACTACCGTGCCCTTTGATATTTTATTTACCTTGTGAATGACGGAATTGCTGGAATTTTGAAACACAAAGTTGGAAACAAAATTTTGTACCTAATCATATTTTTTAAATACATTTGTCAAAAAAATTGAAACAAGTCTTGTTCCTTTAATTTTTTTGGCAAGTGTATTTAAAAAAATTATTAGGAACAAAATTTTGTTTCAAAATTTTTGAAAACTTATTTTTCAAAAACTATTTATTGAAACTATTAAATTTTAAAATACAACTAGAATAGGTTTGTGGCTTCGAAAACAGAAAAATATACCTAGCATTAGAAATGTAGCAATTGTTGTTGTTTTTTAATAATTAGTTTTCCATATAATAACATTTGTGAAAAAAAAAATTACGCTTGAAACGAAAATTTCTAAAAATTGTAAATTTTCATCTGAAAGCATACATAAAAACTTCCTTTTAAAATAGCAAAACTATCAGAAGGTAAAAAAACTTAAAAACTATGGAATTTTATTAGGGGCGAGGAAGATATATTTTTTTTAACAATTAGCCTAAGGCACATAGACCAATGAAACCAACCTTATTTATGTACATAATAAATTTATGAAGAATTAATATTTATTTTTTTACTAATAAAGATGATTTAAACGAATTTCTATGCATTATTTTCTTTTTCTTTGAAAATAAGTCCTTAGATTCCTTAAAGTAGGTCAGTACTTTTCGAAAGAAAACAAATGCACTTCGTACCTAACATACCTATACTTTTTACTTAAAACCTATACAACAAGTTGGTTGCAACATGCCCAAAGCGCTCATTGAAAAATAATGATAAATATAAAGAACACATCAATTTAATTTTAGACACAGTGAAACTGAAGAAAAAGTAGACTATGTTCTTTACTTATATTTAAGCTTAAAAGCTCATACAAAAATTATATAAAAAAAAAATGTTCTTAAAACGAAGTTTTATTAAAAAAAGAAATGCCCCAGAAGAGTAATTGTCTAACCAAAAAAAAAAGGAAATTTGAATCGCCAAAAAATTATAGAAAAAAATATTTCTCTAGAGGAAAATCTAGTTTAAACATTTTAGTTTAAATTTTGACACCCCCTTAGCTTTGGTCCTGGATGACTCCTGTCTAGATCAACTTTGAAGTTAATTTATATTATATTAAATATTAAATTTCATCCAAATCATAGAAGTCGTAATAATACATAATGTATACTGCAAATTGCTCTTTTAAATTCTAAAATAGATTAAAATGGGAGTGACAGTAGGCAGATTGTACCAAAACTAATTTCAAAATTCTATCGAAAAATTTCATCTAAATCGGTTGAGTAGCTTCCAAGAAAAAAAGTATTTCAATTAAACAAAGCAAAGGTTCCGTGGCAGGGGGCGGATGTATCTGAAGCCAATTTTTAAGATTTTTTTATCTTTCATTAAAACAAACTCTTAAAATTTCTTCAGAATCGATATAGCCAAAATAAATTTAAATATAATACAGAAACATTATAATCTGTATACAAGAAATAATATCTTAGGTAATTATTTCTTTTTTATATATTATTATTTTTAATATTAATTTTAGACCTAAAAATAATCCTCGAAATATATTAGTGTATGTAAGTAATTACCAAATTAAATAAAAAACACTTTTTTTATTTGAACTTTAAGAAGTAAAAAAAAAGCATAAGTATACAAATAATACAGAAATATCTGTGTAATACGAATGTACTAGTAGAAATTCCTGTCATAAAACAATTTTTTAAATATTCAAACAATAATTAGACCGATTTTCAAGTTCCTTTGCATCCGATTTACCGATTTGTGCCGATTCCCATAGTAATTACCCGTGTATTGCTAAATACACGGGTAATTTAAAATACACGTGTAAATATACAGACACGGGTTCATGTACGGATAATTAATTACACGGGTAACACGTGTATTTAAATACACGGGCATTAGAGGGCTCTAGTTTTTATATTTTTTGTATGCACACTTGCTGGCGTTATTGCAAGAAACGACACGAGACAAACAAATTATTTATTTTTAATTTTTTTTGAAGGTCCTCATTTCTATCAATCAAATATAATGGTCAGATACCTTGTTTATTCAGCTTAGCTTCTTTTTTTTTATTTCGTACAATTTTCTTTGCATAGTTTATCTGACTTTGAATGAACAAAGATACTTTTAGCTTTTAATTACCAATATCAGCAAATAATGTTATAATAAAAAATTCAAATACAGTTTTGTAAAAACTATATTTCTTACCCTTCACCGTTAGTTTGAAAAAAGTACTAAAAAACGACTTTTTGCGGGCTTTTCTTTATAAATTTTGATTGCATGGCTTGCGTTTTGGTATGCAGATTTGTAGGCTCTTAAAGCATCAATATTCTTGTAAAATTTCAAATTGATTCATCGAACCGTTTTTCCTCATAAAATTTTCAAAATCTTACAAACCAGTTAAAGGAACAATTTGTGATGTTCCATAACAATGCGTATAGTCATCATCAAAATGACAAGAAAACAGTTTGCATTAGTTATATGCTTGTTTGACTTGAAATTAAATAAAAAGTACATTTTTCAAAAACAAAAATTAAGTTTTTTTGTTTGAAAAATTTTTGAAACTTTAAGTTTTTTTTGTTAATGTACTTTTTATTTCATTTCAAGCCAAGAAATATCTTAGGCCAGGAAAAATGGGTTCCGAGGTTGAAAAAATTAATTAATGAAATATTAAAATTGAAATCGACGCAGAATTGCAACCTCTATAACATATCCAAAGTCCCCAAAAATCCCCGCATTGGCTTTTTGTGTAGATGCATTTGAAGAGGTGCAGACGTGGAGAACTTGGAGGTCTATCAAACTAAAATATTTGTTTTGGTACAACCTAACCATATGATACATAATTTAAGGGTAGTTTTAAACGCTGAATCTAATGAAACCAAATTCAAAATGATACAACCACCCAAAAAATAGTTATAGTCCTTTTTACGTAATGATGACTTTTTTCAGGTACAACAGGTAAAATACTATCGAAAACCCTTTGAAAATGAAATTTGGAGTGAATGTTCCATTTGTCAAACGAACTAAGAATCAAGATAGTTCCCAAAAATATCCATGGTGAAAGGGTGTTTTTTTAAGGGGGACGGGCAAGTGTAGAATGTTGGAATTGTTTCGATATTACTCTACTTAAGATATTTGATTTTAAGCTTCATGAACTTAAAACTTGGCATATAGTTTAGATCTCATTACTTTTTTTGGCTGACTTTTTACGCACAGGTTTCTTGTACACATAAGTACTTGGCTCCTTTTTTAACATTTATGTTTTTGTTGTGATTTCACTCCTTTTTGCAAAGATTTATTTTGCCAGGTGAAAGTCAAGCCCTACCGCTTTACAAAGTTTCATAATTCTACGACAACCGAAAGTGCTCCATACAAATAATAGCAATTCTGATAAAATTAGTGGATGGAACCCCCCCCCCCCCTGAATGGACAATTCTAAATTTTCGATTTTTTTCCTTCCTAAGTACTTCAAGTCCTACCGACCTACCAATTTTCATCGCTCTACAACAATCAGAAGTGCTCCATATAATTGTAAGAATTTTTAAGAATGTGGGTGGATGCCACGCCCCCTGAATGCAAAATTCCAATTTTTCAATTTTTTCTTTCTAAGTACTTTAAGTCCTACCGACCTACCAATTTTCATCGTTCTACAACAATCGGAAGTGCTTCATATAGCTTATAAGAATTTTTAAGAATGTAGGTCGATGCCACGCCCCCTGAACTGAAACTCCCAATTTTTCGATTTTTTTCTTCTAAGTACTTCAAGGCATACCGACCTACCAATTTTCATCGTTCTACAACCATCGGAAGTGCTTCATATAATTTATAAGAATTTTTGAGAATGTGGGTGGATTCCACGCCTCCTGAACTGAAACTTCCAATTTTTCAATTTTTTCTTTCTAAGTACTTTAAGTCCTACCGACCTACCAATTTTCATCGTTCTACAACAATCGGAAGTGCTTCATATAGCTTATAAGAATTTTTAAGAATGTAGGTCGATGCCACGCCCCCTGAACTTGTGGAAAAAAAAAAGCTGGTCTTGTTCAATTCTAATTAATTCTTCTAAGTAATTCTTCATCAAATGAAACCGTGGAGAATGCGAACGCAGTTCGTACTATTCTAGTACTACCTTAAGCTAAACGAACATACTCGGAAGTTCATAAGTTCTATTAGTTGCCTGAACGGCCCCTTGGTGTGTCGTTCCCGAAGTGTTCCGTTTCCGGGGAAGCCATTTTTGGGAAAATCGTGACCAAGAGAAGAAAAAAAAAAGCGATACGTTGCGTCGTTCGTTCTTTCAACCAAGGACCACGCTTCAAGCAACTTCGCTTATCGAAAAAGCCATCACTTGAGGATTTTTGGTTACATAAAAAAAAAAAAACCCTAAGGTAAGAAATTTTCATAAGCCACCTATAAAAAAGAGAATAAAATAAAGAACTAATGAGAAATTAAACCTAATAGCAACCAAAACGAAAAGGCATCGTAGTTTGGCAATAAGAGGAGCAGACAGAACGTCAGGAAAAAGCAAAAGAACACGAACCATACACAAAAAAAGACCAAAGAAAAAAAAAGAAACGATATGAGAGCGTGGTCCGAAAATATAAACCTATAATCGTGTGTAACTATATCGTGTGTTCATAAAAAAACAAAAATCTTGTGCAAAAAAAAAAACACCAAAAAAAAAAACTACGAGGCCTTTCATCAAACATCTCAGCTCAGTACTTGAGACTGGAAGTAGAATCCAGGAAAAAGACAGCAAAAGGAGACAAAACTGAAAATAAATGAAAGCAAGGGTGAAAAGATCCCCTACAATCATTCACCACGTGGAGATCCAGCTGCACCGAATATTCGGAAAAGAACTACCGTTCGAAGGCCATCCCTATGTAAAAGAAAAGGGAATCATAAAAGAAAAGCTTACCAAAGAAGAATACGCGGTCGGTCGAACTAACTTCCCCAGAAGTCTTTTGTGAGTCAGTGAGTCAGTAGGTCGGTGTCCCAACGTATTGAAATTTTGTTGGTTAGGGTAGAAAAAAAGAGAAAGAATAAGATCGTGCGGTGTCGATAATAGTTTGTCATTATTATTTTGTTGAAAATCAAAGCATTAAATAGTGAAACTAAAAATGAAATACTAATAAATCAAAAAAAATATTAAATTAAATATATGTATAGAAGAAAAGGGAAAAACAAGAATGAAGATACCTAGTTGTTGATAGAAGAACGTAAAACAAAAAATAATAACAACAAAAAAGTAGAGGAAAGAAAAGATTAAAGAAAAAAGGTGGCGAAATAAAGTTACATGATTCATATTCATATGTATGTAAAAGAAAAAGTAATAACCCAAACCAATTTTTTTATTTGTTGTGTAAAAGCCTTCCCCGGTAGTTTTTTCGAGTGTTTTCCTTTTGATCACATAAAATCGCAAAAATCGCAAAAAAAAAATATATAATTTGATAGAAAAGAAAAAAGAAAAAGACCCTCGCGAGTTAATAAAATGAAAATAAGAAAAGAAAGAAAAAAATTAAAAAAAAAGAAGGTAGTTCAATACCTACCCACCAATCAATAAATTATATATTTGGATTGTAGATCAAGAGGAATGCAGGATATGCAGCTACACACGTCATGAAGGAGTGCACTACAACATGAGCGGGTGAGTCCATTTTTTTTTATTTCTTTAACTATATTGATTTATTGATTGATAAATTGTCCAAAACTAAAAAGTTAAATAAAAAAAAAAAAAAAAATAATAATAATCTTTCGCCTATAAAACGAAACACCTGAAGGGATATTTTCATTTTTCTTCGAGGTCGAGCTAATTTGTTTCAACATAGCTAGTCAAAAAAAAAAAAGTAAGAAAAAAAAGGAACTTAAGGTGAAGGTTTCTAAGTTATTTAAGCATGTTTTTGAATCAAATAATTATAAGATACTATAAGATACGTTACCACCGAATAAGGAGTCATGTAAATTAGTTTGTAATAAATTACATAATTTTAAATTTATAAAAAAAAAAAGAAATTTAACAGTCCGGTTGTTTGTTTTTTTTTTGATTTTTGAATACAAGTAATCAGATGCAAGATTTAGAGATAAGGATAATGATGTGTTGGTAAAACATAGAGGAGAGGAGTTGGAGGCGGAAGGGGTGATGAGGGACAGGTCTGGGTAAATTAAAGAGGAGGTCCTGAGACTTCCCGCGTCTAAAAAGGGGTTTTAAAGGAAATTTAGAGCAAATATAAAACCATAGGTTGTACAGATGACTTCACAGTCGACGTACTTGGGAGGGTGAAGAGGCTCAAGAGGCACGCACAACTATGCTCTCTAACAACCAAAATAGTCCCCATGATCTGTTCAAGTTTCAAATTTGATGGATTTTCCACTACCTTAGTTGCAAAACAATTCGAGTTCCACAATTAAAAATCAAAAGATATACATAGACACCATAACATCTGGTCTCAGGTCTGGAATATATAGGTAACACCGCTTTCGTCTCTGGCTGCAAGAACCCCCCCCCCCCCCAACCGGCGAGCATAGCAATGAGCAACCAGCAGACCTGAAGCGGCCATTGAGCGAAAGCAACCGAAGCTATCCCCGCGTGGACGAGCCGGTCCACCCGATGAACGGTTCCATATGTGGAATAGGTAGTTTAGGAGTAGATTCCCTTTCATAGGGTGAATACAAGGGAGTTCTCGCCTAGTTAATAATTTTCTTTTCTGAAAATCATATTGAGTAAGATCAATAGGAAGTAAAAAAAAATGGTATGGAATTCCCGGATTCATCCCTTCGGTGCGTCAAAAGAAGAAAAAAAGGAAAACTTTTCAGTTTATGGTACATTGCAGCTTATGAACTGACGACTTAAGCAGAAGCGGACGCAGGGGCATAATTTATAAGAGTGTTACGGATCTCGTGTGCGGAAATAGCTAGGCATACACCAAGTATAGAATAAAACCCTTTAAAAAAATAAAAAAAAAAGAAGGAGAAAGACAATTACAAGGAATAAGTTTTATGGCTATGCAAACCAAAATTTTTCTGTAAGGGAATCGAATCAAATAGTTTCGTTATAGCGATTCGTGAGTAGGGATGAGTCATACCTCCACCATTAATTAAAAAGTATATCTTCATTTTAGGGGATAAATGAGGAACAATCCGTTACAGATGGCGCCCAACGTGGGGCTCGAAACTTCTGTAATTTTGGGAAGAATATTTGAAACTTTGAGGAGTTTGTGAGAAATAAAGTACAAAATCCTCGTTTCCGTAAATTTAAGTTTCGTTTAGATAGTTGAAGAATGAAGATTCACTTCGAGGCTATATGTCAAGGAGAGACCAATTGATTTCATTATCCGGAGGTTTGATTATTTTCTGACTTCGTCAGTAGTTGTGAATCAATTAATCTATTCCGTACCTCGAAACTTCGATGTTGGATGGTCATGTCCGGACTGGGTGGCAGTTGCCTAGTTGTCAGTAGCACATCATCGATGAGAAGTTAGTGGATAGTTCTGGTGTTGATCAGTATATCTTTTGACCGGTGGTTGGTGACCATTCCCCGACGCACGTCTGACGCAAAAGTATATGAACCAACATTAAAGACCTACTCCATGTCAGAAAATTATCAAGAAAGAAGGACATTAAAATTCGGAACGAGAGAGATCAAAGTGTAGTAAAATAATGGGAATAGTCACGCAGGTTATCCAGTGAGTAAGTAAGATTATTAAGCTCAAGTTCGTTGTAACATCGTGATAAATACTATTAAAGACAACACTGAGATTAACACAAGGGGACCTGTTTTAAAGAACATACAAATTTAATTTACATTTTTTTTATACATTAATGGAAAGTAAAGCTTTTCAGGATTTTATTCAGACCAGTTACCAAATCATCGTTTAAGTTATCCAACTCCTCACCTACATGAATAATAGTTGAAAGTTTGAAATTGATAATACAAAAAAAAAAAAAAAAAAAAAAAAAAAAAAAAAAAAAAGAATTTTAAAGATTTTGAAATTTTTATTAAGTTTTGAGCAAGCTACATTTTTTTTTGTCACGTATTGTGAAGTTTATGAATAATTTGATGGAGAAGACTTAAAGTTGGGATGCATTCATAGCAGATTGAAAAATTGCTTTCAATAATTCAGTTAATACTACAGTAAGAAATAGAGATAAAATAAAATTTTTTTTTGAAGAACATTAGCGAAGGATAAAAGTTTGGCTAAAATAGATTTTTTTGTTTGAGATAAAGACGAAATGGCTGGCAGAAATAGAAAGCGAGGGACTTCAATAGCGGGTAGATACAGCCTCCATAACGCCAGAAGATTAAGTATGTCAGTTCAGAACGGAGAAGAAGAAGAAGTAAATGATAGCGAAAATAGAGCTGGTCCCTCGGGTCACGTTTCAGGGAGTAATAATGGTACAAGTGAGAATTTCAACATTTCGAATATTCAATCGACGGACGACGCTAGAGTGAACTCAAGCCACCGCAGTGGTAATATTTCACAAGATGCAGAGCAATTTGAAAATTACGTACGTGAAGTTGTCTCGGCAACAGTAGGTCTAAATAGGACCGAAGATCAGAGATTTATCCGGGAAGAACTGGCGAACAGCCAAGCCAAGATACTTGAGCAAGTAGGACATATAATAAGAGACACCCTCAGACAAAATGCAACAGCTCCGCGGTTAGTTGAACAAAATACAGGAGAACAACACAATATCCCAAGGCCTACCTCACGTCAATTTGAGTCAGCTGAGTTAAACACTAATGCTGCACACTCTAATCTAGGAAATCTACCAACAGGTAGACAAGACGTTCACCCAGTAGACATGCCAAGGTGTTCGAATGTAGAGGATTTCCTCCTGACTACACTAGGTCAGCTGAATCTCAACGATTCCCCCGAATCTACAAATCAGAGTAACACGGCACCTTTGGTCCCAAATGCCCACATTCGTTTCCCACACTATTATAAGTGGGGAGTTAAATTCGACGCAAAGAACATGACTGTCGATGATTTTATATTTAGACTAGAGCGTGTTAAAAACAGTTTTAATGCTACGTGGGAAGAAGTAGTAGCTAGTTTCCATCACTTCGTGAGTGGAACGGCTGAATCATGGTTTTGGATGTACCTCAAAACGCATCCACAGGCTTCGTGGCCTAGTTTACGATTGGCCCTATTGGAACAGTATCGAACGCTTGAAACTGATTCTGAGCTGTATAGAAAGATGGCCGATAGGAAACAGCTTCCCGGAGAGAGTTTCAATGATTTTTACGATGATGTTATACGTATTAACACTCGAATGAAGTTGCCAAAACCGACGCGAGAGCTAGTTGAAATTATTAAACAAAATGTCAAACGAAGGATGGGGGAACTGCTTATAACTTTTAGTACACATAGCTTACCGGAACACGTATATGTATGTAGAGCAATTGAAAAGTTTTTGAATGGGAATGAAGTTCAAAAACCAAGAGCTCAACCAACCTATCTCAATAATCCCAATCGACGACAAATTGGGGAGATAGATCACCCTTCAAGAGATCTCTCAGAGCCAGTCACTTCATTAGAAGCATTTCATAGGAATGCAGACGTGAGATGCTGGAATTGTAAGGGCGTGGGTCATGGTTTCCGAGAGTATGGACTCTAAGAGGCGTCTGTTCTGTTACAAATGTGGACTCGAGGATACAGTTACACCCAAGTGCAAAGTGTGTTCGGGAAACTCGAAACCGAGCAATTCCTTATCCGGGGAGGAAATTGTGCAGACAGACCACTCGGGAAGGTAAAAGAAGTCAAACCAATTACAACTCAAATTATTACTATACTAAAACCTCCGGAAAACAGGGAGGTGGGAGAAACCAAATCTCCCTAAATAGATAATGGCAAAATACCGACTCAATTTAAATCGTTACATGATAGACAGCGAGAGTACTATCAAGCTCGCAAAAGAATATATACCTTCCCTAGTCACTCACCTAAGGTAGAAAAACTCCGGAATAGAATGAAAAAAAAACGTAAATTATATAAAACATTAGCCTCGGCCAAAATAGAGAATGTTTCAGACGATCCTCGACCTTACGTCACCGTAGAAATATTTAATAAAAAATGGTTAGGGCTTTTAGATTCGGGTGCAAGCATCAGTTGCCTCGGCTTAGGGGCCGAAGAATTTTTGAAGGAACAGAATATCTCGTTTAAACGATTTTCATCAGCTATTTCCACCGCTGATGGACATAAGCAAGCCATCGTAGGAGTTGTTAATACAAAAAAGGCATATCCCACGATATAGACTTATTTGTCGTACCCTCCTTAGCCCAACCATTGTATTTAGGAGTAGATTTTTGGGCCATTTTCAAGATAGCCCCGAATGTCATTGCCACATTGAACCCAATCTTAGAACCGAAAATGGAAAAACCATCGTCTTTAGCGTGTCAATTATCGATACAAGAGACGAGACTGCTTCAAGATGTGATAGAGCAATTTCCATCATTTGCGAAGAGAGGTCTCGGACGGACTAGCTTGATGGAACACATGATAGATACGGGGGACGCACTGCCAATAAAACAGCGTCATTATCCCATATCTCCAGCGATACAAGCCCCGGTGTATGAGGAATTGGATCGCATGATCTCGCTGGGAATCCTTGAGGAAAGTTCAAGCCCTTGGTCTTCTCCGGTTGTCTTAGTAAGAAAGCCGGGGAAAAACCGATTGTGCTTGGATTTCCGCAAGGTGAACCAGGTTACGAAGAAAAATGCGAGCCCAATTGCTAATATAGAGGGACTGTTAGCACGCCTTTCAGAGACACATTTTATATCGAGTGTGGACCTGAAAGATGCGTACTGGCAGATACCGCTGGAGCAAAGCTCACGGGAGAAGACTGCTTTTACCGTCCCCGGTAGACCACTCTATCAGTTCAAAGTTATGCCGTTCGGGCTCTCTAACGCCGCTCAGAGTCTCACATACTTGATGAATTTGGTAGTTCCGCAAGAGTTAAGAGATCGAGTATTTGCTTACTTAGATGATCTCTTGATCATCTCAAGAAATTTTGAAGAACACCTGCAGATGTTACGTATAATAGCGAAAAGGTTACTGGAAGCAGGTTTGACAATAAATGTCGAGAAATCGAAGTTCTGCTTCCAGGAACTACAGTATCTAGGATACGTCGTAGGTCCAGGGTGTTTAAAGGTCGATCCAGAAAAGATTTCGGCGATAGTGGATTTCCCGGTACCAACGACTATACGACAAGTACGCCGTTTCCTGGGCATGGCCGGATGGTACCGGAGATTCATCGAAAATTTCGCGTCATTGGCCAGTCCGATGACTGACACTCTGAAGAAGGGAAAGAAATTTGAATTCGGTAAGGAGGCGCTGGAAGCATTTAATTCGATAAAACGAGCTTTAACATCGGACCCAGTACTTGTAAATCCCGATTTTAACAAAGAATTTATAATTCTTTGTGATGCGTCTAACACGGGAGTGGGATGTGTTCTTTGCCAGAAAGATGAACTAGGGATAGAAAGACCTATATACTATTTTTCTCATAAACTTAACGCAGCACAACGTAACTACTCGGTTACAGAACGCGAGTGTTTAGCGGCGGTCTTAGGTATTCGTAAATTTCGACCTTATGTGGAGGGATACAGGTTCTTGGTGATCACTGACCACGCGAGCCTGAAATGGCTAATGAGTTTGAGAGATCCAACGGGTAGGTTAGCGCGATGGAGTTTAAAATTACAAGGATTCGATTTTGGGATAGAACACCGGAAAGGTACATTAAATGTAGTGCCCGATGCTCTGTCTCGTAGCTACGAATTAGAGGCGCTGCATTTAGACGTATGCCAACCGGGGTCTATGTCAACGGATCCCTTTGAAGTGTTACATGTAGATTTGGATGATCCAGCTTTTAAGTCGGAAGAATACATCCAAATCGCACAACACATTAAAAACAACAAAGAGCAATTACCTGATCTTCAAGTGTCGAACTCTTTCGTCTACAAGAAGGTCAGACATTGTACAGGAATTCCACTCCAGGACGATCTGGCTTGGAAATTGTGGATTCCGTCGGCGTTGACAGACCTGCTGATTTCTCAGGCTCATTGCCCACCAAGAGCATCGCACGGAGGTATCGCCAAGACCCTGTATCGGCTTCGCCAACAATTTTTCTGGCCCGCCATGGCCACGCAAGTTAAACATTTTGTAGGTAGATGCGAGGTGTGTAAGACAACGAAGGCTCCCAATGCAATTTTAAGAACAGAAATGGGAAAAATGTTTGAAGTTGAAAGACCTTTTCAACACATTTACGTTGATTTTCTGGGGCCTTACCCAAGATCGCGTGCAGGAAATACCTCCATAGTCGTTGCCTTGGACCAGTTAACGAAGTTTGTGTTAATAAAACCATTGAAAAAAACTAACACTAGAACGTTAATTAAGTTTTTGAAGGACGAAATTTTCTTGATGTTTGGGGTTCCCGAGAGCATCCTATCGGATAACGGTTCTCAATTTATAAGCGGTGAATTCAGTAAAGCAATGGAACAATTCGGTATCAAACATGTACGAACAGCCACATACTCTCCGCAAGCAAATGCGAGCGAGAGAGTCAATCGGTCAATACTTTCGGCAGTCAGGTCGTATGTTAATGCGAAACAGACAAACTGGGACGAATATCTATCGCATATTGGTAGCGCGCTACGCACATCAGTCCATTCGGTGCTTGGGATGTCACCCTATGAGGCACTGTTTGGGCAACGCATGATTGAACATGGGGCTGATTATCGACTGTTGAGAGAGCTAGGCGGTTTGAATAATTCCGAAATCGAGTGGTTACCTAAAGCAGCTCAAATGAACATTCTTCATACCCATTTGAAATCGGCATTAGACAAAGCCCATGAGTCGTATGAAAAAGTTTACAATTTGCGTAGTAAGAAAGTGACATTTCAGGTTGGAGAACAAATATATAAAAGGAACTTTGGGCTGAGTGATGCAATGAAACATAAAAACGCAAAGTTATGTCCTAAATTCGTCAAAGTGGTAGTTACGAGAAATATAGGAAACAATTTGTATAAAGTAAAGGATGGTAAGGGGTTTGAGTCGGTAATACATACAAAAGATCTTAAGAGGTGACGTACAGGCACAATAAACAAAAACCTATGGTAATGAACAAAAAACAAAAAAAAAAGGTACACAAGTATCCCGGCTCTCAGCTGTGCATGAGACTCTTTTGAGGTACTCAGGTGCAAATACGATTTTTTTTTTCATTTCTTGTTTATGTTGACGAAGTAGACTTAGTCAAATAAACAAGTTTTGTGGAAAAAAAAAGCTGGTCTTGTTCAATTCTAATTAATTCTTCTAAGTAATTCTTCATCAAATGAAACCGTGGAGAATGCGAACGCAGTTCGTACTATTCTAGTACTACCTTAAGCTAAACGAACATACTCGGAAGTTCATAAGTTCTATTAGTTGCCTGAACGGCCCCTTGGTGTGTCATTCCCGAAGTGTTCCGTTTCCGGGGAAGCCATTTTTGGGAAAATCGTGACCAAGAGAAGAAAAAAAAAGCGATACGTTGCGTCGTTCGTTCTTTCAACCAAGGACCACGCTTCAAGCAACTTCGCTTATCGAAAAAGCCATCACTTGAGGATTTTTGGTTACATAAAAAAAAAAAAACCCTAAGGTAAGAAATTTTCATAAGCCATACCTATAAAAAAGAGAATAAAATAAAGAACTAATGAGAAATTAAACCTAATAGCAACCAAAACGAAAAGGCATCGTAGTTTGGCAATAAGAGGAGCAGACAGAACGTCAGGAAAAAGCAAAAGAACACGAACCATACACAAAAAAAGACCAAAGAAAAAAAAAGAAACGATATGAGAGCGTGGTCCGAAAATATAAACCTATAATCGTGTGTAACTATATCGTGTGTTCATAAAAAAACAAAAATCTTGTGCAAAAAAAAAAACACCAAAAAAAAAAACTACGAGGCCTTTCATCAAACATCTCAGCTCAGTACTTGAGACTGGAAGTAGAATCCAGGAAAAAGACAGCAAAAGGAGACAAAACTGAAAATAAATGAAAGCAAGGGTGAAAAGATCCCCTACAATCATTCACCACGTGGAGATCCAGCTGCACCGAATATTCGGAAAAGAACTACCGTTCGAAGGCCATCCCTATGTAAAAGAAAAGGGAATCATAAAAGAAAAGCTTACCAAAGAAGAATACGCGGTCGGTCGAACTAACTTCCCCAGAAGTCTTTTGTGAGTCAGTGAGTCAGTAGGTCGGTGTCCCAACGTATTGAAATTTTGTTGGTTAGGGTAGAAAAAAAGAGAAAGAATAAGATCGTGCGGTGTCGATAATAGTTTGTCATTATTATTTTGTTGAAAATCAAAGCATTAAATAGTGAAACTAAAAATGAAATACTAATAAATCAAAAAAAATATTAAATTAAATATATGTATAGAAGAAAAGGGAAAAACAAGAATGAAGATACCTAGTTGTTGATAGAAGAACGTAAAACAAAAAATAATAACAACAAAAAAGTAGAGGAAAGAAAAGATTAAAGAAAAAAGGTGGCGAAATAAAGTTACATGATTCATATTCATATGTATGTAAAAGAAAAAGTAATAACCCAAACCAATTTTTTTATTTGTTGTGTAAAAGCCTTCCCCGGTAGTTTTTTCGAGTGTTTTCCTTTTGATCACATAAAATCGCAAAAATCGCAAAAAAAAAATATATAATTTGATAGAAAAGAAAAAAGAAAAAGACCCTCGCGAGTTAATAAAATGAAAATAAGAAAAGAAAGAAAAAAATTAAAAAAAAGAAGGTAGTTCAATACCTACCCACCAATCAATAAATTATATATTTGGATTGTAGATCAAGAGGAATGCAGGATATGCAGCTACACACGTCATGAAGGAGTGCACTACAACATGAGCGGGTGAGTCCATTTTTTTTTATTTCTTTAACTATATTGATTTATTGATTGATAAATTGTCCAAAACTAAAAAGTTAAATAAAAAAAAAAAAAAAAATAATAATAATCTTTCGCCTATAAAACGAAACACCTGAAGGGATATTTTCATTTTTCTTCGAGGTCGAGCTAATTTGTTTCAACATAGCTAGTCAAAAAAAAAAAGTAAGAAAAAAAAGGAACTTAAGGTGAAGGTTTCTAAGTTATTTAAGCATGTTTTTGAATCAAATAATTATAAGATACTATAAGATACGTTACCACCGAATAAGGAGTCATGTAAATTAGTTTGTAATAAATTACATAATTTTAAATTTATAAAAAAAAAAAGAAATTTAACAGTCCGGTTGTTTGTTTTTTTTTGATTTTTGAATACAAGTAATCAGATGCAAGATTTAGAGATAAGGATAATGAGGTGTTGGTAAAACATAGAGGAGAGGAGTTGGAGGCGGAAGGGGTGATGAGGGACAGGTCTGGGTAAATTAAAGAGGAGGTCCTGAGACTTCCCGCGTCTAAAAAGGGGTTTTAAAGGAAATTTAGAGCAAATATAAAACCATAGGTTGTACAGATGACTTCACAGTCGACGTACTTGGGAGGGTGAAGAGGCTCAAGAGGCACGCACAACTATGCTCTCTAACAACCAAAATAGTCCCCATGATCTGTTCAAGTTTCAAATTTGATGGATTTTCCACTACCTTAGTTGCAAAACAATTCGAGTTCCACAATTAAAAATCAAAAGATATACATAGACACCATAACATCTGGTCTCAGGTCTGGAATATATAGGTAACACCGCTTTCGTCTCTGGCTGCAAGAACCCCCCCCCCCCCAACCGGCGAGCATAGCAATGAGCAACCAGCAGACCTGAAGCGGCCATTGAGCGAAAGCAACCGAAGCTATCCCCGCGTGGACGAGCCGGTCCACCCGATGAACGGTTCCATATGTGGAATAGGTAGTTTAGGAGTAGATTCCCTTTCATAGGGTGAATACAAGGGAGTTCTCGCCTAGTTAATAATTTTCTTTTCTGAAAATCATATTGAGTAAGATCAATAGGAAGTAAAAAAAAAAATGGTATGGAATTCCCGGATTCATCCCTTCGGTGCGTCAAAAGAAGAAAAAAAGGAAAACTTTTCAGTTTATGGTACATTGCAGCTTATGAACTGACGACTTAAGCAGAAGCGGACGCAGGGGCATAATTTATAAGAGTGTTACGGATCTCGTGTGCGGAAATAGCTAGGCATACACCAAGTATAGAATAAAACCCTTTAAAAAAATAAAAAAAAGAAGGAGAAAGACAATTACAAGGAATAAGTTTTATGGCTATGCAAACCAAAATTTTTCTGTAAGGGAATCGAATCAAATAGTTTCGTTATAGCGATTCGTGAGTAGGGATGAGTCATACCTCCACCATTAATTAAAAAGTATATCTTCATTTTAGGGGATAGATGAGGAACAATCCGTTACAAACTGAAACTCCCAATTTTTCGATTTTTTTCTTCTAAGTACTTCAAGGCATACCGACCTACCAATTTTCATCGTTCTACAACCATCGGAAGTGCTTCATATAATTTATAAGAATTTTTAAGAATGTGGGTGGATACCACGCCCCCTGAATGAAACATTCCAATTTTTCAATTTTTTTCTTTCTAAGTACCTTTAGCCCTACCGACCGACCAACTTTCATCGTTCTACAACAATCGGAAGTGCTCCATATAATTTTTAAGGATTTTTAAGTATGTGGGTGGATGCCACGCCCCCTGTATGGAAAATTCCAATTTTTCAATTTTTTTCTTTCTCAAGCCTTACCAACTTACCAATTTTCATTGTTCTACAACAATCGGAAAGGCTCCATATAATTCATAGAATATTTAAGAAAGTGGGTGGATGCCACGCCCCCTGAATAGAAAATTGCAGATTTTCGATTTTTCGTTTGTATGTACCACAAGGCCTACCGTTGTGCGAAATTTCAAGTTTCTACGATGTCGGGAAGTGCTCCTCCATAATTTTGATGATCTGTCAGTGAGTCAGTGAGTCAGTGAGTCAGTGAGTCAGTGAGTCAGTCAGTTACGGTTTGTGCGATTTTTGAAGTCCTATATCTTGGGAACTACTAATGCTAAAGAGTTGAAATTTGGTGAGCCAGCTGTGTTTGATCAGTTCAGCAAATACTCCGAATTTGTTTCTGACTTTATTGGTACTGAAGTTAGAGGGGGGTTGAAAATCGCCTGAGTTTGTTCCTGTAAAAAGGGTGTAGTGCCGCGAACTTGGCTGGGCACTACCGTGCCCTTTGATACTGACAGATTTTTTTTATTTTAGCTGAAAAGTTCGGGGTTTTTGTACTCTCTTTGATACATCCAAATGCACCTACCCAGTAGAAATCATGTGTTTACTTACCTAATCTCATACGATCACTGGAATCAATGACATACACGATTCCTTGGCAGGTTTTAAAGTGATATTCCCATAGATTTCTGTACCTACTGGAACCCGACATATCAAACGCAGTGAAGCTTATACCTTGATCTGTAAATAGAAATAAAATATATACCCCTATTAATAAACAGCGGATAACAACGTGCTAGCATTTATACATTTGTTAACTTGTAATTCTTATTAAAAAAATTGTAATAGTCTATGACGTGTGTTAAAGTACGGATAACTTTAACTCGTCAAATTCCATGTATAATGAACGGATTAACTTCTTAACACATGCACGCACACGTGTGATAGGATTAGGACCTTTTATTACTACCAGTATACACTTCGTAGGGTAGCGCATGCATGTGACCCACAGTACACATATCTAAGGTATTATCTTGCGCATGTTGTCCGAAATGAGAACTGTCAAAGAAATTCAAGATGGCAGCCTTACGTGACCCCGTCCGCTGTATTACAACAACAACGAAGAAAACAAACACAAAAGCATGATTTAAATAACACTAAAAACCAGGAACGAATGTTGTTTGCATGACAATATAATGTTAATAAACACTAAAAAGCTTGAAATAATTGTATTTGCTAATAAATAAGTAACAAATGAACACATAACACACACAAAATTTTGATGTTAAACTAGTAGGGGTCACGGGATTCGCCATTTTCCACTGATTTTGATGGATGCGCAGAACTGAACAAAAATGAACACGCTAATGATATTACCTTCAATATGTGTACTGTGCATGTGACCGGTGTTGCCGCTGTGGAATTCGAAAAGAACGCATAAAAAAGGGTCACGAGGAACGCACTAAGAAAATGTTTGATAAATAACAAAAACAATCAGAATAGGTATAAATCGCAAAGAAAGTGAACAATTTTGTATTTAGTTTTCTTTCTTAAACAACTGGCCATAGCAAAAAATCAGTTCCGAGATTCAGCTATTTCAGCGAGTGAGATGAGATGACTCGCCTTACTCGCCGACTCATCTCACTTCACTCGCAAAAGTGATTCAGCTATTTAAGTGAAATGAGTAAGTTCGAATTTAGTTTCGAACATGAGACAAAGAATAAATATAAAAGAGCTAAATTCTACCTCCTTGTCACACTCGTTACGCAAAACGAAATGAAACAACAAATACAACAATGTAAACATTGGAGTATTTAATAATGGAGTTTGGAGTATCTTTTGTTTCAATTATTTTTTTTGTCATAATTAAAGTTTATTGTGAGTTTCACCCTTGAGAAATAAAAAGTTTAAAAGTGTCGAAAGTGAACAGAATATAAATTTATTTAATATCACAACAAAAACATAAATGTTAAAAAAGGAGCCAAGTTCTTATTTGCACAAGAAACCTGTGCGTAAAAAGGCAGCCAAAAAAAGTAATGAGATCTAAAATATATGCCAAGTTTTAAGTTCATGAAGTTTAATATCAAATATCTTAAGAAGAGTATTATCGAAACAATTCCAAATCATGACAGAAATTTGGTAATTAATGATTACTCATTAAAATTTGGTGGGTTCACTGGTCAAGTTTTCATACATTTTAAATTTGTGATTAAGTAAGTATTTAAGAGAAAACTTGCCAAGTAAATCCACCAAATTTTAATCAGTAATCATTAATTACCAAATTTCTGTCATGATTTGGAATTGTTTCGATAATACTCTTCTTAAGATATTTGATATTAAACTTCATGAACTTAAAACTTGGCATATATTTTAGATCTCATTACTTTTTTTGGCTGCCTTTTTACGCACAGGTTTCTTGTTCAAATAAGAACTTGGCTCCTTTTTTAACATTTATGTTTTTGTTGTGATTTCACTCCTTTTTGCAAAGACTAATTTTGCCAGGTGAAAGTCAAGCCCTACCGGTCTACAAAGTTTCATAACCAAACCGAAAATGCTCCATACAAATAATAGCAATTCTGATAAAGTTGGTGGATGGCATCCTCCCCCCTGAATGGACAATTCCAAATTTTCGATTTTTTTCCTTTCTAAGTACTTCAAGTCCTACCGACCTACCAATTTTCATCGTTCTACAACAAACGGAAGTGCTCCATATAATTTATAAGAATTTTTAAGAATGTGGGTGGATGCCACGCCCCGTAAATGCAAAATTCCAATTTTTCAATTTTTCTTTCTAAGTACTTTGAGCCCTACCGACCTACCAATTTTCATCGTTCTACAACAATCGGAAGTGCTTCATATAGTTAATAAGAATTTTTAAGAATGTGGGTCGATGCCACGCCCCCTGAACTGAAACTTCCAATTTTTCGATTTTTTTCTTCTATGTACTTCAAGGCATACCAACGTACCAATTTTCATCGTTCTACAACAATCGGAAATGCTTCATATAATTCAAAAGAATTTTTGAGAATGTGGGTGGATGCCACGCCCCCTGGACTGAAACTTCCAATTTTCGATTTTTTTTCTTCTAAGTACTTCAAGGCCTACCAACCAACCTACCAATTTTCATCGTTCTACAACAATCGGAAGTGCTCCATATAATTTATAAGAATTTTTAAGAATGTAGGTGGATACCACGCCCCCTGAATGCAAAATTCCAATTTTTCAATTTTTTTCTTTCTAACTACCTTAAGCCATACCGACCTACCAATTTTCATGGTTCTACAATAATCGGAAGTGCTCCATATAATTTATAAGAACTTTTAAGAATGTGGGTGGATGCCACTCCCCCTGTATGGAAAATTCCAATTTTTTAATTCTTTTCTATCTAAGTACCTCAAACCTCACCAACTTACCAATTTTCATTGTTCTACAACAATCGGAAAAGCTCCATATAATTTATAGAATATTTAAGAAAGTGGGTGGATGCCACGCCCCCTGAATAGAAAATTGCAGATTTTCGATTTTTTCCTTTGTATGTACCACAAGGCCTACCGTTGTGCGAAATTTCAAGTTTCTACGATGTCGGGAAGTGCTCCATAATTTTGATGATCTGTCAGTGAGTCAGTGAGTCAGTGAGTCAGTGAATCAGTGAGTCAGTTACGGTTTTTGGGATTTTTGAAGTCCTATATCTTGGGAACTACTAATGCTAAAGAGTTGAAATTTGGTGAGCCACCTGTGTTTGATCAGTTCAGCAAATACTCCGAATTTGAAGTTTCTGACTTTATTGGTACGGAAGTTAGAGGGGGTTGAAAATCGCCTGAGTTTGTTCCTGTAAAAAGGGTGTAGTGCCGCGAACTTGGCTGGGCACTACCGTGCCCTTTGATACACTCCTCGTCAACTATATATGTGCATATGATAATAAAATAAAATTAAAGAATCAATAAAAGGGTAGTTGTTTTTATCTACGTTGTTGTTTTTTATTTCGTTTCCTATCCATTAATAGGAATTCTTGTGAAAAGCACACATACCTATCCAAAACTGGAAATTTACCAACACATACACCAAGTCACTGCGGAAATATTTGGCGAGTAATCTTTTTCATTTCATTTCACTCGCTCACTCACTCCCTTTTGCTAACTGAATCGATTTTCGACGAAAAGTGACTCATCTCACTCACTCCCTGGGGCTTCGAATTAGCTGAATCTCGGCACCTGTTCTTATATTCATTCAAATTCTATTCAACTTTATAAAACTCATTTAAATCTATAGTTTTCGTACAAATATTAAGTCCAAAAATTAATTTGCTTCTTCACATCCACGGTTCACTTTACATCGAGTTAGAGCCTAAAATAGGCCTGCCAGACGTCCCGATTTTGGCGGGACAATCCCGATATTTGAACCCTGTCCCGATATATGTCCCGATATACAAACTGTCCCGATTTTGTCCCGACTTTTCTTGTTTACTCATGAAAAATAACTTTCTTGTATCAAAAAATTTTATTAAAATTATTTCCCAAATTAAGAAGAAAATATGTGATGTAGTACATATTCAGTTTAGTTTATTTCGACGGTAAATTGCAAATTTTTTGTAAGGGAACAAGACATGCACATGATCGTTGCCGAACCTGGAGTTTCTGTCAACTTCGAAAAATTGTTATTTTGCCGCCCACCAGTTTGAAAAAAGAAAACCAAACAAATTAATATTTACGGTTTTATTTAATATTGCTTGAAGGTTTTCAACAAAATACAATTTTATAAAATTTGAAAATTATAATGCTTCTCTTCATGATTTCATTTTGTCAAATCTTAATGTGTTCCCTTAAAATATGAATTTTCATCGGTTTTGCAGCCCTAGTCAATGTGCGGCCTTAGGCAATTGCCCATGAGGCACTGGACATGATAATTGCAATTAGTTTTTAAATTTTATTAATTAATCCTTCAAACAAAAATTGCTTTCATATATTGACTACGGCGAATTCTTAAAATTATATGCAAAGACATCAAGTGGAAATAAGAAATCGAGACATTTTTATTTTCAAGTGATCATTAGACAACAGCTAGGTCAATGCTTAAACATTTTACCAGAATTGCAAATCTTTCGAAATGACAGACTTTTTTGTACAGTACCAAAGAACCCGAAGATATGTTAGTTACAAAACTGAATTTTCAATGCTCCCGATATAATCTTTTTATTTCTTTTTTGTCATAAGTGTTAGCTAGTAAACATTTTTCTATTTGTTGAATATTTAACAGTTCATTGCCTTTTCTAAGTCCCGATTTGTCCCGATTTTTTGTCAGTGATGTCCCGATATTGCGAAAATTGTAAATTGTATCTGGCAGCCCTAGCCTAAAACCGTTAACCAATTTTATTCAAACCTTATAGCCTTTTCACACCGAACCGAAATCTCGATTTCGGGCAATAAGATTTCAAAACCTACTTGAATGGTTCACACCACACATAATCTAGATTTTGTTTGACATTTCAAAAGAATTTAAGTGCTCATAGGAACTAGAGGTCTGCATTGAATATCTTGAAACCAATTCCAAGACATTCATTTTATTTCAAGCACACTGCAATATTGTACATACTGCTTGAAAATCAAATTAATGAATACTTTAATATTTGATTGCTGAATGAGTCTTGCATCCATTTCAAAACAAACACTTACTGCAGTGAACTCACGAAGAACGGGTATTTAGAATATGGGTATTCACTATTCATAGAAAAAGTGTATACTACACTATGAACACTGAGTACGTTTGTTCCAGACAAAGTCTAGCTTCTTAAACGGTAAATTGGAGAGAAATGGCTGTTGAGAAATTTACCTCAGTAGTTTCTATTTTTTTATTTTCTTTTAACTCATTTTCTTCTTCTCTCAACAAAGCTAGAAACCAAGTAGAAATTGAAATCGTTTCATTTAATCCACTTGGTGTACTCAGTGTACTCAGTGTATTTCCCTCAGTAAACATTGTACACTGTTGGCTCAAATCAAGCAACACAGCGTGCGAGAAAAAGAAAACAGTGTATTCATTTTGAAATAAGGTGATCGAATAGAATACACTAAGGCCTGGTTCACACGAGATTGTACCGCACGTTTTTTATCGCATTCGGTTTTTACCGAACAAAAATCGGGTGTTCACATGATAATTTATATTTATTCGTTTAAAACTCGAATAGCTGCAGTATAATGAAAATGAATGGAAAAGTTTGAATTTGTGAAGTATTTTATTTTTATCTTTTTAAGGGAAAGGGCTAGAAGCTTGAAATTTGGACGGATGATAGAAAATATTGATTTAAATATAAATTAAAAAAATAGGAGTCCTAGAATACCGTTGGACGGAGATAACGGCATTATTTGAGCGCTTTCACATTAGAACTCATATCTGTTTAGTGCATTGATGAATTTTCTTGTTGTTTTAAATATAACATATAAATAAAATTACGGTTATTTTGATACCTCATTCATTATCCTATGTGATATATAAGCGACACAATCTCGATTTTAAATTGATCGAAAAATCAAAACAATAGCATTGAAATTACCTGCTTGGACCATTGTCCACGACCATCCACCAGCGAGAAAATCCCGTTATCTACATGGAATTTTTGCATTAAAATTTGATATGGATGGCTTTAAAAAATTATAGCTCCCGTTCTACTGATTGGATCTTTAAGCTTAAAGTCTTTAAGGAAAGCTGACATATGGGGCTATATTATGTAAAAAAAAATCATTGAGGAGGGGCAAAAATGTTCATACTATAGGGGTGAATAAAGCCCAATTCAATTTCATTTATTTTATTCTTAATTCAAATGTTTATGAAAATTTTTATAATTTTGAAAAACTAAAAACGCATATTTGTTGCCTCATTCCTCTTCTTTATTTAAAGACCTTAACCTTCAAGATCCAATCAGTATCACCGGAGTTATAATTTTTTTAAATCAACCCTATCGGTCGATTAATTTTTTTTGTATACATGGGGTTTTCTCTCCACTGAAGCTCATTTGATGCCAACGAACAAATACCCAACGAGGATTTAAACCGTGTGAACGAGACTATATAAAACTATACGCCACTGGAAGACGATACGTCGCAGTTCATTCGTTTCTTTTGATAAGTCCGTTGAGTTTTCGATAAACGTACTTAGCTGAGTACGTTTTCTTGCCGTACAAACGTCGTGTGAAAGACTCTATGTAAAATATATATGCCACTGCTCATCCGCACAATGCACCGCACGTTTTTTTGCGGTATAAATCCAAAAGTCAGTATAAATCCAAACGGCAAACGTACACACGTCGTGTGAAAGGTTCTATGTAGAATGTATACGCCACTGCTCATTCGAACGGATTTATACTGCGAAAAAACGTGCGGTGCATTGCCGTGTGAACTAAGGCTTATACTGCAAAAAATCGTGCGGTACAATCTCGTGTGAACCAAGCCTAACTGCTTCTTATAGAGTGGGTACTTCACTTCACTGTATACTATGTCGAAAAATTGCAATGAATGGTGTACACTGAAGTATTGCACCCGTTGAAAGGGAGCAAATGAATACAGACCTCTAATAGGAACTCTAAAAAATTACAATCAGCCAAAGTCCCAGGACACAATTGCACATATTTCACTTTTTCTTTAAATAAAACATAAAAAGGACCACAGCCTGAATACACTGTACTCATAAATATAAAATCTCTTTTTTTCTATCATCTCTCTTCTATGGGTAAACTGTTATACGGGAGAGAAAAATGAGAATTTAAGTGTAATTGTGAATAAGCCAATTAGATTTTGAGAAGATTTTGTGGTAATCTACTAGATTACTAAATCTTAAAATGTATGGGAAATCTAGTTGGTTTTTATGGGATTTTGGGCTTTTGGCTCGAAATCTAGATTTTGATTCGGTGTGAGAAGGCTATTATGCATATTTTTTTTAAGAGCATGTTCAGAAATATTTTTATTTTGAAGAAAATCGGTTAACTCGTTTAGGCTCTAGCTTGTTGTTAAATGGAGGTGAGTTTGTCCTTATCATATTTGAACTTAAGAATATGGCAAAGTAATTACAGAAAAAAACTATTGAAAAAAAGCATTTGTACATTGAAAATACTCCAAAAAATAATAATTTTTAACAAATCTAAAATCTCTTTTTTTCAAAATTTTGATATGCAATATTATTAACATCTAAAAGGTTCTTTAAAAAAATTTGCTTAAAATCGTTGGAGCCGTTAGTAAGAAAATCAATTTGTGTTCCCCTTCCACATTTTCAGTTTTGGGGGACGAAATCGTTTTTGAGACAAGAAATTGGGACAATCGCTCCAAAAGGGGGACGTATGGTAACCCTAAGTTAGAGCCGTTTTTGAGATATATGTTTTTCCTTAACGGTCTTATGGCAAGTACGGTACCGTTACTTTGAACCAAAACACCAACAAATCTTAACTTCAAAATTTGACGAAATCGTTTCAGTGGTTTCAGGTGGATGTAGAAATAGACAGAAAGAATTACTGTGCCATACACTTTCTTGGGGCTCTCTATCATCGCAATGACATACATATTTGATTGCTATTAGATACCTCAATATTTTTTGTCTGCATTCGTGCCATATAGGCAAATACATATGAAAAAAATGTGGGGAATATTTCAATACTTAAATACTGGACAGTTATGATGTTTATATGCAGGAAATTGAAACATCTAATTGGATTTTAAGGTACCTAGCAAGATTTGACTCAATTTCACTGACCGTGTGCGATCCCGATTAACGAAGCCGATTTCAAATCATTATGTTTTCTTCATATAAATCGAAAATTGAAAGTTTTTTATAAAAAAAAAGCCAAGAAATTAAACTTGTCCATACATTTTTCTTAAGATGGGGTCAGAAAAGTCGCAAGATTTATTAAAAAGGGTAAAAAGAGCTAGTTTTTTCACAATCATGTATTAGAATCTATCCATGTGCCAGTTAAAACGTATGTTAGGAGCAGATACCAGTTTCTTACTTAATACTACGTTTTCATTACGCTGTGGCTCCATTGGCAATTTTTGAGGCAATTGCAATTGGAATAGGAATGGCAATTTATTGCTTGGGTGGGCATTTTCGTTGCCAGGCAATTTCGATTATAAAATGTATGTATAGAAATATTTGACTAAAAATGCAGTCAAATGTTGTTCAAATCCCATGTTTTTAATAAAATTTATTTTTAATTCACTATATTTTGTCATTTGCGTTCTCATATTCTAGGATTTAATTGAAAAAATCAATAAAGAAGCCATTCACAATTACGGGGAATCCCATTTTTTCTCAATTTATTGCCTTGACGATGGAAATCAATAATTGCCTCTCATCTTCTAGGCAATATTGCCATTGCCACTGACAAAGCGTCTCCATTTGCATTATTAAAGGCAATAGCAATGAGTGAGGCAATTTATTGCCTCAAATACTGCCAATGGAGCCGCTAGGTTAGAGCCGAAATGAGGTAATTTCGCATATCACAGAAAAAGTGTTTTCATTTGTAATTTGGTAATTTCGTTTGACAGCTCATTTCATTTTTGAAATATAACTGAATTATTGTTGTTGTTTTTCTCTGTCTCCTTTCATTGAGCTTTGACATTTTCATACAAAATTTTTCAGAGCTCTCCAAACTGTGGCTAATTGGGTGTGTTCGTTATACTGCGTTTTCATTTGGCCAAATGAGGTAATTTCGTTGAAAATTTACAAATGCGATACGAAATCATCTTATTTCCCATACAAATTCACATTTCGAAATGAGATAATTTCAACCAAATTTGCACGAAATTAGGTTGGAAATTAAGTCAAAACCTAACGAACACACCCAATTAGCCACAGTTTGAAGATCTCTGAATTGGTTTTGTATGAAAATGTCAAAGCGCAATGGAAGGAGACAAAAGAAAACAACAACAAAAAGCGATTAACAGCCAGTTGAAATTCAAAAATGAAATGAGCTGTCAAACGAAATTACCAAATTAAAAATGAAAACACTTTTTCTGTGATGTGCGAAATTACCTCATTTCAGCTCTAATGAAAACGTAGTATTAGGCTTTGACTTAATTTCCAACCTAATTTCGTTCAAATTTGGTTGATCATTTGGTTGGTCATTTCCTCATTTGGTCTAATGATAATGAAAACGTAGTATAAGATACCTAAGTACATAATATGTAGATTATGAATAAGTAATAGCCTCAAGTGAAGATTTTTCATTCACTACTTTTATTGCGATTCTCAAAATTCATTTTTCAAGATGAAATGAAATCAACCAAATTCACAAAAATTATGTTGAAAATTATATTATGGCACGCTTCAAGTGAAAACATTTTAAGATTATGTCAACACGTGATGCATATAAAATCACAAGGAAAGAGAAATCATTAAATGGTAGCAGAAAAATACTTTCACAAAACAAAAATTCGCATTATCTTTCTTTTTATTGATATTAATAAGAATCTGAAAAAAATATATTAAAATGGTATCAAGATGAGCTTCAAAAAAAAAAAATAAAAAATTAGATTCATAATTATATTTTTAAAAATAAAAATTGTGTTTCAAAAACGTATAGGAAAAAAGTATTTTTGATAAAATTAAAAAGGTTCACAAAAATAATGGTTAACTTTTTAGTACAGGTAGTTGGGATTGTTTTTTAGTATGCTTTTGGATGCCGAATTCAAATCCGTCATCTGTTTGTGTCTATCAGTACGGGATTTCAAGAATTCCCCGTTAAAAAATTACCAAACTAATTTTTTTGCTACTTTTGAGAACTTCTTACATCTAGAAATGCCACCAGAAAACAGAAATGTTTTATCCAAGGTACTGCATCTTGGAACTGACAAATCCTCCAAGAGTATACTTGTCATGAATAAGTGCATCTCATCTAGCCGTTCGGACTCGGCAAAAAACCGTAGGTCCCCTCGATTCCTGCCAACAACACGCACACAGGAATGGTTGTGAGTTGTAAGTCACTAGGCCCTGGTTCTCCACGAGCTGTTGCGCCACCAAATTTAATTTATAATTTAACATATAGAAATAATTATTTTTCAACTAAATTTGCGAAACTATCTGAAAGTGAAAGCACTAATCATCTCTAAGGCACAAAGGTGCGGTTCAAAACTGCGTTTTCGTTAAAAATATAATGGAAAACAACTGCAGTGTAACAAATAATCCGTTTTTTTTTAAATTGAAAAGAGATTCGATGTTTGGATGTATTACAAAAAGAAAAAAAAAACATAATAATAACAATGTTATACTTAGTTCAAAATTGTCAATTTTTAGTTAGGTATGCCGCAAATGGACGATTTGTTTTTAGCCTATTGAATAGACCTTTTAAAAAGGAACAATTACGTGCAAGGGTTTTTATTATTGAATATGTTTGTTTGACCCACAAGCATGCTTTAGACCGAAAATGCTACTAAATTCACCCATGCGTTTCTGAAAGAATGGTCACACTGGCCACTTTTCAGTATTTTTGGTATAACTCGAAAACTAAGCCGAATTTGACAATTTTACATATAATACTTTTTGTTCAAAATCAAATTTTCTGTCGAAATGGATACTTTGGAAAATTTCTTAAAAGTTAAGCAGGAAAAGTAAACAAAAATCAACATAAAAAAAATCGAAAAATCAAAGATTTTTAAATTTTTTTCTAAATTGCGCATAACTTTTTTCTGAGCAAAGATACGATCAAGACATGCATAAACAAAGTAAACTGGAGTCTTACGACTTTAATATGACATGTTAAAAAAGCCATATTATTTGAAAATTGACAGAGATATAGCCATTCAAACTTTACTATATCTTATCATTTTTCGCACTTTTTGCCCGAAAGCCTTTTTTTTGGCACCTAGTACCAAATCTTATGTTAATCGGACCAGCCGTTCGGTCTGTAGGTCTGAAAGCATTTAAAAACAGCCGAAACATTTTAACGAAAGTGAAATTTGCCATATTGTACCGAAAAAGGGACTTTCGGGCCAAAACTGCGAAAAATTATAAGAAATGATAAGGTTTGAATGGGAATATCTCTGTCAATTTTGAACAAATATTAATTTTTAAACATGCAATATTAAGGCCTTTAGTCTCTGCTTTATTTTGTCCATGCATGACTTGACCCTATCTCTGCTTTAAAAAAAGTTATGCACAATTTATTAAAAAATTTAGATATCCTTGATTTTTTGATTTTTTTTAGGTTGGTTTTTGTCAACTTTTCCTGCTTAAATTTTTTCGTAAAATTTTTTGAACTATCCATTCCAATAGAAAATTTAATTTTTAACAAAAAGTATTATATGTAAAATTATCAAATTCGGCTTAGCTTTCAAGTTACTTCAATAATATTGAAAAGTGGCCAGTGTGACCATTCTCTCAGAAACGCATGGGTGAATTTAGTAGCATTTTCGGTTTTAGGCATGCTTGTGCGCCAAACAAACATATTCAATAATAAAAACCCTTGCACGTAATTGTTCCTTTATACCCCTCATTTTCCGGTCTATTCAATAGGCTATTTCATGATGTGGTTGAATGTTAAAAGCCACAACCTGAAATAGGCCACTCAAGGCCACCCTATGCGGAGCAACGAAGTTGCGTGAGTGGGATAGATGATCAGTGATGGAGTTGAAAACAATTAACATTGGCACCAGACTGGTGTATTACATTTACAACATCTAGGCATGGTCGTTTATGGTAGAGCCATAACCCGAGTTTCTGGCTTTGATCGTTTCTGAAATAATGACTCACCACTAAGTCAATTGGCACTTTTGGGAACTTGCTATCTACATATTTGTCATTCAAAAAAAGTTAATTATTTGGGATTTTCTCTTGGAGACTTTGCCTTGGGGATTTCGTCTTTACTAGGTTTCAACTTGGGGATTTTTTTGGGAGATTATGGCTTTTGGGCACACATCACTTACCCGAAAAAAACGACGTTTGGACTAAGCAATTTACATTTAAAGCAGCAACAATTAAGCCCCTTCGGGCTTAGCTAAGCCCAGAGAATTTTAAGGGTTTAACTTTAGCCCAAATAAAAACTGTATCGATAGTTTGTAGGTATTGAAGATCCGTGCAATTCCGCAGGGCTTGCAAAAAAACACAACAAATGCATGTTGCAGCAGTAGATAAACAAGCATCAACTACTGCTTAAGCTATATTTCTTCGTTATATCGTGTTCAGCCGGTTATAGTTCTATGTCTGCATTAAGGCTGTATCCGAACAGGCGATCCAACATTTTTTTTTAACTCAATGACTTAAAGCTCAATTTTGTTGCTAACTTAAAGCGACAGATACAAGCCTTAAGTGTGGGTACTTAATTAACACAAAAAATTAAAATATTTCTTTTTCTCACTTTGAAATTGTTCAACCGTAAATCCGACAGTTGGAACTGTTATGGATGTTCGTTCATCTGACGTTCTGAAATTATTAATTATCGTAGATTTTCCACTGTTATTTAGTCCTACTACCAAAATAGTCATTTGTTCCTTCTTCAGCCTCAGAATCTCTGCCAACTTATTGAAAATTCCCATTTTTTTTCTTTCTTTATTCTTTATTTTCGTAGGAAGTTTGAGAGTTCAATAAGTATTTGAAATAAATACCATTGCATGAAATAAAATCCTTTGTTAAGTAGCTATATCAAAATACACAGGAGGTTGTGATATTAAATAGGAAAACAATTGTTGTTGAAATTAACTGCTTTGGGCGAACGTTCAGTCATTGAATTTTTTGGGTACCTCTTTAATCTTAAAACTTTTTTAATTTTAATTATGTATATCAGGCGTTATATATTTTTATATGCACAGATGGATGTATAATATCAAGACTCTTTGAATGATTTGTCATGACTAATATATTTTAGAATCATGTAGGGTTTAATATTTGTTTGCGGTAGATTGCCATGACTACCTTCGATCAATATATGAATGAGAGGTGAGACACCTGTATAATAATAAAATGCAGTTCCATATCACAGAACACAAATCTAAGGTTTTATACTGCGCAGGTTGTCAAAACTAAAAGTGTCGGAAATAAAAAATGGCTGTGAATGTGAGGATGAAAACACACGTAAATACAACAACAAATAAAAATAGATATTGTCAGAAATTAAAAATGGCTTTGAACGTGTTAAAACAAATACACGAAATAACAACAACAAATATTGACATTTGACACAAATTTTGATATGTGCGTAGGACTGATATAATATTCAGCCGAATTTATTAGATTTTCTTAAGATGGCTCTTAGAGGTCATTTAGTTAAGTTTGCTTAAATATTTAAGTTGCATTTAAATTACGTTACTTAAATTCTCATCTATAATCAATTTTCTAATGCTACTTAACTAAACGATTGAAATGTAACGTAAAGTAAGAAAACTCACAAATATATATACATTTCAGCTGTTTTTTGACAGTTTGCAAACAAAAACGAGCGCATACTTATAAGACAGAAAGAGAAGCAACTGGATGCAGCATCTTGGCATAGTCCAATGCAAAAGAAATGAAACATGATTCCATTTTGGTTTGTGATACTTTTATGTTTGTGTCCAGAAATTCTTTTATTTAATTTCTTAATTCACACTTTGGTCTTTTGATGGAAAATATGTTAATAAATCAATGAAACAATTTAGTTTTAACTTAATTTATTAAAGGAAATCACAAATCCTAGAGCTTCAATTAGATATCTACAACATTCAATATGGAAACTCTAACTCTACATAGACATACATACCTATATTTTTGTAATAAAAATAATTCTTCTCGAATGTCAAAATATGTTTAAGATGGCTTTGAGTAGCTTTTAAACGAGGTGGATGGCGTTTAAGTTGAGATGCATTAAAGTAACGTTGCTTTAATGTGGAAATTGATTATAGATACCAATTTCGCACTTAAGAGCAATTTAAAGGCATCTTAAAGTTACGATGCCTTTAAGTTTTCTTACTAAATACGGCTGATTACGTTTAAGGCCAGTGCCGAGATTCAGCTAGTTCAAAACCACAGGGAGTGAGTGAGATGAGTCACTTTTCATCGAAAATCGATTCAGCTAGCAAAAGTGAGTGAGTGAGTGAGCGAGTGAAATAAAATGTCATATTACTCGCCAGATATTTCCGCAGTGACTTGGTGTATGTGTTGGTAAATTTCCAGTTTTGGATAGGTATGTGTGCTATTCTCAAGAATTCCTATTCATGAATAGGAAATGAAATAAAAAAACAACAACCCTGTTATTGATTCTTAAAGCTTATTTTATTATCTTTTAACACTATCTTTTGACACTATTAAACTTTTTATTTTTCAAGGATGAAAACTCAAACATTAAACTTTAGGTTTGTTCGCTGTTCCCTGCCCCAGGGCCCACTGGGGAATGTCATTCAAATGTCAAAAAACTGGGGGCTACCCGGGTTTTGATTTCACATCGAACACCTCAGAGTTACTTTTGTATGATAAAAATGTTAAGGTGCTTGGATACTATTTTGTGCAGCTTCAAAATCTATATGCAAACACTAGATATCCATATATTTTCCTTAGCATTGTATTTATTAATATATAAATTAGTAAAAAGTAACAAAATATACTAGTCAACGAAATTAAAGGAACAATTTTTTTTTCAATTTTTTTTAGTGTTTTTTGAAGAGCTGTATCTTTGTGACGAGTGGTCGTATTGAGTTGAAACAAAAAGCATTTTATAGCTCTATATTTTTTGTTTCGAGAATTATTTGCAAATTTTTTTTTTTTAAGTACCATTATTGCGTTATTGCAAAAAATGAGACGAGACAAAAACAATATTTTTTTTTTTTTGAAGGTCCTCATTTCTTTCGATAAATTTTTTTGAGTCAATCAAATGTAATGATCAGATTACTCATTCAGCTTCAATTCAGTTTTTTTGTCATGGAATTTTTTTTTGCATGGTTATTTGACTTTGAATGAAAAAAAAAAATACTTTTAGCCGCAGTTCCAGCACACCAAACTAGGAGTATCAGCATATTTTTGGGCGTGCACCGGAAAGCAGCTAGTTGTTCGTCAGAAGGCTCGTATTGGTCTTGATATTCCAGCTCATTGGCCATATATTTTCCTGTTGGCCCTTGAGTTTTCGGAAATTCTCGGTCCCTCCTTGGAAATGCTGCTTCTAAATCCTTACAGGCATTCCTCAGCTGATCCAAGGAAAAGATCGGCATAGGATATACCAAGTTCACAACTCTGTCGTTCAAATTTTTCTTTAGGATCCTTACCAACTCCACTTTCGGAATCGGAATCCTCATTTGCGACTTTATCTTGTTGATTGCCGCCAAGAAATCATCAATGCTCTCAGAAAATCCTTGTTTTCGATCCATAACATCGCGCATTATGTCATAGTCTGACCGGTTGTTCTTAAACTGGCGGAGCAGAGCATCATAGGACATAGGCCAGTCAGGCCGATGATTGTTTTGCTGAAACTGCCAGAACCAGTCGCACAGTGCGTCGATTGTATGGAGATGGTGGACAAAAATCAATTTTCCAAAACTAAGTTGACTTTGCAAAAAAAATTTGTTGTAAATGTAATAAAAAAGAAATTTTCTAAAATCTAATGAAACTTTCACGCCCCCTGCCACGCCCACTTTTGAATATGGTTTATATCTTAAGAATGGTTAGCACGATTTGAATAAAATTTAGAGAATTTGACTTTCTAGGTGAGTTCAAAAACAAAAAAAATAGTGTGGACCCTATCCGCCCACTGCCACGCCCACTTTTTTAAATTGTTTACTTCTAATAATAGTCCAGTCAACGAAGGAAAAATAAATGCAATAAATCATGCTCTCTGGGTTATTATTAAATGTGGTAGGGGTGACCCCCAGGTATAACATACTTAAAGTCCCCAGCCCAGGGCCGCGAGCTATAGCCAGGAGGGGGGCTTAAAGGTCCCCTTTTGTAATTTTTCGGGAATATTTTGAAAACTATGCGTTTGAGTGGAAAAGTGTACACTACAAAATGAAAGAATAATAAAGGAGAATAGGACAAAACGGTCTACAAGACCAATAACGACGAGACATATGTCGTTGGAAAGGTATTTTTATGTACTACAATAGTTACTATGGACGCTTACTTCAAATCGCTGTGTGAAAAAAGTTATTCGCTAAACAGAATTGTGTTCTGGTGCATTCTAGTACGAATAAAATATATTTAGTATGGGCTAAGTTTATGAAAACTGATCTAACCAATAACGACAATATATATGTCATTGGAAAGGTATTTGCATTACCAACAATATCTTCCATAGCAGTTCAATTCAAATCAATGTGTGAAGAAAGTTATTCGTAAACTAATGAAATAGTGTGGTTCATTTTAGTGTGAAAAAACTGTTATTCTCTAGTATGGGCAAAACAGCGTGAGTGCAACTTCCACCAATAACAACGGGACGCATGTGGTTGGAAAGGTAACTTTATGCACTACAATAGTCAGTGAGGCAGCTTTTTTCAAATCACTGTGTGAAAAAAGTTATTCGCTAATTATTACCAATGCTCCATTAATTTTATATGTACCAAAATTCCCTAAAACAGCGAATAACTTTTTCCACACAGTGATTTTATAAAAGTTGATAGAATAACTATTACTGTTCATGAAAATATCTTTTCAACGATATACATCTTATTGGTATTGGTTAGACCAGTTTGTATACATTTTTTCCACACTAAAATGCACTAAAACAAAACCTAGGTTAGCGAATAACTTTTTTCACACAGTGATTTGAAATGAGCTGCCATAGTGACTATTGTAGGGCATGAAAATACCTTTCCAACGACATACGTCTCGTTTTTATTGGTTCCTAGACCGCCTACCATACATTTTTGCCGATTGTCCTTTCCTACAAAAAAGATTTTCTTCATATTTTCGGTAGGAGCAAGGTTAAGAAAGATACGGGGAGTAAAAAAATTCAAGAAATTGAAAAACAATGTTATCGTCTTACAACATCTATGGTTTTTGATCAATTAAACCAGAAATAACCGGAAAAGTACGTATATATTGATTCATGGTCATTTCAGTGACGTCATGAGAGCAAGTTGTAGTGCACAGAAGCTGGTTGTGTTAAAATGTCCTTATTTATTTTTTTTGATTCAGTGTTTATTTTTATATGAGAAAGACTGTTTCTTCAAAGGTAAGAAGTACATAGAATATTTCCAAGTTAGAGGCCAATACTTTATGAAAGCATTTTTGGACATATCCTAAGAAATAAATTCTTTAGAAGGGGAGGTGTATTTCCCCTTCCTTTCTATAAGGGGGGACAAATTCCCCAAACATTGACTGAAAATAGAAAAACAGCTATTTCAAAACAACGGAAATACTTACAATATTGTGCTATATCTTTTTTGAAAGCTTAAAAGAGATTCTTTTATTATATAGTTAACAATTTTTGAAAAATTCCTTTGAAGGCTCAAAATTAATAAAAAAAATTAATCATTTTTCAAATGATTTTTCATTTTTTCAATTCAATCTTCAAATACCTCACAAATACATGATTTTAAAATAATATTTTTTAGATAAATTCTGACAACACAAATAAATAAGACCAAAAAATAGAAATTTGTGCACAAAAATGAACAATTCTAATTTAAAAATCAGAAATCGGAGTTCTATTTTCAAAATCTTCTATGGTACAATTTAGCTCTTCAGTAGAGTTAGATTCTAAAAGCTCACAAACTCTACGTTTTTTGGTTTTCTGAGATGAATCAGAAAATGCTTTTAGCGGTCTTCCACGGCTAGTACTTAGTTTTTCACAAGATATTGCATTTTCTAGAAAATTGAGAATGTTTTTTGGAAGAATAAAAGGAGTTTTTAACCAGACTCCGTGGCATCTCGCAAAAAGAGCGTGGTTTCGTGTACACACTTTCCACCTACGTTCCAAATTGTCAAAAAGTCTCTTTTTTTCCGCCAAATCACTCAAATTGAATTACAAATTGAATAAAACCTTCTATTTTAGAGTTTTTATCGAAAGAAATCCATTTTTCGAAATTTTTTTCATTTTTAATGGTTTGACCTTGTCCTACAAAAAGTCAAATATTTTGAAGGTTAGCAAGAAGTAGCAAGAAAAATTGACATTTTCTTAGAGCACAATAGCAACAGAACATAATGGCATAAAATATTTTGCTGCCATTTGCTAACATTTTTTTTAAAGCTTAAGTTTCTACAATTTATAAGCCTTAAAAAAGAGCATTTTTTCAAAAAATCACCAAAATTCACATAAACAAGAAAAAAATAAAACAACAACTCATACAAGTACTCAATGTATCCATTTTCAATATTTAAATAAGAAAAATTATAAAAGCAAAATATTTTTCTCACACGAGCTTAACTTGTTCGCACAAAATTTCAACCTTTAATTACACTGCAGCTTAAATTACCTCAATTTCTAACGAAAGTCCCGCTAATCCCCTAAGAAGAGAAAAACAAAAAACAAAAAACAAAACAAAAACAAATTTAAGTACTCCAAGATGTTCCAGAACAGGTTTAGAGCTTAAAACAAAGAAATTGCATTTTTATTTTTTTATTTTTGTCCACAAGTCGACGCGACGCACTGTGAGTCGTGGGCATTTCCTGCTGGCAAGAGAAGAAAATATCGAAGTATTTCGGCCCACGAACAATCATACTGGCTCTGCAAAGTTTCAAGACGGAAGATGAAATTTTCAACGGTCATACTTGCAGGCTGACCTTCAAATTTTAAGCCCCACTTGTTGATTTTTATTAGAACTTTAAATCCAGAATTTAACAAGTGATGTAGGAAAGGAAGCTGCTAAGGGTACGAAGTCGACGGATTTGGTGGATTTCCTGCGGTACCCTAAAAAACATCGCGGAAATCGTTGGGTTGGTACATCCTATCCTGATTTCGTGCGAAATTCTCCTGTTACCTTTGACGTTGCTGACCAGAAGGAACAAAAGCACTTCGCTTTGGATCGATCTGAGGATGCTATTACGTTGGTGCTTGGTGGCTGGACTGGTGGTGGAACGTTGTACGAGGGCGCGGAGGTATTAGGAGCTTGCGTGTTCACGGCCGGAGTAGATCGTCCCAAACTCAACTCTCTGAGAGATCCTCTAAGCTGTTGCTGAATTTCATCTTTCAGAGAATTGTTCACTTCGTTTTGGACCGAATTTTTAAATAAGGAAAAGGCATCCACAATGCCAAGGTTAATATAGGCCTTTAAGTCCTCAGGAACGACTGTCTTTTCTTTCCTTTTGTTCGCTGATGGTCTTTGTGCCAAACTATTTAAAATATCTCTAAAACCACCTAAGTTATGCCCATTTTCACTGGTTGGTCTAGATTCTGATGTCCTAACTACCTTTGGCATAACGGTTTCATTAACTGAACCTAAGCTATCATGTTGACGTGGTAAGGCTCCAGCTCCCATGCCACTGAGGTTGCTGTAAGATGGAGTAGAAATCGAATCTATTGAACTGTTGGCTTGAATGTTACTGACTGGTACTGGAATACCAGAACTAGCGGGTAAATTAGATGTGGATTGAAATGGTCTTGCATAGGTGAGAGGAGAATGCACTACGCGGCGCCTCTCACTTGGATCTAATTGTTGGCTAACTGACCTAGTCAACCTGAGATTATCCTCGATTTTGGAATCTCTTATGATCCGGTTTATGCGATCATCTTCGTCCTTGTCAATGTGAGGCATTTTTAAATTTCGATATGAATGAAAAAGACTAACAAAAAACTAATATGACTACAAAAACTGCTATAGCCAAAATAACACTAAAACGATGTAATCTTTATCATACAATAAAGGGTGAGTTTTCAAAAGAAAATGTTTTTGTTTTGTATTTTCTTCAAAATATCAATGCCCAAAAAGACGTATGAATAAAGATATTCAAACGATATTATTTAAGTTAACGATGTAATAATAATTTAAGTAGGTAGTATATAAGATTAGATTAAGTAAATATAGAAAAATTTGTTGGTAACAATAAACAAAAATATTATATAAATAACAAAAAAAAAACAAATAAATGTTTTTATTTTGGTGAATTGATTAAGTTTTTACTTAGAAAATTTATGTTATAAAGAAAAATTTTTGTTTTCTTTACTTACTCGATGTAGGTATGGGTTTCGGATTTGTTTTTCATATGCATTCGGGGTGCTTCAGGACTAGGTAGCGTTTTCGATGGATTTTATTTTAATTTTTACATTGAGCCAGTGGACAAACGAACACATTTTACTCCACCCCCCTAAGATTTCAGTTGGGGGCGTTGGAGCACTTTTTGTTTTTCACTGCAAAAAAGAAAAGTTAAATATTTTTTTTCTGGGGGTGGGCAGCAAAATTTGTTTAATGGATTTTTATATTTAGCTGGTGGACAAACGAACCCAATCAGTCGTAACCCCCTATGACTTCATTTGGGGATGCTAGAGGACTTTGTTGTTTTTCGAGGTTCGCTATAAAAAAAGAAAAGTCGAATATCTTTTATCCTGGGGGTGGACAAACGATTTTAATGGTTGGACAAACGTGGACTAACGATGGACAAACGAATCCAATAAAAAAACCAAAAATTTTGAGGTCGGGGTTCTGACTTCACACAGCTCGAGTTAACAACAAGAAAATAAAAAGAAGTTTGTTCTATTGCATCGTGCATCATTCCATGATTAAAATAAGAATTTCAGCTCAAAGGCAAAAGGAAGATAGAGTGTTTAATATTTATTAAAACTTAAAAATCTCAAAGTAAAAGAGGTAATGATAAGGTGTATGTATTTGTATTGTTTTTTTTTTATTTGCGAGTCTGTGGTTTTTTTTATAAAATGAGAATAGTATTAATATTGTATTTCTTTTTAGAAATAAAACAAAATTTTAAAATAAATAAACAAAAAATAATTATTTGTATTTATGTTGTTCTTTTGCCTACATACAAGAAGCCAAAGGTATTTTGAGAAGTATTTGGCATTCATTTTAGAAATCGATCTCCCAGCTGCTTGTGGATTCACAATCTCAAGACCCTTGCAACGTAACACTTGTAGCTGTACCAGATATTTATTGTTTGACTTGTTGTTTTTGCAGATTCTTCTAAAGGGACTTGCTGGTAGACAAATGCGACCTGTTCCTGTTTTGTCGATTGTTTCACGGGTACCAGCCCAAATCACCTTGATAGGCGTCTTTTCGATCTAAAATAGAAACAAAATTTGAATAGTTTTCTTAAAGTACCGAAATTCATTCGGTTGGCATGTTTTCTGAATTCATTCAATGCATAACGCTCTTTCATCTTACGCACACGCTTACCACCACTTTTCTTTTTACTTACTTTAATCGGTTTGGGTGGTTCCTGTAGTGTCTTTTCGATATCTTCCTTGAATCGAAGCCCGATTTCTCAATGGAACGATTCATGACAAGCATCAACTTGAGCCCTGAGGACACTTTTGGCCGCAACTAAACGAGCTGCTTTGCGCCGAACGTCCTATAGAGGAAGATTGTATCGTTTTCCTCCATCAGCCAGAAGTTCGTCGGCTAGAGACATTTTTTATGATAGTATTTTTGGATTCCTTGTTTAACTATTGAAAACTTTTTTTTTTTTTACAATTGAAAACAATTTTGATTGCACTCGGTAAATGAAAAATGATGTTTCAAAATTCACCTCGGAACTTTTGGGATGCGTTTGAAATGTTGTTCCTAGAGGTGCGGTCGCTTTTTTTTTAATATCTCTGTTCTGTTTTTGTTGGTTGGATGTTGTAGGAACTGGGGGCCTTGAGCTGTATCTTTTCCTACACATCAAGTGCTTACAATACCTCCACGTTGGTAACCGCCGGATACTGGTCTTGGCTTTATGCCTTGACTTGCTAAACTTGTAAGTGCGAATGTTGACCAAGGAAAGAATTGCAACATTAAACCCATGGCCCTACAGATTGGAGGTTAGTGCGTTGGGCTAACGACCCGTCCACAGTAAAAAAGCCAATTGTTATGAGAGAGACACGAGAAGCCTCGGATAACGACCCCCCTCAAATGGCAACCAGACCCGGAATGAAAATGGACTATGACCTACGAGTATGCACCTGGAATGTAAGGACACTCTACACACCAGGTGCTACTCAAAAACTTGAATCTGTCCTCTCGCGGTACAAGACAGATATTACCGCGATCCAGGAGATACGATGGATAGGATCAGGTATAACGAAAAGAAAAGATTGCAACATTTATTACAGCTGCCATCAAAGACTGCACATGTTAGGATGCGGATTCGTCGTGGGAAATCGACTCGGATCAAAAGTCATCGATTTTAAGCCGATAAGCGATCGCCTGGCTGTGATCCGCATCAAAGCTACCTTCCAAAACATCAGCCTAATATGTGCACACGCCCCTACCGATGAAGCTGAGGAGTCTAACAAGGAGGAGTTTTACGACCTCCTGGACGGAGCCTACGGAGCCTGTCCGGAGTACGATGTCAAAGTCGTGCTCGGAGACTTCAATGCTAAAGTCGGAAAGGAAAACATCTTTGGCGGATTAGTTGGAAAGCACAGCCTCCACGAAACGACAACAGACAACGGCTTCCGACTAATCGACTTTGCTGCAGCTCGTAATACGGTGATAAATAGCACTAAGTTCCCCAGGCGAAGGATACACACAGCAACCTGGCGATCTCCAGATGGTCGAACTGCCAACCAAATCGACCACGTGCTAATTGGCGCAAGGTACGCAACGAACATCTTGGGCGTGCGAACTTTCCGAGGTGCAAACGTGGACTCTGACCACTTTCTTGTTGTGACAAAGTTCAGAGCCCGACTGTCCAACGAAAAGAAAACGAAGAACGCCCAAAGAAAGAAGTTCAACATCGCATGCCTTAGCACATCTGAGAAAGCCAGAGACTACAGTGAGCAATTGACCGGGAAACTCTCTGCCGTACACCCAGCCACAAGCGTCAACAACCAGTGGAACCAGTATCGCGACATTATTAAGGAGACAGCCGAGACCACCATAGGCTATTAACCACCCAGAAAAAAGAACCCGTGGTATGATGATGAATGAATGCAAATGCTGCAACGGAAAACAAGAGCAGCAAGAGAGGAGTGCCGTGAAAAGAGAAGGAAAGAGAAAAAACCCTGCGTAGAAAGAAAAGAGCATCCGCGGCCTCTCAGCTCAAGTATCTCGAAGAGTCTAGCACCGCCACCAACACCCGCTGGTTCTACAAAACAGCCAAGCAACTGGCATCTGGTTATAGGACTGACACGCAAGCTCTTCGAAACAGCGAAGGTAACCTAGTCACCGAAGCACAGGGAATTGTAGACGTGTTTAAGCAGCATTTCCAGCAGCTGCTTAATGGGCATTATGTAGAGGAGGCAACAGAGGAACAAAGAAGCATAAGACCAGTCAATGAAGATCCAGTCCCAGCGCTCAGTACTGAAGAGGTTAAGAAAGCCATCCACAAGCTTAAGAACAACAAATCCGCCAGCTCGGATGGCCTACCTGCGGAACTCTTTAAGTATGGAGGAGATGTCCTGGTAGGGTGCATGCACCAGCTCATCAACCAAGTGTGGGAGGAGAAAAGTATGCCCGACGACTGGTCAAATAGCTCCATATGCCCAATCTACAAAAAAGGCGATCCTATGTCCTGCTAGAACTACAGAGGCATATCCCTGCTTAATGTTGCCTACAAGATCCTATCCAACGTACTATGTGAGCGTCTAAAACCTTTCTGCAACACTATGATCGGCACGTACCAGTGTGGCTTCAGGCCAGGCAGATCAACGATAGACCAAATCTTCACATTGAGGCAAATCCTGGAAAAGACCAACGAATTTCAAGTCGAGACCCACCACCTATTCATCGACTTTAAAGCCGCATATGATAGCATAAGTCGCCAAGAGCTTCTATTGGCGATGTCAGAACTCGGGATCCCGAAAAAACTGATCCAGCTATGCCGCATGACGTTACAAAATACGCGGTGCAATGTGCAAATGGGTAACAGCTCATCCGAGTTATTCCAGACGTGTACAGGGTTCAGACAAGGAGATGCGCTATCATGTGATTTCTTCAACTTAGTCCTGGAGCAGATAGTGCGCAAGAGTGGTGTTAACATGGAAGGCACTATCTTCAACAGGTCTTCTCAACTACTTGGCTATGCGGACGACATCGACATCATCGGCCGCTCCAAGAGAGCTGTACTTGAAGCATTCACAGCTATTGATGAACAGGCGAAACGCGTTGGTCTTGAAGTGAATGAGAACAAAACAAAGTATATGCTATCAACAAACAAAGCCTCATCTGTCCATCGCCTAGGACAAAACTTCACTGTTGGTAGCAGTAATTTCGAGGTAGTCAAAAGGATTTCACCTACCTCGGAACAAACATCAATTCCACGAACGACACCTTAGTGGAAATCCGACGAAGAATTACCCTAGCGAACCGCTGCTACTTCGGTTTGGCCAAACAAATGGGTTTAGTTTAGTTTAGTTTATTTCATCGAATGCTTATACAATGTAAGATGATAATATCTTATTAGCTATTGCAAAGCTTAATTAGAATGATAAGTAGAATTAAAATGAGAATTACAACAATGTAGGACGAAATCAATAACAATTTTAAAATAGAAGGATAAGACATTTGTATTTATATTTAATAGATAAACATTTTTGCAATATAAAAAAAAAAATTTAAGAAAAGTTAACATGATAAGTGTTTTTTAAGTTCTATTTTAAAATGAGTTGCGTTATTTATTCTGCGAAGTGCACGTGGTAGGTTGTTCCACAGACGGGTAGAGTTTACGAAAAACTGACGTTCAGAAATCAATGATGAGTGACGAGGGTAAATTAAAAGTCCAGACCTGCCCGATGAAACAGGACGAATTCTTTCGTACAAATAATTCGGCTCTTGGGCTAGCAGAATATCTCCAAAAAGACTAAGGGTACGAAACTGTAGTAAACTATCAAATGGCATGTGATACAAACGAGATGAAAAATTAGAAACTCTGTCGTACCTTCTTAAACCGTAAATGTATCGTATTATAGAATTAAAGACTACGTTTAGCTTTCTCTTACTTGCATAACTACATTTAGAAAATATTTCACAGCCATAAGTTAACACGGGCATAATTAAAGTCTTAGCTATCATAATTTTGGTTGCGAGAGGAGTAAAAACTTGGGTGGTCCACAGAGCACGAAGGATACTGTAAGACTTTCCAACGGCAATATTTATATGGTTGTCCCAGGATAAATTTCGATTGAAAGTAACTCCAAGGTTACGTGCGGTATCAGCGTAATCAATTAGGGTGTTATTTATGTTGATAGTTGGAAAATACGACAGGTCTAGTGTTTTTCTGGAAATGACTAAACATTTAGACTTTCAAAACTCCTTTCTCGAAAGACAAAGTGCACGCTATACAAAACGCTAATTTTACCAGTTCTACTCTACGGCGCCGAGTGCTGGACGATAAGTAAAAAAGGGGAATTGATACTGGGCACTTTCGAGAGAAAAATTCTTCGGCGGATATTTGGTCCTATATGCGAAGAGGGCGATCGGAGGAGAAGATTCAATCGTGAACTGTACGAGCTGTACCAAGATGTGGATGTAGTCCAAAGTGCCAAAACACGTCGACTACACTGGCTCGGCCACATCGAGCGAATGGACAACAACGCTCCAGCCAAGAAAATCTTCGAATCCCAGCCCCCAGGTTCGAGACGACCAGGAAGACCGAACCTCCGCTATAGGGACCAGGCGGTCACAGACGCAAGAGCGCTTGGTCTCGACGACTGGAGGGAGCGTGCGAGGGACCGCAACCGATGGAAGACCGCAATATCTCAGGCAGAGACCCTTCATGGATCGGGAGCCGGATAAGTAAGTAAGTAAGAAAGTTCTGTTTTTGTATTCTACATTGACTCTATTATAATTATGTTAAAAAAGAACGGCTATTGGTCATCAATCTTTAAAACATGCATTACATTAAAAAAAAAAATGTTTGAGTTTTGTAACAGACCGAAGCATACAAAATAGGTGTTTTTTTGCATGCTTAGGGGAATGGGACGCAAAAACAGCATCGGGGCTTAGTGAAGTAATCACAGAAAAAAAAAGAAATTCCATGCAAACTAACGATAACAAGTATGAAATTCGTGCCGGTATCACATTTTATATCTGGGCTATAGTTAAGCCCTAAAAAATATCTGGGCTTAGCTAAGCCCCAAGGGGCCCAACTTAAAATTTCGCTCCTATATTCATCCATACATGCTTTTCCTTTTCATTCATCCTACGCATAAAAGCATTGCATAATACTCCATAGAGTCAAAATGGCGACATTTTTCACTCCTCTTGTACCTGTATGGAGTTAATTATGAGAGCATTAAAGCCGTCCCCATACAAACAAAATTTTTTTGTAGGCCCAGGAATCGAACCTGGGACCCTTTGCACCAATTTTCTCGTTTGCGTACTGCTCCACCAATCTCAGATATACAAATCATTGCATTAAATCGGAATTAATTTTATCTTGAATATTCTATCTATGAGACACAAAGCTATAGCTTGCATTAATAAGAAAAAAATTGTGTTCAAGAATAACATAGAATAATAGATGTGCTCGTTGGTATAATAGTGATGAATAATAGTCTTAGTTTTAAATCCCACGCACAAAAAAAAAAGCATCCATAAAAAGGGCAACAAAGAAACTATTCAAATTGGTACAGTTTTATATAACAATTTATTGATACAATTACCAACTATCCAATGTTGTTCCGTGCTGTGCTGTGGTTAAAAACTGAAGTGGCAGAGATAAGCCCTGATTAGCAACGCGACAGCGAAAATGACTCAAATTCCAACTCTCACAGCAACTGCGGATTTCCAGTGCACTCTCTTAAATTAAATCAAATTCCGTTTTGCAGAAGATCAAAATGGATTAGAATTATTATCACTCAAATCTGAAACCGCAAGGACAGTGGAGTTGTTGATTGGTTTACATGACAAAATTAAGTTTAAATGATTTCAATTTTAGTTAACTACAATTTGAACAATGAATTATAATTTGAATAATAAAAATAAACAGTTGTTTTTCAGTAAAGTATTTTATAGCTGAGTAGTCCAAAACATCCCGGCCCCCCTGGAACAGGTTTCAGGATACTGAGAGTAGAGCTAGTTTTGTTATTGGGCGTAATACTGTGCCCTGCTTCGTCTTGACTGAAGCAACTCTTACATGGCCATCTGATCCGAGTGTTACTGCTTCTATTCTACCAAGAAGCCATCTTGTTGGTGGGAGGTTTGGCTCTTTAATGACGACCAGGTCTCCAAGTTTAAGATTTCTTCTAATCTGCTGCCATTTTGGTCTCATTTGAAGTGAAGTCAGGTACTCCATTCGCCATCTCTTCCAAAATCCTTGAACCATATTTTGGATGTAGTTCCAGTGCGTTAGTCGGTTGACAGGTGTGTTGAGTAGGTTCGGCTGTTAATGGTTCACCTATAATAAAATGAGAAGGAGTTAGTGGATTCAAATCTTCGTCATAAAGAGCACATAAAGGACGAGAATTTAATATTGCTTCAATTTGAGTACAGTACTACTGTGTACAACTCTTCGAAAGTCAAAACTGATGACCCGATGACTCTTTAGATGCAATTTCACCGATTTCACCCCAGCCTCCCACAATCCACCGAAATGGGGTGCAGAGGGGCATTTCATTCAGACATCGACGAGCACCTTGAAAGTTGGTCCCATTATCGCTGTAGATATTCGCGCAAAATCCTCTACGTGACACAAATCTTCGCAAAGCTGCAAGAAACGCATCGGTGGTAAGGTCACTCACCACTTCGAGATGCATTGCTTTTGTAGCCATACAAATAAAGAGGGCGATATAAGCCTTTGACAGTTTTGGATTGCGACCGCGCGACAGTTTGATGGTCAATGGACCAGCATAGTCACAACCAGAATTAAAAAACGGACGACTTGGCTGTATTCGTTGGGCTGGCAAATCACCCATCAACTGCGATATGGTTAGCTTACGTTGCATGAAACATTTTTTGCATCGATTAATGACTTTTCGAACTATGTTTCGGCTTCCCAGAATCCAATATTGCTGCCTTACTATTGCAAAGGTTTCAGATACACCTGGATGCTGATGATTGTTGTGTATATCTGTGATAATGAGAGAAGAAATTTTATTAGTGCTGGGAAGAATTATAGGGTGTTTTATATTGAAAGAAACCAAAGAATTTTTTATTCTTCCTCCAACTCTAAGAAGTCCTTCATTATCAATAAAAGGAGTATATTTGAGTAGCTTAGATTTCAAAGGAAGTTGCTTTTTAGCTATTAGGGAACGAATATCGGCACTGAATGAATTTATTTGAATTGCTTTGATGATATGTTTTCGAGAATATTGTATTTCACTTAAACTGAGGAATGAGGTTCGACGAAAGGGTTTTGGGGTGAGTAAGTTAAACATATACCTAAGGAGGTACGCAACTAGTCTCTGAATTCGATACCACGACGAAATATTGTCAATAAGCGACTGAATGATGTCCGAACCACTGAAAGTTACGAGGACTTGACGCGATTGTCTTTGTTCGATGATACCTTCTTCAAAATCTGATATTTTCACAAATCTTGTATTTGGCCAGTGTTCCTCTGCAAGAGATAACCACAAAGGTCCGGTCCACCAAAGATCATGACTGGGTAGAGATGAAGGATGAACACCTCGCGAAGCACAATCCGCTGGGTTGAAATCGGAAGGTACATGCCGCCAACTGCTCCGCCGAACCGTTTCCAGGATAGCAGCCGTTCGGTTGGCGACGATGTTGTCCAACGACGTGGTGGTGAAGAAAGCCAGTGTAAAACGATTTCTGAATCGCACCAAGCCCATGTCTTCATTATATTTGCTGTAAATGATGATTTGATAAGAGTAAGTAAACGAGTTAGCAGCAAGGCGCCACATAGCTCCAAGCGCGGGATGGAAACAGGTTTAAGCGGAGCAACCTTTGTTTTCGCTGCAACAATTGTCACCCTGTACTCTCCTTCTGCAATCTTGCACCGTGTGTACACGACAGCCCCATATGCAACCGACGATGCATCCGAAAATCCATGGAGCTCAATCTCTTCCAATGCTGAAAACACAAGTCTAGGAACCCGAACCTGTTCAAAGAAGGAAAGTTCTTGTCTGTAGCCATTCCATCGTTCCGTTAACTGAGCGGGTAAGGGGTCATCCCATTCTAATTTAAGTTCCGCTGACCAAAGTTCCTGAAACAGCATCTTGAACAGAACAACCGATGGAGCTAACAATCCCAACGGATCAAATATCCATGAGACTTCGGACAGAAGAGTACGTCGTGTAGACTTTACGCTTGGGAGGGGTTGAGCCATACGAAACGAATATTCATCAGTCACGGGATTCCAAAACATTCCCAGCACCTTAATTAGTGACTGCGTACGCTCAGTATCAAAGATGGAAAATTCGCAATCCTCTTTTGGTAAAGATGCAAGAAGTGGCCAACAATTTGAACTCCACTTCCTAAGCTCAAGTTTCCCTCTAGAAAGAAGAGTAACAAGTTCAGACCGCAAACTTATAGGCTCGTCAATTGAATTCCTTCCGGTCATGACGTCATCGACGTATACGTCCTCGATTAGAGCGCGAGCAGCATCTGGATAGTCAAACTTGTAGTCATCTGCCAGCTGTTTTAAAACTCGAACTGACAAGAATGAAGCTGAAGCGGTACCATATGTAACGGTGCAGAGGCGAAAATGATCGATTTCTTGATCAAGATTTTCACGCCAAACGATGCGCTGAAAATCAGTGTGTTGATCAGCGACCCAGATTTGGCGGAACATTTTGACAACATCCGCGGTGAACACATACTTATGTTGCCTAAAGCGCAAACAAACCCCAATCAAGTCTCGCTGAATAGGAGGGCCAACCAACAACATACTATTGAGAGAAATTCCTGAAGAACCTTTACCGAACCATCGAAAACAACTCGTAGCTTAGTAGAGGAACTGTCCGGCTTAAAAACGGCGTGATGCGGAAGATAGAACTGCTTATTAGGACGTGTCTTAATTTCATCTGGAGGGACGCGTTTCATGTGGCCTAGCTCAAGATATTCACGCATGAAGTTCGAATACAATTTATTCAATGTAGGGTTGTTTGCAAAACGACGCTCCATTGAGTACAATCGCGAAACAGCTGCCGACAATGAGTTTCCGAAGGTGACTTGTGACGACTTAAAGGGTAGCTGAACCACATACTTCCCATCACCTGACCGAGTAAAGGTTTTTACAAAATGTTGCTCTGCCTGATCATTTGCATTGGTTTGGCTAGCAGGAGCTACTTCCTCTAGCTCCCAAAACCGTTGTAGCAAAATGTCTACATCTATAGTGGTGTGAAGAGATGTCAAGCAAATACTATCCTCTGCTACCTTTGGCTCTAAATACTCTCCCGTAATCACCCAACCAAACGAAGTTTTTTGGGCAAGTGGAATGCCCTCAGAACCGGCCCCTAACAGCACATCGACAGGTGCACTCAAATAAAATTTAGGATCCGCTAGCTCAAGATCAAAAATGTGAGACCATGAAGATATTTTTACGGACTGAGACGGCAAATTCGACGTAAGTTTATTCAAAATTAATGCATCCACGAGCAAACGAGTTGAATTATAACGCAAACACAGCTGAAGTGCAATACACCCCTTTGTATAACCAGCATCTGAAGATGACAACCCAAGAATAGGAATTCTAGCATGCGACCGAGGATATCCGAGTCTCTGCGCGAAAGATTCGACCACAAACGATGACTGTGAACCAGAATCCAGTAGAATTCGACAGTCAATAACATTACCCAGAGAATCTCTAATCTTTGCTAGCACAGTAGGAAGAATGGTTCGTTTACGACGATTAAATTCAATTGAATGATTGTTCAAGAGTGGTTTTTGTGACAAAGAATTAATTGCCCTCGATGCTTGAGGTTGACGCGGAAGAGACGACTGATTCTGGTCAAGAGACGGCGATTGGAATTGGCGAGAATTATTATTAGAATCGTTATTTGTTTTTTCTTCAGGATGAACCAATGTATTATGTCGTGATTTACAAACCCATGGCCAGAAGCAAAGTGAAAGGTTTTTAACAAAGCTTCTCCTTGAAGCTATATCTAGCTCCACAAATTTTGGACATTGAACTAAGAAATGGTCACTGTTACACTTTGGGCACTGTGCTTTAGAACCCTAGAACCGATAAACTCTGCCCAAGATTTATTAGTGTCTGGATCAAGTTTATTCAATAAAAGATAAATGATCCACGGATCACGACTATTTTTATTTAACGCATTAAGTCCCCGCACGACTTGATCTGCATCATCAGTTATCTTTCGCAAAATCTTTACATTACTGACATTAGTAGATGGAAGCGATAAAACGTTTGTATATACGATTGAACTATGATCTGAGATCGTGCTCAGATCATAGTTCAATCGTATATACATATCGTATCGTCTTTCTAGCCTCTCCCAGGCTTCAAAATAATTAGAGTCAGAAATGACTATGTCATTTATCAACCCTGCAGCATTTCCACGAAGAAATGATTTTAAAAAATGAAACTTTTGAGACGGGGTTAGATTTGTTCTGCAGTCAGGGGAGGTACAACAATTTTCGGTAAATCGTTTGTGGAATTAGAGTCTCTCGACGAATTCAACTTTTCAAGAAAGGAGGATTGTTGCTTAGCTAGCTGTTCCACGACCGAATTTTCCACGTTTTTCTCCGCCACCGGTTCATCGATCTTTCGTGCTTGAGTGAGGCGCGAATGAGCGGTGAAATATTTGTTTTCGTAGACACCAAACTCAGTGTCAAGCTCGCTAGTATCATCATCCTCCTCACGCAATTGAAAAAGTTCTTCATAAAAGGAAGAGAATTCTACCCACGTTTTTTCTAATTTCTGAAACCGAATTTCAAGTAACTCGACAGGCGTAGATCCATCAATGGCTTCTACGAAGTTTGCCGCACGAGTTAATCGACCTTTTGCGTTTCCAATCTTTAATTTCAGAGCGTTCATAATTTCAATTTTAAGGAAATTAATAAAAAAAAAAACGAGTGAAATAAGGCAATTTATGTAGATGCTTAATCTGATATGATACCGTTATCAGATGAAAATCACAAAACCGCTGTCTTTAAGCACTATCTAAATATATTTATCTCATTAGCCAGACTTTCGAGAATTGATTATAAATCCTTTAATTTATTTCACAGTTGGTTCATGAAATTAAATAACCGACATCGAAGGACCAAACTATGATGAATAATAGCCTTAGTTTTAAATCCCACGCACAAAAAAAAAGCATCCATAAAAAGGGCAACAAAGAAACTATTCAAATTGGTACAGTTTTATATAACAATTTATTGATACAATTACCAACTATCCAATGTTGTTCCGTGCTGTGCTGTGGTTCAAAACTGAAGTGGCAGAGATAAGCCCTGATTAGCAATGCGACAGCGAAAATGACTCAAATTCCAACTCTCACAGCAACTGCGGATTTCCAGTGCACTCTCTTAAATTAAATCAAATTCCGTTTTGCAGAAGATCAAAATGGATTAGAATTATTATCACTCAAATCTGAAACCGCAAGGACAGTGGAGTTGTTGATTGGTTTACATGACAAAATTAAGTTTAAATGATTTCAATTTTAGTTAACTACAATTTGAACAATGAATTATAATTTGAATAATAAAAATAAACAGTTGTTTTTCAGTAAAGTATTTTAAAGCTGAGTAGTCCAAAACAAATAGATTAATTAATAAATACCAACCATAAATATTGGTTGACAATAATAAGATATATATGTGTGTATGAATATAAATTATAAAATGGCTGACTAGCTAAGCGTCACCATATTCACTAATACAAGCAATATAGAAACGAAGTAACACAAACTAACATAAATGTATTAAAATTTTAATTTTCACAACTAATTATCAATTTTGAGTTTTTGTGACGGTTTGATTAAACATAATTGAAATTGAAACTAAACTTTGGCTGCACAACGTCTTACACCCAATGATGGTTTTAATCAAACAGAAAAGTGTCGCAAAAATTCAAAATTAATAATTGTTGTGAAAATAAAATTTTAATAAATTTAAATCATTTTTTAAATGATTTCTGTGTATGTATATGTATTTGTACTGTCAGTGTGTAATTATGTAGGTTTGTTTGTTAACGTCAAATTTCTTCTTCTAATATATGTACACCGGAATCAGCGAGTTAAACTTGCTGAACCACAGTTGCACGTTTTAACAACTGGCCCTTAAGTCTTAACTACATTGGCCACTTTTTGCAAAATTACAAAAGTAAAATAACATACAAAATTGCTTTTTAAAAAAAATTTAAGCTTTATGCATCATTTTAATGAGTTTTCCAGTAAGAAACATTATCCAAAAATGAGTTTGAAAATTTTCACCCGATAACTTTTGAGTGATGACTGTTTTCGAAAACTAATGAGTCGGAACGCGAAAAAAACATCAGATCTCTCCTTCGTTCTCCTTGAATTTCGAAAAAAGTCATGACTCAAAAGAACCTCTTGTAACAGCAGACTTAAATTTGGAAATACTTTGGCTATATGTTGAATATGATGTATGTTTTTAATTTTTAAACTCATAAGAGTTATACAAACGTGGCTCATGATTTATTCTGTGGTTCAGAAATCGGTGAATTAAAATTTCTGAAACACTGATTTAAATTTACGTACTTTATTTACGATTGAAAGATAACTAAAAGCAAAAACCAAATTCATTCAATAATTATATTATCCAGACAAATTTTGATAGTTCGTGTCTTCGGAGATCAAAAAACTAAGGCAGTATTCAAGCAACAAATACAAATTTAAAGAAGAACTTATGTAACTTCATAATTCACAAACAAATTTTCTCTCACTTCGATTCAATTAACATTCATTTATCATTCAATTATTTATTACAATAAATATTGTTGTTTCTTATTTTAAAATAGCTTTTTATGGCCTTTAGTCCTACAATTGGAACTTAAAACAAATTGTGTCTGACAAAGCCCTCACTATGTCACTGATGAGTTCAAGTGAGTAAGCCGAACGAAACGCCAATTTGTAGGACTAAAGGCCATAAAAAGCTATTTTGAATCAATTATTCAACAAGTCCAATCCTTAATGCTAATTCTTCTACTTGGCTGATTTATTTCAGTAGTATATAGAATTTGTATTATAAAACCTTCTTATATAGTTTCTTATTTTAGTACGTGAAAATATTAGAAACCAATGCAATTTTAAAATAAAATGATATAAAGGGAAGTGAGCACTTAAAAATTCAGGTCACCCGCTTTTATACTGTAATATTTTCTCAGGTTCGTTAATAAAACTTATTTACTTTATTCAAAACATCCACTTATTTATTTCGCAAAATAAAACACTTTACTTTTCTTACTACAAACAAAACGATTTTTTATTCACCACTGAATTAATTCACAAACTTTACTTTTCACTTTTATTACAGCCAACTTTATTCATTCACGATTAGAAACAAACTGTGTCGATGCCGTTCGAACATGTGCCTTTTATACTTGTTTTCCAAACTCTGGAGAGTAGTGGAAGGTTCTGGTCTCTGCTTCCAGAGCTTTCCGTAGGGGAAATTTCCCAATAATTTCCCTTCCAAAAGCTTTTATTTGACAGCTGGTGTATCTGCTATAATCCTAGCTTCCTAATGCTTCTTTCGTTTGAGAGTCGCTATAATTATAGCTAATAAGGGTATGTTTGCACTGCGACCGAAAGCCTTAATGTGTCCGTTTGTTTGCTTTTAGAGTCGTTATAGTTCAAATATGGAAAGTCATTACACTGCCCCCTTCTTAGGATTGATCGTCCCGAGCAAATCCATCACTTCCTTCACCATTATAACGATGTAAACGGTCACTGTGAACAACTTTTTGTTTGCCTCTTAATCCTCTCTGAATGCGGTAGACGACATCATTTATTCGTTTTTCGAATGTGTACAAATTTCCTGAAAAATTTTTGACTCGAAGTTCCTCCCTTGATCTGAATGGAGTTCCGTAGGTTTACCAAACCTGCTTACCCAGTTGAAAACAATTTGATCCGCGACTGTTTTGGTTTCCTGATTTGGGATGGCAAATGCCTCAGGCCACTTGCTGCAGTAGTCCATTATCATTAGTACCAGGATGTATCGGATCCCACTTCTGACACCAATGTAATATTTTCTCAGGTTCGTTAATAAAACTTATTTACTTTATTCAAAACGTCCACTTATTTATTTCGCAAAATAAAACACTTTACTTTTCTTACTACAAACAAAACGATTTATTATTTACCACTGAATTAATTCTCAAACTTTACTTTTCACTTTTATTACAACCAACTTTATTCATTCACGATTAAAAACAAACTGTGTCGCTGCCGTTCAAACATGTGTCTTTTATACTTGTTTTCCAAACTCTGGAAAGTAGTGGAATGTTCTGGTCTCTGCTTCCAGAGCTTTCCGTAGGGGAAATTTCCCAATAATTTCCCTTCCAAAAGCTTTTATTTGACAGCTGGTGTATCTGCTATAATCCGGCAGATGGTGCTTCTTTCGTTTGAGAGTCGCTATAATTATAGCTAATAAGGGTATGTTTGCACTGCGACCGAAAGCTTTAATGTGTCCGTTTGTTTGCTTTTCAGAGTCGTTATAGTTCAAATGTGGAAAGTCATTACAATACTTTACGAACATGTCCATGATATTTTTAAAATAACTGACAAATTAAAAAAAACTGACGATTTGTGGTGAAAATCATAAAGTTGCAATAGTGTGCGTGTGGTAAAGGTTACTAGTGCAACTTTATGACATTCACTACGATCGGAGCTTGTAGGCAAATCAGTTTGACAGCCGAGGATTCCCATCTTTATATTTTGTATCTATGTCGAAAATCATGGTTTGTAACGGGGCAATAGGATGAGGACCTGGGAATAGGGATTGGGAATTTGGAAGGAAAAGAAAAAGGAACCGGAAAGGGGATTGAGACTGGAAGCGGAAAAGGAAATAATTTGCCTATAATATGGCAAACCCGGGGCCTAAACGAAAGGAAAAGAAAGAGGATAGGAAAGGGAAGGGTCTGAATGTTCAGCGGAAGTGCAGTGGCACGCTGGCAACGACGCGCGGCTTAGGGGGGGATCTTGCACCTCCTCTGAACCTCACCTCGCTACAAAAAAAAACATCATGCCAATAATTTTCGTATTCCCTCATACGTTTGGCTACCACCCTCCGAGCATCGGTTGGTGTTAGTACCGACAGGCCTTCCCTCACCACTCCTGGAATCTGGGGGCCAAATTCTCATCACATTCCCCTGGTAAGCTTACCATTCGCCGCCACGTCACACCTCACCGTTCATAATCTGCTCTTCCTCCGAAATTTTAGAAACCTACCAAATCATTGGGCCCAGAAAAGCACCTTCGGGTGGTGTGGCTTACAAGGTTTCATTTATTTAATACAAACTAACTATTAATGCTAAAACTCATTACGACCTACTATACTGATATACAAAAAATAACAAAACGTGGAAATTAAAGGACTTTGGTTCATTCGACTTCATAGGTCTTATCCAAGAAAAAAAGCAATAAAAAGGAGATGTATAAAGTATAAAAAAAGTTAAGCGTGAAGAAGTATAGAAGAATTTAAATGATGTTTGATAAAATAATAGTAGCAAAAAAAATATTAAAAATCATTAAAATTATGATAAATAACAAACAAAACAGGTAAAAAAAGTAACAATGTAACCAAAATTGCAAAAATAGGGAGAAAGTTGCACTTTCCGTTGGTGGACCTTTCTGTCGCACTAGGTGTGGCACGCCTCTGGCTATTCAAAACAAAAGGGGGGCCCAGCACCAAGACCAGCGTTGCCATAATGGCATTATAAATGCTAAATCTAGCATAATACATGAGTGAAAAGTATTTTGAAATTTTAAAATTATGCCAAATGCTTTTTTGGCATTATCTGTCTTTGTTTGGCATTCTAGAATGCTAGATTTGATTTAAAAAAATTATTCAATCATGTAAAATCTAGCACCAAATTCTTAACTTTTTAAAATTTTGATCTTATGAATTTCAAATGTGATCATATGACGGCTGACTGAACTACATTTCAGCCGATGATGGACTTCCTTGGGCCAATGAATTGTCGTTGGTTAAGCAGTTCATTGCACCACCAAATTTTTCGTTGGGTCAGTAAATTTGTTTTATAAATTAATGTAATATTAGTTGATTTTTGAAATAAATTCAGGGGCTCAATGGAAAATTGGTTGTTTAACAAACAGTTTATTTACGTATGAATGACTATTCACTGGCGCGACGAAGTCCATCATTGTCTGAATTCAAATATACGCAGGGATTCGGTCCAATGTAAACAAAGATGTTTCAAATATCAAGCCGAAAAATACCAAGCCAAAGATAGTAATGTTCGAATCAATTATATTTTTTGCTATGTTAAGAGTGTTTCTGAAAAAATAAACTTTGATATTTTGTGAATTATATATTTTTAAATGGATTTTGAAATCTAGCATTCTGTTTTTTGGGCTTCCATACGATTTAGCATTATAAAATTTGAAATCTAGCATTATGAAATTTGAGATTATGGCAACACTGACCAAGACACCCGCTGACAATAAAATATGGGGTCGAGCCTAGCCTCGTCCGTCACCTCCTCTGCGAAGACCAACGGTCTTATACCCGGAACCTACCTAAAGAGCGCTCTGTAGGGGGGCTGTACGCATTCGCGGTAATTCCCGTCGCGACACTACTCGGAAGAATCTAGCTTCGCCCTGCCGACTTGTAGTTAGAGCTGTGTCAATCGTGATTTATTCGGTCTTTGTGACCCGTTCTTCACAAAGAATGATTGATTGCAATCACAGCAGACGGAATCAATCGATCCCAATGTCAATCATTTAAGTTTTCAAAGAGCGAGATATGTTTCATTCATTCCACTCATTCTCAATCAATCCATTTCCACACCAGAATACTGAACGAAACAAAAACACATAAAATCTCAATCTCTACCTACGTGAATGAAAAAAATAACACACCACAGGAGGCAGGAACATAAATTGATATACATATATCTACATCTACCAGCTTAGCTATACTTCATTTTCTCTTCTCTCTCTCGTATTTGTGTTCATTTTCTCTTCATTCATTATGAATTTTGTCTATATCTCTATCGACTATGACGGTGTCCACATTGGGTATGAAAAAGTGGATTTTCAATGACTTTTCAGTATTCACATCTCACTTCAATGAAGGAGTGGGAGCGAGATATGAATACTGAAAAGTCATTAAAAATCCACTTTTTCATACCCAATGTGGACGCCGTCTATGAGCAATATTTGGTTTTGGAATCATTTGATTGAGATAGAGATTGAGATTGAGTTGAACGATATCGTCCATATCGTTCATTTCGTTCATATCGTTCATACGTTCATTTGACCGATTGGAATTGGGATCCTTTGTGGACAAAGACCAAATCAATCTCTTTGGCATTGTGAACGAATAGATCTCTGTTAATAATTAAGAGATGATTGAATACAACAATGCAGTTCTTTTTTTCAATGCATATTCATTTAACAAAAAGTATTAAATTAAATAATTATTTTAAGTAGGTTTAGGTACTCGTAAGCACTTTTTAGCTTTGAAACAAAAATAAAATGCACGACTGGATCGCACGTACTTGCTCTTATGTTCAAGTTGTGTGGGACTTAAGAACTTTAAAAAATATTCAAGTAATTATGGAAAAAGTATAAAAAGCATTTAAATCGTTCTTTTAATTGTATAAACAGTCTGATAAATAACTTAGAGCTCAAAAAAAAGTATGCCATTTGATTACTTGAAAAAATATGAATTTATGCAAAAAAAAAATTTAAAATCGTTGGAGCCGTTTTCTTAAAAATTAATTTTTTATATATAAAATTTTTGTAACATTTTTCAAAAAAAAATTTGGTATGCAAATTTTGAGTGTATATTAATATACATTTAAAACTGAAATTTCAAAATAATTCATCAACCCGTTTTTGAAATATTGAATTTTCAAAAAAAAATTTTGAATCTTTTTTTAAAAATCCAAAATTTATTTCTTCCAAAATTTTGGTATGCAGTATTATTTATATTCTAACAAGGCTTTTGTGTAAAAATTTGTATTGAAATCGGATGAGCGGTTAATGAGAAAACTGAAAATCAAAAAAACCGTTATATGGTAGGTACCGTTAATAAATGTTTTTGGTGATTTTTTTTCTTATTAAAAGGTACACCATATCTACAATAATACACTGAATTTTTTTTATCAAAATCGTTGGAGCCGTTTTTGAGATAAATAAGCTTTTCCTTAACGGTTGTATGGCAAGTACCGTTATTTTTTGAGCTAAAAAAAAAATTTCAATTTCCCCTCTGGAGAGTTAACAAAAAACCTTAAGTTCAAAATTTGAAGAAAATCGCTTCAGTGGTTTAGGCTGTAGGTTGAGGTACGGACAGACAGACAGACAGACAGACAGACAGACAGACAGACAGACAGACAGACAGACAGACAGACAGACAGAATTGTGCCACCCACTTTTTTCGTGTTCTCTATCATCGTAATGTCATGTTTGATTGTTATCTCAAATTTTTTTTTTTGCACGAATCCAAAACTTGCCCTATAGTACCTATATCGCAAGTAAAAATTATTCAGGTGAAAGTTTTTGTGTGTTTTGGAGTTAAGGTCTATTTAAAAAAAAAAATATGCCTACATGAACATTTTTATTTATTTTTTCTAAGAAATAAATTCCTCTTTAAATAAGGATTGAAACTGACTGTAGTTAGTATGTACTATTGAAAATGTGTTTTTTTTTAAACATGCCATAATCAAAGGAATGATTGATGAAATGAACGATTGAAAGGATCGAATCTTTGGTCTAATCAATCATTGATTGATTCGGTCTTTTAAAATGAACGATTGAGACAGCTCTACTTGTAGTTACAACGGCACCTTCACCCTTTTCTCACCCTTTCACTTACACAATTATATGATTAAAAATTAAAAAAAAAAACAATAAAAATGATGATAAAAAAAAAACAAACATCAAATATTCAAAATGCCAGAGCTCAAAAATTTAAATCCTATACGGCGGAAGTGGAAGTTCGTTATTATCTGCGACTTGGGTTCTGGCTTCGGCTTTTTTCGATGATATGTTCGAGAAATCTATTTCCGAACGTTTCGTTGCCTCAACAAATAGGTTGGTGTCTTCGGAAACGGGATTTTAAAATGGAGGTTTCGTTGAGAATTGGGTGCATTGGATTTCGTTAAATGTATCACAATAAAAACATAAATGTTAAAAAAGGAGCCAAGTTCTTATGTGTACAAGAAACCTGTGCGTAAAAAGTCAGCCAAAAAAAGTAATGAGATCTAAAATATATGCCAAGTTTTAAGTTCATGAAGTTTAAATTCAAATATCTTAAGTAGAGTAATATCGAAACAATTCCAAATCATGACAGAAATTTGGTAATTAATGATTACTGATTAAAATTTGGTGGGTACTGAAGAAGTCAGAGGGAGGTTGAAAATCGCCTGAGTTTGTTCCTGTAAAAAGGGTGTACTGCCGCGAACTTGGCTGGGCACTACCGTGCCCTTTGATGTGTTTTTTCACGCAGGGTATGCTTTTTTGGGTTTTAATTATTTCTCTTGTCGGTATAACACTTAATATAATAATGCATTAAAATGGTTGTACTTATCTTGCACAATTCCGTGGTTGTTGTTGAATGTTTCTTATTTGGTCCCTTTATGGCGACGATCAGTTACGTTGAATACCATTTTTTTGGGTATGGCCAACCAAAATATGGCGGCACCGACTAGTGCCCTTGGCGATGACTGCCAGCCGTTCTCAACGAAACCTAGGTAGGTAACCGTTAAAGTTTGAGTTGCCGAAGAAAAACAGAAAATTTGTCACTAGCACTTACCTCTTTTATGACGTTACTAATTTTTCTTTTTAATTTTTATCCCTCGATGCACTTACTAATTTACGTTTAAGTTCGCACTGAAAAAAAAACCAGGAAAAATCTAACCCGTCACTGACTATTCGACTTTGCCATACACAAAAAAAATCTTACCACTGAACTAATTAACACCTAGTACAGACTATACCCTCAACGTTTGACATTTAACTAACCTATGAATGTTCCCTTACTTTATCGACACTGCCACACATCACACCACAAGATACCAGTATTCCTTTTTTTGACATATATGGAACCATTGTATATCCAATCTATAGTATTCTCATGAAACACGATTTTGTAGGTAGACATTTGGCCGATAGGTTCGCTGTGATCGCCTTACCGAGATCCCTTAACAAAATTTAGTATTACATTTGGACGCATAGATGGCCACGAGCTTTTTTTCTTCATGAGAATACTATAGAATTTATATACAATGATGGAACCCGTTGGGGTTAACATTATCATCAAGGAGGAGCCCTCTCTCCACCTAGCCACCCCTTCATAACCATAGAACCCTACGCATGAACTCACCTTAATGTGTTCAATGCCCACTACGATATCCCGTACCTGAACCTCTTTATATAAGTTCTGAAATATGACAACCCTGAATGATTACATTTCATCGATGGTCAAGAGCTGTCAAATAGATTTGACGAAGACAAAACAAATCCAACAATATTAATGGCATGATAATGCTCCTGCATTTATTTTTATTAAATTAAAGCAAAATTCGTAATAGAATCCCAGGAAACTATGTGCCACCGAAAAGGAGGAATTATTCCTATCAAAAGTCAACCAAGCACCATTTGGATACCCGAGGACTTTGTGGAAGAGTCTTTTCCGCTTCACCCGTGCCCAGTGCGTCACAACACCGAGGACGTAAAGGAGTCCTATGCAATTCCCTTCTTCTTTCGAGTCCCTTCGAAAGTAGTTATCAATGCCTATTATAATGGGGCCCCTGCATGATAGTGGGATCATATTTTTCTGCCTCTGAACTTGCGCCATAGGATCCTCAGCTCGCACAATTCCTTTTCCGCTCACAAGCGAGTGCTTACGAATTAGCGAGCTGAGATTCAACGAATCGAACGTTTCCTTGGCAGGATATAGTCACACAGTTTGGCTCCAGCGTCAATATACCAAGGATGGAATCTAACAGGTAAGCTTTCATAAAATGACTGGCCTTATGCCATTGCAAAAGCCCCCTTCGTAGCTTCGCTTGGTACCCTCGCGGTTGCGTTATGCTTCTGCCTCTTAATGCTTATTGCGGTATGCGGTAGTAGGTGTAAAAATAAACTCAAGAGTTCGTGCTACCACTCTAGCAGCTTTTTTGCTCGTGAATCCTCAATAATCTTGACTCTATTTCCCTTTATAGGCGTTTGTCATTGATTTGGTTGGTTAAAATTGAGGCGGATGCGAAGATTTGTTTTTATGTTAGCCGTTCTCCTTTGTAGGTGGCCAAGTACTTATGAGTAGATGAAAACCCTAATTTAGTACAAGCAACTGCACATGCTCTCATGTGCGAGTAGATACATTTAACATGGGAAAGCAGTTTGATGTGTTCCATTGAAAAAACTAGCAAAGTACTTGCAAGCACTTCGCCACCTCCAAGGGAAAACGCGTATTGTAGCCTCGAGTTACATATTGTAATGACTTTCACATTTGAGCTAACGGGTGATTTTTTAAGAGGTTTAGAACTTTAAAAAAAAAAAAACACAAAAAGTTCGAAAAAATGAATGAAATATTTATTTGAATCGATAGTTTGAACCTTGCAATTTAATGTTTAAAGATAATTTCATGCAAATGTTGACCGCGGCTGCGTCTCAGGTAGCCCATCCGCTGAGTCCAATTTTGGCATACTCTTTCACACATATCGGCCGGTATCTCACGAATGAATGCATGGATGTTGGCTTCCAGTGCGTCAATCGAAGCGGGCTTGTCCCTATAGACATTAGCCTTGACATACCCCCACAAAAAATAATCTAATGGTGTCAAATCGCACGATCTAGGCGGCCAATTGACCGGCCCGAAACGTGAAATTAACTGTTCACCAAACTCGCCTCGCAATAGCGCCATTGTTTCGCGTGCTGTGTGGCATGTGGCACCGTCTTGTTGAAACCACATATCATGCAAGTCAAGAACTTCCATTTCGGGCAAAAAAAAGTTTGTTATCATCGCTCGGTAGCGTTCACCATTGACAGTAACGCTGCGATTCGCATCTTCTGTCACACTAGCTGATACGGCCGCAATATTTTCTTCACTACGCACAGTACGTAAACGTGTTGGTGGTTTAATGTCCAACAAAGTAAATTTGGTGCGAAATTTGGTCACAATCTTCCGAATAGACTGCTCAGAAGGTCGAGAATGCCGACCATAAAATGGAAGCAGCGCGCGATGAACATTTCGAACCGAGCACGAATTTTGATAGTAAAATTCAATAATTTGCAAGCGTTGTTCATTTGTAAGACGATCCATGGTTAAATTGCAAACCAAACTGAAGCTGTTTGACAGTGACACAAGGTACTAAACACACGTCAGCTGTCAAAACCAGTGTTGCCAAAACCAAACCAGCTAAAAAATCACCCGTTATAACGTCTCACAATTGTGAATTGATTCCAATTGTGAATAATAAATTGTTTTGTTTGTAGTAAGAAAAAGTAAAGTGTTTTATTTTGTGAAATAAATAAGTGAAAGTATTAAGTTAAGTAAATAAGTTTTATTAACGAACCCGAGAAAATATATTACATTGGTGTTAGAATTTGAATAAAACTTATTTTATCTGTGCACTCAGTAGATTTATTGTATGGAAAGTGAAAAAAAAAGAATGGGTAAATCTTTGAATGATTTAAATAAAGTGGAACTTATGGCAGAACTGAATAAGCGAGATCTTCCTACTGCTGGAACAAAGAATGATCTTATAATTCGTCTGCAAGAAGATTTAAGAAGATGTGGAAAAAAAACCCGGACACGTTTATATTCGACATTGAAATGGAAGAACAGCAAGAACAAGTAAGTACATCGGGCATGACCAATATGCTGTCTCAGCTGCTCGCAAAATTTGAAGAAAAAAAGAATCTTCTAGAACATCAAAGCCAAGAACAAAAGAATCTTCTAGAACAGCAAAGCCAAGAACAAAAGTGTCTGCTGGAAAAACAGACAAATATGCTCGAATGTAAGTTGGATGCCTTTGACAATAGAATTATTGCCCTTGACGAGCATGTCGATACAAAATTTTCTTCTATCGATAAACAATTGTTAACTGTCGATCAACAATTGTCTAATGTCGATAAGCAATTGTCGAAAGTAGAAGCAAAGTTCGAAAAAGTGGATGATAAAATTGAATTCATTACCAAGGAATTGGACAAAGTAATAAAAATGAAGGTTCGAGAAAGTTCTGGTGACTGTCCTAGGAGAAAGGAGATGCATCCACCAACCTTCGATGTACAAACTTCTTGGTCAATCTACAAGAAGTAGTAGAAGTAGAAGAGGCAGCCGCAGCAACAAATGGCTGGGATAAGGAAGACAAATACATAGCTCTGACGTAGGCAAGGCCCTCAGAGGAACTGCTGCAAACCATACCAGCAGATAAGAGTGGCAACTTCAGTGCTCTTGTTCAGGCCATTGACAAACGCTTTGGAGATGGCCATATGCAAGAAGTCTTCCGTGTTCAACTCAATACTAGAGTCCAGAAAAGGGGAGAAACTCTGCAACAGCTTCAAGCAGACATCGAACGATTGGCACATCTGGCATATCCAGCTGCAGGAGATGAAATCATCAACCAATTCGCAACAGAAGCCTTTGTTGGTGCTGTATCTGATATTAACCTTCAGCGAGGAATTCAAACTGCTGGCAAACGCACGCTTCCTGAAGCACTAGCATTCGCACTCAATATGGAAGCAGCGGAACAGGCTTTTAAGGAGTTCATCGGGTAAGAGAACTAGAAATTGAGGTATGTTCTTGCCAGAGAACTGCGTTCCAAAGAAACCAGCGAGATGGACCTGCTCGATGCTGGAACTGTAACAAGATCAGACATCTTCAACGCCAGTGCAGACTGCTTCCTAGAAAACCTCCATGTTGGAATTGCAACAGGACTGGACATCTCCAACGCCAGTGCAGATTGCCACCTAGAAGACCATGGAAACCAGACTACAAGCATTGCACGCATAAAAAAGAAAAGGAAGTTGTTTCCATCCAGCGACTGAGAGCCGATCACATTTACGATTGGAATAAAAGGAAAATGAGGACTGCGCAAAAAGATGACTCGGGAAGCGATATATATCGCCCAAAAGTGACCCCGCTGCAGTTAACTCCTACTCGGCAAAAGGGTGACAAGCGTGATTCCAAAGAAAACTACAAAGTTGGAACGGACGGATTTCAAGTGTGCATGGATGTCAGCCATTTCAAGCCAAATGAGTTAATGGTCAAAACTGTTGGCAACAGCGTGGTAGTGGAAGGTAATCATGAACGTGAAGATGAACATGGCTACATAAGTCGTCAGTTTGTACGAAAGTACCAGCTACCAAAGGGGTATGATGCCAAAGATGTCATCTCCACGGTTTCAATGGACGGTATCCTGACAATCAAAACTCAGCAGAAGGCATTGAAGAACAACGAAAGGATAGTGCAAATTCAAGAGACTGGCCCCATGAATCGGAGTGAAAAGGGAAATGAAGAAGAAAGGCTGAGTGACGTTCATGAAAGAACAAGGGCAAATATGAAGCCATCAAGTGGTCGGATGAAAACGCGATACGACACAAAAGCAACAAAGACAGGATTCCAAGCGGGAGACCTTGTTTGGTTTTATAATTCCCAGCGTCGGAGGGGAATGTCACTGAAACTTCAACAAAATTGGGAAGGCCCTTATACTGTTGTAACACGAGTAAACGATGGCGTCTACCGCATTCGGAGAGGATTAAGAGGCAAAATAAAAGCAGTTCACATCAACCGTTTACATCGTTATAATGGAGAAGGAAGTGATGGTTTGCTCGGGACGATCAATCCTAAGAGGGGGGCAGTGTAATGACTTTCACATTTGAGCTATAACGTCTCACAACAGCCAACAAACGGACACAATAGAGCTTACAGTCGCAGTGCAAATATAACCCTTAGCAATAATTATAGCGACTCTCAAACGAAAGAAGCGCCATCTGCCGGATTATAACAGAAACACCACCTGTCAAATAAAAGCTTTTGGAAGGGAAATTATTGGGAAATTTCCCCTACCGAAAGCTCTGGAAGCAGAGACCAGAACCTTCTACTTAATTCCAGAGTTTGTCAAACAACTATAAAAGGCACATGTTTGACCGGCAGCGACACAGTTTGTTTTTAATCGTGAATGAATAAAGTTTGGTTGTAATAAAAGTGAAAAGTAGAGTATGTGAATTGATTCCAGTGGTGAATAATAAATTGTTTTGTTTGTAGTAAGAAAAAGTAAAGTGTTTTATTTTGTGAAATAAATAAGTGGAAGTATTCAGTAAAGTAAATAAGTTTTATTAACGAACCCGAGAAAATATTACAATATATAGTTGTGTTTCAGTACTAGTAAGGCTGCCGTAACAAGCCCCCGGATTTGGCAGTATTCGGATTGCCTCAAAGACGGCGACAGGCGGCCTACAATAGTCTGAGACGTTGGGGATGAACCCACTTACACCCAAGCCGGGCAAATCGAACCTCATACTTTTCTCTGTCGCTATTTTTTTTTTTTCTCTTTCTATACTTAGATATTCCTACATCTTCGATTTTGCGTTTTTTTTCTTAATTCTCCCTTACGTAGCCTTAAAACTTAACAACACTCATTTGCTTGTCCAGGTAGAAGGTCGTTTAATACTTTTCTCAACCCATCCGACTGCAGAGTATCATTTTTCTATCAAATGAAAATATGAATGAGTCAAAATGACTTAAATTAAAGTAATTTGTGTGGTGTATGGGTTTCCTTTCCCTCTTTTGGCATCGGTAGAAAAATATACGGGCATTCACTGACACGCACCTAGTGGACAGACAAAAATATCACAGGTTAGTTGGGCTTTATTGCACGTAGGTTTTGGCTGCTAAGGAGACTCAGGTGTAATGGACGGAGCCCGACCTGTGGCCGGAATTAGTGTGATAAACTCGGGTTAACGTTTCTTTTTTTCTCTTTCCTGAATTTTAGGAGATTATTTGAATAATAAGGGTCAGCAAGACCAAGCTTTTAAGCAGTTCGATAAGACTTTCAACAAAGAATTTTTGAACATGTATCATATGACAATAACAAAAAAATAGATTTCATTCTACCTACACTAAAAAAAACATCGTAATAATAAATATCTAACATAACAAAACATAACTCAATACCCTGAACTATTAAAGAAATTATGTTAATATGATAAAATTTATACACGAAACAAAGAAAAATTAATAAATAACATTTTAACATATAGTATACTAAAAACTACTTAAGACGCAAAAAAAAAAAGAATGAATAAATATCTTTACTATACACTGAAAAAAAAAAATAAATAATTAAATAATTGACTACTAGAAAAAATAAATAAATAAATAATATAATGATATATGCTATGAAAAATGAATAATACACAAAATTAAATGACTATTAAATAAACTGACAAAAAAAATAAAAAAAAAAATAAATAAAAAAAATTACTCTAATATATACTCTGATGAAAGAAAAAAAAACTATATAAATAAGTTACTAGAATTTACACTGAAAAAGAAAACTAAATAAATAAATAAATAAAATGACTAGTATAAACTCTGATAAAATAAATTAATAAATCAACTGATTAAACCATGTTCAAAAATTCGTTTTCTCTGATAAGGACAGACTGCACAGAAGGGTGTGTCACTTTGGTATGGCGAAAAAAATACTGTTCAGATTTAAAATTTAGTACCTGCCAAAAGATGCATTAGAATCATAGGAATAAGAATATATGAACAATTTTTCAAACTAGATGGTGTTTTGGCTCGCTAAACAACAAGGTTTATTTTCGAAAACTGTGTTTTTAGTACTTTTTCTGTCTATTGCTTGGATAGGGTTATAGTTAATCTGAGCTGATTTAACTAATTTAAATAATTTTGCTTAAAATATACAAACAATTAAAAAGAAAAAATTTAAGGCAATACAAATTAGAATTAAAAATTCGAAATCACTCAAAATTGTATTTTGATACAATTTTCAAGTGAGACAGATTTTAATAATTTTTTCTTAAATCAATTTTTACTTATCCAAAAAAATTTTAAAGGCTAACTTATGACACTGAAAAAGAAAATGACCCTCAAATTTTTTTGTAAGGAAACTTTTGGGAAATAACCATATCTAAAAAAGCATTAAAAAACGTTTTTTCGCCAAAAAATGCACCCTCTCTTTTAATAGCTCTACGTGGTTTTCTCATTTTCAATGACCCCTTTGAAGATTGTTACAATAAAATCCCATGAAAGTCTTTGTTCCTTATTGCCCATAATCAATAGCCTAAAACAAACGTTTTTGGTGTTCTTTTCAAGCTTTTTTAGCGAGCCAAAGCCAATAACTTAAACGAAAATTTCAAATGAAGAACTTAATTTTAATATGTAAAGCAGCTTTTTGGAGGTATTAGATGTGGAAATTCCAGAGTTGAAATAAATGACACACCCTAGCACAGGCTACATTCATATCACAGATTAGAGGGTTGTAGTACATATATATCACAGATTAGAGTGTTGAAGTACACTTATATCACAGATTAGCGTGGTGTTATTGCTTAATATCCTTGGCGTGGAATACTCCGATTGGTTTGCCTGCTAACTTTCTAGTTCGTTACTATTTTTACTTGCGATTATAGGTACTATAAGGCAAGTTTTGGATTCGTGCAAGAAAAAAATTTTGAGATAACAATCAAACATGATATTACGATGATAGAGAACACCAAAAAAGTGGGTGGCAAAATTCTGTCTGTCTGTCTGTTCGTCTACAGCCTAAATGGCTGGATCGATTTTCTTCAAACTTGGTACTTAGTGGTTTTTGGTGATTCTGCCGACACGTTTTTTTCATTTTTTTTTTTAGAACCAAAAATAACGGTACCTGTCATACATTTTTTTTTGGCAAATTTACATAATCGTATTTTTCTCAAAAACGGCTCGACAACTTTTCTTAAAAAAAATTCAATAAATTTATTTTAGTAAAGGCTTTCTTTGGGTGGAAAACCATTTTTCAAAAATGGTTATTAATGGTACCTCCCAAGGAACCGTTTTTTTAATTTTTGATTTTCTTCAAAATGGTATGACCGATTTCAATTATTTTTTTTATACAGAAGCTTCCAAAAAATGTTAATAGTTTTGTGTACCAACATTTTTGAAAAAATATTTTTTGGATTTTTAAAAAATATTTCAAAATTTTTTTTGGAAAACCAAATATTTCGAAAACGGCTTCATATATTTTTTTTGAAACTCGATATTTAAGACTTTTTTAGTACTCTCTAAAATATTTTTAGAAAAAATTTTACATTTATGAAAAAATAACGGTACCTTCCATACAAAAGTGAAAAAACTGCAAATGAAAATATTGTTTTGCTTGAAAACGACTCCTACGATTTTGATTAAACTTTTTTCATATACTAAAATTAGTACGATCTACCATCAAAAATTATAAAATTTTACACATAGCAACTATTAGTAGTACCTGTCATAGAACGTACTTTTTTATTTTGAGTTTTCTCGTTATCAGCTTAACGGATTTAAATGAATTTCTTGTATACAAATTTGAGATAAGATTAAATAATTTTGCATATCAAAATTTTCAAAAAAAAAGTTTTTGGATTTTTAAAAAAAGTTTAAAATTTTTTTTTTGAAAATTCGATATCTCAAAAACGGGTTGACAATTTTTTTTCAACTTTTTTTTATATACACATAAATATATAGTTTAAATCTGCATACCAAAATTTGTTCTTAAAAATGTTTTAAGAATTTTATATATAAAAAATTAATTTAAAAAAAAACCACTCCAACGATTTTAAAATTTTTTTTCCCATGCAATCATATTCCATCATGAATTAAGATGGCATACTTTTTTTTCACCTCAAACCGTCAAAAGAGTTGTTTTAGCTAATTTAAGTGTCGTATTTCATGCTTCTCTACATTTTTCTCTCATAATTTCCATGTTTGTATATTCAATTTTCTAAAACTTGCAGTGTCTTGAACATAAGAGCAAGTACGTGCGACCCAGTCGTGCATTTTATTTCCTACTGCTTTTATTATTCTGCACTCTACAAATTTGGGACATAACTTTGCTGTTAGGTACTTGGAAGTGTCGCTTAAGACAAAATTTCGCCTAAACACCTCTTGTCCGGGTACGTATTTCACATTCCGTGTCCGCATATTATAAATTTTGGCTCCTTTTTCGTTGGCCTTCAAAATGCTTTCTTTAACCTTTTCTCGGATACACTGCAACCTATTTTGCCTAGGTAGTGTCAACAGCTCACCATCACCTACCATCCCCAGTCTCTGTGTCAGCTCATACCCACTACCGTGGGTCATCATGTTTACCCCAAATAGGGAATAATACGGTGACACCCCAGTAGCAGCATGCACCGAACTCCTCAACGCGCCTGCGATATCACTAAGGTGAACATCCCAGTCGCGTTGATCCCCTTTCACATACGAGCGTATGGCAGCTAATAGTGTCCTGTTGACTCTTTCCGATGCATTTGACTGCGGCGAATAATTTGCTGTGCGGAAGTGTCGAATGCCATACTTTTGCAGCAAATTCTGGAACTCTTTTGCCAAGAATTGCTTACCATTATCCGAGTGGATGATCTGTGGTACGCTGAAGGCGTTAAAAATGTCATTTTGCAGGAATTTTATAATACTGCTCGTGTTCATAGATCTCAAGGGTTCCAAGAATACATATTTAGACAAATGCTCTAACACCACGAAAACATATGCGTTGCCCGCCTTAAATCTTGGGTATGGGCCCAAAAAATCAACATATAATTTTTGAAACGGACGGCTAATAGAGAATGTATTACTGATAGGGGGCCGAAGAGTTTGACAAGACGATTTACATTGTTTACATATATCACATTTCAAGACGTATTGCCTAATCTGAACAGTCATGTTTGGCCAGTAAAAATACTGACGGATGCGGTGAAGAGTTTTCGCCACTCCGCCGTGTGCTGCTTGTGGTGGATTGTGGGCCTTGGCTATTATTTCTTCGGTTAACCCTGAAGGTACCCATAACCGCCAATTATGTTCCAATAGCTCTTCTTCTCCTAATGGCAGTGACCGTTTGTAAACAAAATTGTCCTCTATTTTCAAATCTGGTAGTTCCTTTTGGTGCGACCGGATGGTGCTAATCAAACTTTTATATTCCTCAGACTGAAACTCGTCTGAAGACAGATCTATCAATGGATAGACCTCTGCGATTTCAATAATATCTAAGTGTGCCCGAGAAAGCGTGTCTGGCACGACATTTAGCGTTCCTTTTCGGTGCTCTATGTCGAAGGTATAGATTGCAGCTCAAGGCTCCACCTGGCCAGCCTCCCACTCAAATCTTTCATTTTCATCAGCCACTTGAGACTAGAGTGGTCTGTGATGACCATGAAATCCATACCCTCGACATAGGGCCTGAACTTTTTAATTGCCATCACTGCCGCCATACACTCTTTCTCGGTCACACTATAAATTTTTGGCAAGAGTTCAACTTTTGCGAAAAATAAGAAATCGGGACCTCTTCGTTCTTATCGTTTTTCTGAAAAAGAACTGCTCCTATCCCGGAGTCGGAAGCATCACACTGCACATAAAACCTTTTTTTAAAATCAGGATGAGTCAGTACAGGAGCCATGGTTAAAGCTTTTTTCAGGTCCTCAAAAGCTTTGATTGCCTCATCCGTCATTTTGAACTTGACATCCTTCTTCTTCAGGGTGTCTGTGAGAGGCGCGGTCAAGCTAGAAAAGTCTTTGATAAACCTTCTATACCACCCTGCTAGACCAAGTAGCCGGCGGACTTGCCTGGCATTTCGTGGGATTGGAAAATTGACCCCTCGACCATCGCTGGGTCGGTTTTCACCCTCCCACCACCAATGATAAAACCCACATATTTTAACTCTTTCAAGCAAAATTTTGACTTTTTAACGTTGATGGTGAGATTGGCTTTCCTCTAACACTCAGCCACTTCCCCCAGCAAGGTAATATGAGTCCCGAAATCTGGCGCGATGATCAACAAGTCGTCTAAATACACAAATACGTTTTCCCTGAGTCGTGCAGGAATCACCTTATCCATTAAACGGCAAAGTCTTTGAGCTGCATTACACAACCCAAATGGCATTACCGTGAACTGGTATAAGGGTCTTCCCGGTACCGCAAATGCAGTTTTTTCTCTACTCTCCTTTTCCTACGGTATTTGCCAGAATGCTTCCTTTAAATCTACACTACTTATAAAGTAGGTATTAGGTAGACGACTGATAAGCCCCTCGACATGAGGAAGAGAGTTAGCGTCCTTTTTGCTTAACGCGTTGACCTTACGAAAATCCAGGCAAAAACGATACTTGATAGTATTGTTTTCACCTGGCTTCTTAATAAGTACAACAGGCGAGCGCCAAGGACTCTTGCTCTCCTCTATAACGCCGAGCTTAAGCATTCGGTCTATTTCCTGGTACAAAAGGGCTTGTACCGATGGAGAAATAGGGTAGTGACGCTGCTTGACAGGCTCCGCGTTCCCGGTATCGATAACATGTTCCATTAACGTTGTTTTTCCGAGACCGTGTCGGTCATAATCAAGAAATTTCTGCTCGACCACCTCTAATGCAGGTCGCTGATCCGAAGTTAGTTTGTGAGCGTTCGACAAATCCGCCTCCGGAACAGAAACAGAACTTATAATGTTTGGCGCTCTGTAACTTCTTCCAAAAATCTACCCCAAGTATAATTCTTGTTCTAGATTTGGGACCAGATACAAGGTCATACTATGACTTTGACCTTTAAACGATACATCCGTTTGAACTTTTCCAGTAATGCTTTGGCTTTTGCCATCGACAGTTTTTACACCAGCTTTATAGGGGAAAATTTCCATTTTTGAAGTTCTAACAAATTCCTCACGCCCTTTTCCCAAAATACTTATGCTGGCCCCGCTGTCTAAAAAACCGAGGGTTTCTTTGCCAGCAATCCCCACTTTTGCATAAGGTCTGGGATCTGTTGTGATTTCTAGTACTGTTGACGATATATTTTTCCTCATTTCCTTTCTAATCTTATATCTATTTCTCGTTTTCAAAATTTTTTTAGTAATTGTGCCGCTATTTCCATTAAAAATTCTATCTCTTGCCAACTTATATTCCTTTAATCTAACATGCAATGGTTTAATCTCAAATATTTTTTATTTTCTTCTCCCCAGGTTTTATCTTTACGGGACAAAATCCGAATCTGGGACTTTTTACTTGGACTATCTAAGTCTCTTTTGGTTGTGACGGAGGTGTTTGGGTAGAATAAGACTCCCCCCTCGTTGTTGCATTCCGAGACCGGTTTTCCGGATTGCACCGGGGACATTTAGGTGTTATAACCCCATCCTGGCCGCAGCAATAGCAAAAGATGCTTCTCGTGGTGGAAGGGCAATTCATAAACGTGTGGCCACGAAGCTTATAGTTCCAACACGACATTGAACTAGGATCCGTGGCACCACGAGTAGCCTTTGGCCTAGCCCCAGTGTGCTGAAAAGCCGCAAGGTGATCGTCCCCGAGATACGCCTCCTCACAATCCAGCTCGTTCGCCATGTACCGACCAGGTGGCCATTGGTACACGAAAGCCTCTCGATCTTTGTAAGGAAACGCATACTCGGCTTCCTTGCATGCCATTCGCAACTAAATAAAATAAATAAATTGAGTGGCGCAACAGCTCATAGAGAACCAGGGCCTAGTGACTTACAACTCTCAACCATTCCTGTGTGCGTGTTATTGGCAGGAATGGAATGGAGGGGACCTACAGTTTTTTGCCGAGTCCGAACGGCTAAATGAGCAGCACTTATTCATGACAAGTATACTCTTGGAGGATTTGTCAGTTCCTCGCAAGAGGCAGTACTTCGGATAAAACATTTCTGTTTTTAGGTGGCACGGCTGGGAATCGAACCCACACCTTCGGCATGACAGTCCTACGCACTAACCATCACGCCACGAGGTACTGCCATTCGCAACTGGTCCAGCGTAAAGATTGGTTGGGGGTATACCAACCGACTAATCCTATCATTTAGGTTGCGCTTCAGGATCCGTACGAGATCCAACTCTGGAATGGGAACCCTGAGTTGAGATCTCCGCTTGTTTACTGCTGCAAAGAAATCATCGCTGGACTCTCTGACGCCTTGCTTACGGTCTGACACTTCCCTCATAATCTCGTAATCGGACTTCGAATTCCGATATTGGCGCATAAATGCGTCCCGAAGCATTGGCCAATCGGGGCGATAACTGGACCGCTGAAACTGCCAGTACCAATCATGCGTGGCGCCAGAAAGCAGGAGATGAAGATCTCTCAGGGTTTCCGTCCATGGACACGCATACTGAGCCTGAAGCGTTTCCAGTCTGAAGACGAAATCCTCCACGGTGAGTACATCCAACTTCCCATCAAACTTAAGACCCCATTTGTCAATTTTGATAGGATTTCTTCCATTCGTAGGTACAAAAGCGAGAGGATGCTGGAGATACGCACCGGAAGAATTTCGACTCTGAGCATTATGATGGATGTTCGGTCGGTATGCCACACCATCGGACCTACTTTCCCAGTTAGGCCGCGGTTGAGTATTCCCATTGGAATTACCCACCGGTACAAAGGTTCTAGCTCCAGGATCCAGCTGCGGATGACGAAAAGGTTCTGGATTGGCTAGTTGGTTCGAATAGTGCCCAATTGCCGCAGCCACAATGGGGGTTTGGCCCCTGCTTCCCTGAGGTAGTGTCGCGTGTGTATTTTGTTCTCTCATCTCAACAAAGTTCTTCCTCATTTCTTCTTTTAGAGCCTCCGACTACTCCCCCTTGAGAGAGTTCGTATACCGCTCACAAGCGCTGACCACTGCCATGTTTATCGCTGCAATAATTTTAGCGGAGATGCCTACCTCGGAGCGATTCGGATCACTCTCGTTCGCCACCTATTGCGTTACTTACTTAAGGTGGCGCTACAGTCCGGGGTGGACCAGGGCCTCAACCAACAAGCTTCTTCCAGCCGGCTCGGTTTCTAGCTAGCTGTCTCCAGTTTCGCACGCCAAGTTGGTTGAGGTCCTCTTCCACTTGCGTGCGCCACCTTTTACGCTGTCCACCTCTACTGCGTTGTCCCACGGGGTTGGATTCAAAGACTTTCCGGGCCGGAGCATTGGTGTCCATTCGCTCTAGATGACCCAGCCGTCTCAGTCGTTGGCTTTTCACCTTTGTGGCTAGGTCGGTGTCGCTGTACAGCCCATACAGTTCGTTGTTGAATCTTTCTTCTTCTCCATTCCCCATCTATGCAGACGGGACCAAAAATCACCCGGAGAATTTTCCTCTCAAAACAGCCTAACGCGTTCTCATCCACTGTTAGCAGTGTCCATGCCTCTGCACCATACATCAGGACCGGGATGATAAGCGTCTTATACAGGGACAGTTTAGTTGCTCGAGAGAGGGCTTTGCTTCTCAATTGCCTTCTTAGCCCAAAGAAACAGCGATTGGCAAGAGTAATTCTTCGTTTGATCTCAGCGCTGGTGTCGTTCGCTGAGTTTATAGCGGATCCTAGGTAGACAAAGTCTCTGACTACCTCAAAATTATAGCTGTCTATAGTGACGTTCTGTCCGAGACGTCGGTGTTGGGTGTCCTTTCTTGTGGACAGCATATATTTTGTTTTGCTTTCATTCAACGTTAGACCCATCTTCTTGGCTTCCTTCTCAATGCTCACAAAAGCACCACTGACATCACGCTTTGTTCGTCCGATTATGTCAATGTCGTCAGCGTAAGCGAGTAATTGGACGGACTTTTGAAAGATTGTGCCTCTGGTGTTGACGTGAGAGCTTTGCACTATTCTTTCAAGAACGATGTTGAAGAAGTCGCATGACAGCGCGTCGCCTTGCCTAAAACCTTTTTTGACATCAAAGGTGTCGGTGAGGTCTTTGCCGACCTTGATGGAGCAGCGTGCATTCTCCATCGTCATCCTGCACAAACGGACGAGTTTGGCAGGGATGCCAAAACTAGACATTGCTCTATATAGCTCTTCTCTATAGATGCTGTCATACGCGGCCTTGAAATCGATAAAAAGGTGGTGGGTATCGATTTGGAACTCCTGGGTTTTCTCCAAGATCTGCCGTAGTGCGAATATTTGGTCGATGGTGGACTTCCCTGGCCTAAAGCCACACTGATATGGACCTATCAGGTTATTGACGAATGGCTTCAGGCGTTCACAAAGTACGGCAGAGAAGATCTTGTAGGCGATATTAAGAAGACTGATGCCTCTGTAGTTGGTGCAGTCCAGAGGATCGCCTTTCTTGAGGATCGGGCAAACAATACTGAGGTTCCATTCCTCGGGCATGCTTTCTTCCGACCATATTTTACAGATGAGCTGGTGCATACTCCTAACCAATTCATCGCCAGCCGCTTTGAATAGCTCAGCCGCAAGGCCATCAGCTCCAGCAGCTTTATTGGACTTAAGTTTAGATATGGCTATCCTCACTTCGTCAAGATCGGGTGGACGGAATTGTTGGCCTACGTCGTCCAGGTTGAATGGTGCAATTTGCATGGTAGCGGAATTCGGTTCGTCATCGCCGTTATACAATTTGCAGAAATGATTTTTCCATATCCTCAGCACCGACTGCGTTTCCACCACGATGTTCCCCTGATCGTCCTTGCAGGCTTCGGTTCGGGGTTTGTAACCTTGTGAGGTTCTTTTTACTTTTTGGTAAAACTTCCGAACTTCATTCCTGCAGTGGCATCCCTCTAATTCCTCGATCGCACGCTTCTCATGCTCTTTCTTTTTCTTTCTAAGAAGCTTGTGTTCCTCTTTCCTCTTCTGCTCGTAGAGCTCGCGAGCAGCTCTGGTCCTTCTATGCAGCGCCGCTTTGTATGCCTGTTGTTTGGCTGCATGTACTTGCCGGCATTCCTCGTCGAACCAGGGGTTTCGATGTGGTGGTCGTGCGAAGCCCAGCACGTCAGAGGCGGCATCTCTGATGGCTTCCTGGCAGTTTTTCCACTGGTTCTCGATGTTTGCAGTTGGCGGCAAAGGACTAGTTAAGAGGGCGCGAGAGACTCGATCGGAAAAGGACCTGGCGATTTCTTGCGACTGTAGCCGTCCGACGTTGGACTTCCTGACAGTATTTCCCTGTTTTGGCTTTGGTCTGGATATCCGTAGCATTACCTTTGCTACAACGAGGTAGTGGTTCGAGTCAACGTTGGCTCCTCGGAACGTTCGGACATCCTTGATGCTGGAGGAGTGCCTTGCGTCGATCGCAATGTGGTCAATTTGGTTGGCGGTTGATTGACCAGGAATTCGCCATGTCCCCTTATGAATATCGAGATGCGGGAACTGCGTACTAGCTACCACAACGTTTCGCCCCGCAGCAAAGTCAACCTATTGCGTTACCCGAACACAGATTTCCTTGACCTGTCGTCGTTATTTTTACCGGGTCCGATGGTTGCTCGCCCTCCATCCTTCCTCCCGCCTCAGTCAAGTTGCTATACGCAGGGGACTCTAAGGATTGCGTTGTGCTTCCTTGGTGACTTCCGGCAGCGGGAAGTTGGGGTGGAGGAACCGAAAACAACGGAGGGGCTTCTTTATTGTTCCCTAGCTCCTTGGTTGGAGAACGTGTGACAGGCATGGTTACTTGATTTATTATTTTCTTGTAGTGTGAACGTGTGACAGTACGATTTTCGTGGTATACTATTTTAGTTACTTCTTTTTTTCTTTCAGGGTTCATTACCTCATGGCTCATGCAACGAACTGGCTACAATCAACTTTCCTGGAGCCGAAACTAAAAAACTTAACAGCCTAACAAAAAAACAATCCTTTATCTAAATAGAGCTTACTAACTACAACCTATATCAGCGGTTCCCAAACTTTTTAAGCCGTGGAACCCTAAACAATGCCCAAATATATTTCGGAACCCCATCCTGACAATAGCAAACAATGAAAAAGAACACATTTCAACATCAATTTTTTGTTTAATGTGAAGAATGTATCTGTTTCATTGTTTGATTTATATGTAATTGTTTTTAAATTAACTTCTATGACCGAAAGTCGTATTCGCATATCAGGGGCAGCGTCCAGCCTCCATCTGTATTTAGTTTTTGTGTATGTATACGCTGAAAAGCAAAAGGTTGCAAATTTAATATAGCTTTCTTGGCAAGCTCAGGGAATTCATTCTTAATACCAATGTAAAATTCGTTTAATGATACAGAATCAAATACAAATTTTAATGAAGAGGAGCTCTGCAGATCTATCAGGAATTCGTATTCCCACAATTTGCCGTTTTGAGCACAAATTGACTGGATTTTTCGAATTAGATAGTAAGACGAAAACCAATGATTTCTCGAAGACGAATGGAGGTATTTGAAAGATTCAAATAGAATTTTGAAGTAAAATGTTCACACTTCAGAATGACCATAAACATTTTTTCGAAAAAAAAAAAATACCTCGAGAAAAAAATATAACTTCAAATTTGCATACAAAATGCATTTTTTTTAAATCTTTAGATTCGAATATCTCAAAAAAGTAACGTGCTAGAGCAGTTCCAAGGCCAGATTCGAACTCAGCGCATCAAAGACCATCAGAAAAGTATACATTGGTTCATTTTAGAGATAAAGGTTCAAATTTTCACACAAAATAATTTCTTAGCGCTTTCGAGTGGATTTTCGAAAACAGTAAAAATACATCAATTTTCGACTAGCGCTTGAGTCCGAATGGGTTGTCGCAGAAAAAAACCTTGAATAGAGATTTATTGGAAATTGTGTATACTGTGTATACTTTCAATGGTTGTTTGATGTAATTTTCGAATAGTTGGTAGTTTTCGAGCCATTCGTGAAAAACTCCCAAGGAATGCAGTTTTGCATCATTATTTGCGTTTTTTTCTATGTTGCGTCACGAAAGAGCGCTCCAGAGATTTGTTCAGTGAGACAAGAAATCTCACCTGTGCAGTGAGATTTTTTGCGGAGATTATTGAAATGAAATTTTTTTGGATTCATTTCTCAATGTTTTTTCTCAACTAAAACAGTTGTTTACTTCACAGCTGAATTGCAATTTCTCGTGATGTGCAAATACGAAATTGATAAAAAAGTACAAAATAAAGGTTGTAAGTTGATAAAAATGAAAATTAATTGAAATTAGTATTATTTTTCATTCATTTGATAGAGTTTTGTGATTTAAAATTTAAACATTTGAAGCAAAATTGAAATTTTGTTTCCTGAACTTCAGGACGAGAATTATAACGCATGTTTTTTATATAATGGAACGGAGAATCTTGTCCCACCAAAGCATTTCGCCTCCGTCGACTTGACATTGAGCACTCAGGGAGATTTTATTTGGTGAGACGCGCCTACTGTAATTGGTTTTTCCTGCAGAGCTGTAGCAGTTTCGTTGATCTTCTCGAAAATGTCAGTAAGATAAGCTAATTTCGTAATCCATTGCTTATCATGCAATACATCAAAGAGGTTTGCAGTTGAAGACATATTTTTTCCAGCTTGAACACATTCAACTCATCACGAAGTTGAAATAACCTGGACAAAGCTTTCCCTCTGGAAATCCATCGGATTTCAGTATCAAGAAGGAGCGATTCGTACTGACTGCCCATATCTTTACACACTAATTTAAAAAATCTCAATTGGAGAGGACGACTCTTTACAAAATTTACTATTTTCACAGCTTTACCGAGAACTTTTTTTTTAATCAGTTGGCATTCTTTTCATAACAAGTGCATAACGATGGAAAATACAATGACTGCTGTTACTTCTAGGAGCAAAGTTTTTCATATTTAAAACAACCCTTTTTACCTTTCTCACCATTGCTGCGGCTCCGCCGCTGCATATATCAATACATTTTCCTACTTCAATTAAAAAATATAAACTTCAAAACAAAATTTTATTCAATTTTTGTTTGTGGAAATTTTTAAATTGTTTTCTTTTATTGTTTGTATTTTACTGTTTATACTTCAAGAAATTTGTGGAACCCTGAAACCGCGGAACACACTTTGGGAAACGCTGACCTATATCACTAAACTACCTATGTATATATATATTATCTTACTTGTAAATTTATATAATATTTTTTTTTTGCTTTATTTTTTTTGTTTTGTGATTTTGTTTGCTTTTTTTTACTGTTATTTGTATTTCTATACTATGTTTATATAATGCTAAACTACCGCTATCTATAAGTAACCTAAATCTAAAATTTACCTAATACCTATAATTTTAAACTTTACCTACTAATATCTAAATATGACCTTATGTAGTCAGCTATAACGAAAAAATATACATATATTTAAATAATGAACTTCCAAACGTATTTTTGATTATTTTCGGATATAATTTTCCTTCTGAAATTTTATAACTTCTTATTTTGCTTCTATTAATCTCTTTATCACGGTGTAACGAAAACCCAGAACACTTCTGTAAACCTTTCACGTTTTCCCTTATTTTGAAACTTTTCTGTTTTTTTTTTTTTTCTTTTTAACTCTGTTTGTGACTTAATAATTTGATTTGCTTCTCTCATGTTTTGCGGAGGTGTTTTGGTCAGCAATGAATGGTGGCGTTTTTTTCCTCCCTGAGGATGTGACGTTGCAGCGATTTGCTTGAATTTACTTCCCTGAGGTTGGTAGCCAAAAAAAAATAAAAATAGAAAACCTAAAAACACAAATGTTACATTCGCTGTTACCGTCAGAACTGGAAATCTTCGTCGCGATTGATCAGGCTTTCTCTAGAGCTATCCCGATCAAGAATTACGCTTCTTTCCACCTCTGACCGCAGCAAGCAATGTAAACTAACACAGGACATTAATCACACTCGCTTCCAAGTTCAACTTCTCTTCGCAATTTGATAGGTACGTCTTAAACCTTCCATTCAAAGACATACGAGAAGCTTTACCCGGAATTGGGTGTCATTACACACATAGTAACATTACTTATAGATGTTTCCACTGACAACCTCGAAACTCCTTGTCTGGTATGCAAATTCGCTTTCCTGAACAAGGCTTATAAGTCGTTTCGATGATGCCAGTGGCAACCCCCAGGAGTAACCTGGACAACTGACAAAGACAAAAATCGAGCTCTTACGTTGGGCGCCATTTGTAACGGGGCAATAGGATGAGGACCTGGGAATAGGGATTGGGCATTTGAAAGGAAAAGAAAAAGGAACCGGAAAGGGGGTTGAGACTGGAAGCGGAAAAGGAAATAATTTGCCTATAATAGGGCAAACCCGGGGCATAAACGAAAGGAAATTAAAGGGAACAGGTCAAAATTCTGGTTTCAAAATTCTTCTTTTCAAAATTCTGTTTTTTTCCAAAAAATTCTGCTTTTCAAAATTCTGTTTTTTTTTATTCTGTCCGACGAAATTCTGTTTTTCAAAATTCTGTGTTTCAAAATTCTGCCAATTTGCTTTACGAAGAAGAAAATTCTGCTAATTCTGTTTTTCCTTAAATATAATCATTTATTATCAATTTTTAATTTTTCGAGGGAAGAGCGTATCGACAACGGATTACTGAAAGTGGAAAGAGCAGTTTTTTTTGCAAGTTTTTTCACTAAATTGCCAGAAACTTGCACACATTTTTCTATTGCACGTGGTTCGTGGTTGTGTTGACCTGACTTTTTTACGATGGCATGGACATCTCCATTCAATTAAGTCACCAATCTTCCATTGCACTTATCTTTTATTCGATAAGCCCAATTATAGTTTTTACATTCCGATACTTTTTCCAAATACAAAAAATAACCGTCAACGCACAACTTGTCTTTTCCTTTATTGGATTTTACCATCGAAATATTCATTTTTATATATTTACACAAAACACAGTCCGCAATATTACAAGTTAACCGGTTGACCAACGATTAAGCAATATTGTCCTTGAATTTTTATTGAAATATTCAAAAAATAAAGAGATCTCAGAATGTAAAAAAAAAAATATTCTTTGCTCTCAGCCGCATACTTTGAACAATATTGCCATCAAATCAACAAATATACGCCAACAAATTATTTCCATGAACAAAATGTTGTACACAAATTAAGTTCTGTTTTTTCGTAATTCTGTTTTACAAAATTCTGCAAATAATACAAAAGTCGTATGGAAAATGTTAAAAAGCGCGCGCTTTTTTAACATTTTCCACACGACTTTCTTATTATTTGCAGAATTTTGTAAAACAGAATTATGAAAAACAGAATTTTGAAAAGCAGAATTTTGAAAAGCAGAATTTTGAAAAACAGAATTTTGAAAGCAGAATTTTGAAAAGCAGAATTTTGAAAGCAGAATTTTGAAAACAGAATTTTCACATAGGCAGAATTTTGACCCCAACCCGAAATTAAAGAAGATAGGAAAGGGAAGGGTCTGAATGTTCAGCGGAAGTGCAATGGCATGCTGGCGACGCGCGGCTTATCTCGCCGGATGTAGGGGGGGATCTTGCACCTCCTCTGAACCTCACCTCGCTACAAAAAAAAACATCATGCCAATAATTTTCGTATTCCCTCGTACGTTTGGCTACCACCCTCCGAGCATCGGTTGGTGTTAGTACCAACAGGCCTTCCCTCACCACTCCTGGAATCTGGGGGCCGAATTCTCATCACATTCCCCTGGTAAGCTTACCATTCGCCACCACGTCACACCTCACCGTTCATATTCTGCTCGTCCTCCACACCCCCTGAAATTTTAGAAACCTACCAAATCATTGGGCCCAGAAAAACACCTTCGGGTGGTGTGGCTTACAAGGTTTCATTTATTTAATAAAAACTAACTATTAATGCTAAAACTCATTATGACCTACTATACTGATATACAAAAAATAACAAAATGTGAAAATTAAAGGACTTTGGTTCATTCGACTTCATAGGTCTTTTCCAAGAAAAAAAGCAATAAAAAGGAGATATATTAAGTATAAAAAAAAGTTAAGCATGAAGAAGTATAGAAAAATTTAAATGATGTTTGATAAAATAATAGTAGCAAAAAAATATTAAAAATCATTAAAATTATGATAAATAACAAACAAAACAGGTAAAAAAAGTAACAATGTAACCAAAATTGCAAAAATAGGGAGAAAGTTGCACTTTCCGTTGGTGGACCTTTCTGTCGCACTAGGTGTGGCACGCCTCTGGCTATTCAAAACAAAAGGGGGGCCCAGCACCAAGACACCACCCACCGACAATAAAATATGGGGTCGAGCCTAGCCTTGTCCGTCACCTCCTCTGCGAAGACCAACGGTCTTATACCCGGAACCTACCTAAAGAGCGCTCTGTAGGGGGGCTGTACGCATTCGCGGTAATTCCCGTCGCGACACTACTCGGAGGAATCTTGCTTCGCCCTGCCGACTTGTAGTTACAACGGCACCTTCACCCTTTTCTCACCCTTTCAATCACTTCAGGCGCGGATCCAGGAATTTAGCTTGGGGGGGGTCATGATATTGAAACATCATACCTAATTTTAACGGAAATCTCTTGAAATAAAGGGTGCGGTTAAATTTTAAGGGCCGATGTTGAATGTGAACCACACCTAAATGTCAAGTTTTTTCTGCATTACATTTGACATTTCTCAATTTCAGACTACCTCAATTTGAACCATGGAAAGATACACAGTCGAACAACGCGTTAAAGTTATTCAGGCTTATTATGAAAATGAGCGTTCAAATCAAATCAGTCAATGATCAATTTTGAAGAAAATCATCTTCAGTGATGAGGCACATTTTCACTTCAGTGGATTCGTCAATAAGCAGAATTGCTGCATTTAAGCAAATGATAATCCAAGAGTGATTGTCAAAAAACCAATGCACCACAAAGAGTGACTGTTTGGTACGGTTTATGGGCTGGCGGCATCATCGGGCCGTATTTTTTCCAAAATGAGGGCGGTCAGGCAGTTACTGTGAATGGTGTTCGCTATCTAGAGATGATAACGAACTTTTTATGGACCGAATTGGAAGATATGGATGTGGACGATACGTGGTTTCAACAGGACGGTGCCACTTGCCACACAGCTAACAAAACAATGGCTCTTTTGCGCGACAAATTCAATGGCCGTATCTCACGTGGTGGCGATGTCAATTGACCGCCAAGATCATGTGATTTGACACCGTTGGACTTCTTTCTTTGGAGTTATTTGAAAGAAAAGGTGTACGTCGATAAGCCAGCAACAATTCAAGAGCTAAAGGATGAGATAATTCGGCACATTAACGGCATAGAACCTCAATTATGCCTCAGCGTCATCGCAAATTTGGACCATCGGATGGAGGTGCCGCCGAGATCGCGGAGGCCATTTGGCCAATATTTTATTCCATACATAATTGAACCATACCAATATTATCATACTAAAAAGAAATGACAATAATTTCCTAAATAATTTGTGTTCTATTCAAAATCAACATCGGCCCTTAAAATTTAACAGCCTTGAATTTTCTACATTTCTGGTGATTAGAAAAAGTCTAATTTTATCATGACTTCATAACAGTTGAAGGCATGATGAGAGATCTTTGCCGCTCTGCCGCTTACTACGTGACCAGGCCCTAAGACTGTATCGGACTCATGCTTAGAGTAATAGTGCACAAATTTCTTGTTGCTGGAAAACTTAGTTATCAACAAGATTAAGCTCCATTTCATACTTTTCAGACAATTATGAGAGTATGATGAACATAAAAGATTGGAAGCAAAATTTACAATCTAAACAAAAAAGTTGACAGTAACTAAAAAAGGAAAAGTGTCAATATGAAACAAAAAGCTAGAAATAATTGCAAATATGTGGTGAAATCCATGCCGATGACGAAAAGTAGAAACCTGTTAGCAAAGAGGAGGGTATTTTCTTACATGGATTTTTTTTTAAATTTCGTTACAAATTTGAGTACTGCACTAAGTATTTGCACTTAATTTTTTTATTATAAATACAACTAAATTTGTTTGGAGTTTTTCAATGCGTTTTTCCAACATTCCGTTATAAATCCAGGTATCTCCTAAAATAATTGGAATTTATTAATTTTATTAATTATGGAATTTTTTCAAAGCCTTTTTTTCAAAATTCCATTTAAAAATCCAGGTACTGTACCAGGAGTCTGTTATAATTTTTCTAGTAAAACAGAGTATAATGATTTACATAATAAAAGAGGCAGACACACTGATCTTGTTAAAACTGTTTTTTTTTTGTTTGCTTTAGAAATGCAGGAGAGTTTGTATGGAGTTTTTTAAAGCCCTTTTTCAAAATTCCGTTATATTACCAAGTACTACAACAGATGTCTGCTATAGTTTTAACAAAATAGAGTATTAGGATTCACATAATGGAGAGGTGTGGACATACATAATGGCTTTTGTTAAAACTTTTTTGTTTGTTTTTGAAATATATCGGAGCTTGTATGGAGTTTTCAAAACCTTTTTTTCAATATTCCATTATAGATTCTGCTAGATTTGTTTTCTAATGAAAAAGAGCACCTATACATATTTATATATCAGAGAGGCAGACATATTGCTTAAGTACAAAATAAGCTGTCTTTGCTTTGAAATACAGTGGTTTTTGTATGGAAATTTTTTTAAAATTCCGTTACAAATCTGGGTACTGCACCAAGCACATAACTTTTTTTTAATAAATTAAAATTAAGTATTTAAAAGACAGAACATATTCCTGTGAAAATTGTGGTTTTTTAAACTTTAGAATACAGTTGAACTTATATGGAGATTTTTAAAGCCTATTTTTCAAAATTCAATTAAAAAACTAGGAACTTCACCATTTGTCTGCCAAAATCTTTTTTTCAAATATAAAAATTAACAGAAAACACAATTTTTTTTAATTTGAAAAGAAACAGTGAAACGTGAATGGAGATTTTTCCTTATTTTTGTATCTCAAAATTCCGTTAGAAATCCAGGTACTGCAACTGCTGAAATTATTTTTTTTTTTGATTATACCTATTTACTATTTTTTATTAAAATATAAAAGACCTGAAGGTATTACTCCAAGATGTACTACACCCTATGCCTGCCTTTACTATTTTTGAATAGAAACAACTTTAAAGTCTAACATATCAAAGGGGTGGACAAACTGCTATCACGTTTTGAGGTAGATTTTTTTTGACTTTTTTTAACCCGGTGGAATGCCCATTCCATGTTCAGGAAGTCTAATAGAATGGCTTCACTTATCGTACAGAAATACCGTAAGCCTGCCGACCACTGGCTCTTAGACTATAATCACCGCATATGAAAACCATGACTGGTGGACACCCTATATATATTATCTAAGAGGGTGCGTGTCCAGGGCTACCAGTAATTTTTGTAAAAATTTATTTCTTGACCATATCATTACGAAGCTAGAATTTGCTAAGGAAAACAGAAGCTAACCATTACATTAATAGGTCATGGTTTTCGTATAGTTTACTAAAATATATGGAATTACCCAAAAAGTTTATCTCTGTCTTCTAATGTGTTGAATAACAAGTAAAGATTGCTCGTATTTCTTCTTTTCTCTGGAGCTCTGGGGGGGGGGTCATGACCCCCATGACCTCCCCCCTGGATCCGCCAATGGTGTGGTTGAATGTTTCTTATTTGGTCCCTTTATGGCGACCATCAGTTACGTTGAATACGATTTTTTTGGGTATGGAAAACCAAAATATGGCGGCACCGACTAGTGCCCTTGGCGCAGGCGCGGACCCAGGATTTCGTTCAGGGGGGGGGGGAATTTTCATGAGTTTCCACAATCTTGATGAAGTCTACAGAAAATTGGAGTACACTTTATACCACTCTCTACACCTGGTCAAACAAACCGATGTGTGTTTGAAATTTGAAGAACGCAATTACTTCTTCCATAACTGCTATACAGGTGTCTCGAACAGCGGTTACTTTGGAACTTTGTGAAATGAAGCTAAGCACTTTGTGGCTGTAGCATGGTGTGTTTGTAGCGTTTTTGGAATCTCTCTGGATCTCTGTAACACCACCTCAAATTTCGGAAAGCCATAATGGCACATCGGTATGTTACTATTCCCACTCATTACTTTCTAGTTCGAGTGAAAGTTTTAGCCTCCTCTTTAGCTGTGACAAGATAATTGGCCAATGGCTTTGCAGGTAAAGGCCATTTTCGAAAAAATCATCCGCGTCAAAACGCATTTGCAGAATGTTCTCAAATGTCGTTTTGTTCGAAAATTCAAATACAAGTTTTTCTGCATACGCATTGTGTTCGATGAGCATTGAGCTGACGACAAAAATATTAAGAAGACAGAGAACATGTCAAATCTACTTGCAAGAAAATTGAGTGAAGTTGATAAAAAAGACTTTGTGCAAACAAAAGCAATATTCACGTCAAAAAATAACAATCATTTAACATACGAACTGACGTTGGCCGTTTTCGAAAAGGTCAAATCAAAGTCAATGTGATCATCAAATGAGGAAGTGAATCGATTTGAAAATTTACAAGAATATTGATGCTTTAAAAGTCTACAAATTTGCATACCAACGGAAGCCATGGAATCAATATTTGCAAAGAAAAAAATAATTTACGAAAAGACCACAAAACGTCGGTTTTTAGTACATTTTTTAAACTGTGAACGGTAAAAAACAATAATTTTTACAAAATCTTAAAAAAATCTTGTAAAACGCTTTCTCAAATTTCCAAAACTGTCTTTGAATTTTTTATAACATCATTATTTGCTGAGATATTGGCAATCAAGGCTAAAAGTATCGTTTTTCATTCAAAGTCAAATAACCATGCAAAACAAAATTGCACGACAACAAAAAAAAACTGAATTAAAGTTGAATAAACAAGGTATCTGATCATTACATTTGATTGACTCAAAAAAATGTATCCATAGAAATGAGGACCTTCAAAAAAAATTTTTAAAAATAATTTTTTTGTCTCGTCTCATTGTTTGCAATAACGCAATAACGGTACTTAAAAAAAAATTTGTTTGCAAATAATTCCCGAAACAAAAAATATAAAGCTGTAAAATGCTTTTTGTTTCAACTCAACACGAATACTCGTCACAAAGATTTTTTTTTACATTTACATTAGTTTTTATTGAACGGAAATTAATATTTACAATTGGTTCTTAATTCTATTTTTATATTATTATTACATTGACATTTTAATTTGTTTTGGCACATAAGGGGCTTAATTTTATACATTGTTTTATTTTTATAAAAATTATTTAAAAGATTGTGATTGATGGTTATATACTATTTAATACTATGAAGATGATTCATCTCGGGTTGTTCAAATCCGGTTGTCTTTTGGAAGAATGTGGGGTTTCGGTGGCTTCTAGCCACGGTGATAGTTTGACGCTGTATCTTCGTAAAATTGAATTGCCTCGTCGTCGTTGATAGGAATAATTCCGTTGTCCAGTAGTGCTGTAACATCAAGGTATCGTGGCTCGGAGTGTCTCTCTTCACTTGTGATGATTCTCACCAGAGGGTTTGGATGATTGCTTAGGTTGTTCGTCAGTCTTTTGGCAGCACTGATCATGTATTTGTCAAGGGGTGTTATTCCGGATGCCTCGTAGAGACGCTTGTTGCTGAAATGTTTTCGCCGCCGTTGGTCGAAGTGGAGTCCCGTGCAGATCCGCAGGATCTTCCTCTCGAACACTCCCAGTTTCTTCATGCTGTTTTTGGAAATAGTAAACCAGACAGGAAAGCAGTATGTGATGATCGGTCTGAGAAGTTGCTTATAGAGAAGCAACTTCGTCCTTTGGCTGAGTCCATTCCTTTTCCGCAATAGGGGGTGGATGCGGTGGAAAGCGTAGTTTGCTTTCTTCAGAACAGCTGTGACATGCGGATTGAAGCGTAACCTCTCCTCGAAGTTTACACCCAGATATTTCACCGATGGTTTGGTTGTCAGTTGCGATCCGTCAGGCAGATTGCTTGTCACAAAGATACAGCTCTTCAAAAAACACTAAAAGAAATGAAATAAAAATTTGTTCCTTTAATTTCGTTGACTAGTGTATTATCAGGGCCAGCTGATTTCTTGTTTCTTAGAGATGATATGACGAGTTCTATAGAGTTTGGCGAGGTAAAATTGGGATTATTGTCGGAGTCAGATTTATTAGAGGGGGAGAAGTCAGTAATTAGTAAATTGGTGTTCCATGAGTCAAATGCGCTATTCACCGTGTTTACTTCCAGAAGATTCACAGAATCTGCTTGCGGTGTTTTCAGCGAGAAGGCATTGGAGAAGAATGCTTTGAAAGCATCTAGTTTTTCTAGAGGGGTTGTAAAGACTTGATCATCTGCAGTGAGGTCATGCTGGAGACTGTGCGACCTGTTTTTGCGGCCGGAGATTTGGTTAATAACCTTGAACACATTAGCGGAAGGGTTTAGGGAATTCAATTTTTTTCGAAATTGATCATTTAGTTCAATTCTGACCCGGTCTTTAATTATTTTGCTGAGACAGCTGATTCTGGCCGCCAAATCATTATATTCAAGGCTACAACGATCTCCAAAATGGTGGTAGATTCGCTTAAGAGTCTTTTCCCAGTTTTTCCTAGTTATGAATAGATTTAACGTGTCATCGGAAATGTTTCCATGGTTAACCTAATTTATTTTAGTTTTGCTATGAGTGGAGATACAATCTGAGAGGGAGTTGGATACAGAGGATATAAAGTCATCGATTTCTGTGTTTGTCAGATTTCTATCAGTAGGGATATCCAGCGCCACGAGACTTGCGTTCAGAGAGCTGTTAAAATTTGACCAGTTTGTGTCCTTGAAACAGGTGAAATTTCTAGGTGGGGAAGCGAAGGGAGAAACGTTTTGGATGTTCATGTAGACAGAAAAATAGTCCGAGATGGCGTCGAGGGTAAGACAAAAAAGATTTGAATTCGTGGACCTCAAATTTGCAGAAATCAGGTACAAATCTATGTGGGATCCGTAGTAGCTCTATGTCATAATCGAGAAAATGGTTGTCGGAGTACCATTGCTCTAAATGATGGCCATGGCCATTTAGATTTGTTTTATCATCGCCCCAAAAGGGATGTCGGGAGTTAAAGTCTTCCCCGATTATCACATAATCGTAGCTGCGGACACTATCAAGAAGCTCGTCTAGAGCAGGAATATAGTTGGGTCCGGAGTTGCATGGGATGTACACTGATACTAATGCGAGGGTTTTAGAGGCCGAAACCAGATTATTGCGAAATTGCTTTTGGAAAAATTTGAAAGAGTTGTTCAGGATAATGCCAGTACCACGCCCTGAGTTATTACCAATAAAGTCATATCCGTTACAAAAATGAAAGTTTCTATTGTTTTTGAAGCAGGTTTCCTGTAAAAACAGAGCAGAGGGTTGAGTATCTTTCAATAGATGCTCAATCTCTATCTGTTTTTCCCGAGTGAATGAATTTACGTTAGAAGTGATTATGCTGATATTCATGGAGATGAGGGGGAGATTGAGGCAAGGAAAAAAATGAAGGCTTCAGGTTTTTCCGAGGGCTGAAGCTTTGAGTAATTAGCCCAAAACGATTTGATTTTAGCAAAAAGGTCGCTGAAGGACAGACCAAACAATTTCTTCGATTCCCTTAATAAATCAGATACTGGGTTCCCTGAGGGGGAAACTATGGCCATGAGATCCTCTGACCGCATCAGAGTATGAAATTCCACGGTGAGGTACGTTTTCAGGGTCATTAAAAACATTAAAGTTTAATTCATTTTTATTAAGATAGTTTTTTTTTGGGGTGATTTCACTGCCTACCTTTTTTTTAGATACTCATTCCTTTTAGGGCATCCTTTGTAGCTGGCTGGATGACCAGCAATGCCGCAGTTTACGCAATAAGCAATGGATGTCTCGCTTTTAACCTCAATTAGGCATTTTCCAGCCTCATGCTCTTTTAAGCATTTTACGCATCTTTGTGCGTAAGCAAAAAATGCAGAAACGTGCCCAAATCTCTGGCACCTATAGCACTGCTTTGTGCCACTGTTCCGCACCGAGTCCCATTTGACTCTGTGCCTTAAAACAAACTTGATAGCTTTTTATTTAACGAGGCTTTCCCTGTCCCCCACACTACACAGGAACATATCTAGTGGAATCTCGTTTAACTTGGACCATTTCGTCTCGAAGCACTTTACATCAACTTTTAAAGAGGGATCGAGTCTGACTGGTTCAGATCTCACCTCAGCAGGGGAAAAATTCCCCGACATGCCCTTAAGGACAGCGTGAAGCTTCCTTTCCTCTTTTGGGGTGAAGGAAAAGGCATCGATGTGATTGGCCTTGAATTTTTCTAATAGTAGGCGGTGTAAACCCAAATCATTTACATATATTTTTAGTTTACCCAGCCCTCTGGAGCCAAATTTAATGTCATCAATACTTAATTTTAAACTATGTACTTACAAACTCCATAATCGTCTTGGATGTAACTCCTTTCGAAAATATGGGGGGTAACCAATTCCTCTTCGCTTCCTTCTGGGTGTCGCGTCGTTGGCACTTTCTGAATTTCCGTTAATACAGTTGTTTGCGCTGCTGTTGTTGCTGTTGTTGTTGCTGCTTCTGTCAAGGTGGTCAGGTTGTACATTTTTTCCTGTGATATTTTTGCCGTCACTCCGGCGGGCAGTAAATTTAAAGATGGTCGGCACCTCCACCTCATCGAGGAGTGCGAATCTGTTCTTATAAGGTGATTCAACGGCCTGTTTTTTAGCCTCTCTTGCTGATGGAGCTTGTCGCCTTTTACGATCGATTATATGCGAAAACTTGTTTAAATCATTCGCAAGCATATATTTTAATGTTAGCTCGGTTTCGGAAGAGCACTGGCCAAAACGGTTTGTGTCTTTATTAACGGGACACTTGTTGAGTGGATTGCCTATAAAGGCGCTGTTGAAGGGAGCTAGTTGAATGTTGCTAACTATTTGTATCTCCTTTCCGCTCACCGAAAGGCGAGCCGAGCTCGTTTCCATTCCACCCGTTCCATCGGCGGTTGAAGTTTTTGGTGTGTTGGTAGCGTCACCATCACCAGCATTATACCAGTCTAAGCTAGACTCGATTTTTTTTTCCCTTCCTCATCAATTAGCTTCGATGGGAGAACGAATTGTTTATTAACATTCAGATTTATATTTGAGTTTATATCCGATTTCAAGTCGGACCGCAGCGTTGCCGCCAACAAAAAAAAATTTCGTGCCACATTTTTTGAAAAAACGTGCCATTTATGAAATTTTCGTGCCATATGAAAAAAAACTCAATTTGTTCTTTAAAAATAAATTTTAATTCAATACTATTACTATTACAAAAACAAAAATCACTTCCTCTATTCGTGTAGGCATTGTCCAGAAACAGGAGTTTTTGGCAAGTTCATAACTACCTATTTCACATCACATTATGAGTATTATTATTATTTAAAAATATAAAGACGTAATAAAGCTTTGTATGACAACTGAATATTGAAAGATCTACGCTCTACTACATTGTAATGAAATAAGTGTGTTCATACTAACCCTGTTCCTTGGTTTATGCTATGTTTCCACCAAAGGTTTATCTCAGATTAGATTTAATAAATCTTTTTGGTGTTTCCACCGCACAAAAAGATTTAAAAAAGATTAAATTTGACAGCACCTTCAAAAATGCAAATGGCGTTCTAATTTTTCTTATGAAGTGCGAATGAGACAGAATGTTTGATTCGTGTGAAACAATGAAGAACTGAATGCGAGTCTCGAATGAATCGTTCAGCACCAAGTAAAAATAGGTTAGTTCGATTTGTAAAACTATTTGTCCTAGGAAGATTTAAATATTATTTTCTAATCTTCAAGATTACGAAATAAATTTGTATGGTAAGTCTACGAGATTTAAAGGAGATTTAAGGTTAATCTCATTAAATCTCAGATTAGCGCTAGGTGGAAATGTAGCATTAGTCTCAAACAGTTTCAAACTGTTTCAGACCGCCAGATTTGGTGTGGTGTGGACCAGTACAATTTTTCAAGTGTGGAACGACTTCGGACTAAATCTGGCGGTTTCAAAGTCGGCAAGGAACAGACCTACTATGAGTTAGAATGGATGCATCCAGTTCTGTTGAGGTGATAAAGTAGACACGTCGAGTTCTTTTGATGAATATTGACACTGTGTTTACACTATGAGTTTAAATTTATGTAAGATAATGAAAATTAAAAAAAACGTGCCATATTGAAACTTTTCGTGCCACCTTGCCACGAGAAAATTTCCGTGTCAAAATGGCACGATCGTGCCACATCGGCAACGCTGAGTCGGAGTTTTTATCGGGGGGGCACACTTTGAGGAATAATTTCCTCGTCTTCGTCCATTTCGGACATCTTATTTAAAAACACAGTTGCAAAAATGAAAAACTTCAATAAATTGTGAGCACATGGGTAAAAGCACGTCCGATCGCTATGACTTCACAAAAGAGCAAGAGGCAAGTGGAGTGCAAATTACGAATTTTACAGGCAGTGTATTTAGCCAACTTGCTTGCAAGTAGTATGGCCTCAGGGTAAAACATTACCTAAGATTTTGGACTGCGAATAAATTTGTTTAGGCAATTCCAAACGTAAATATCAACTTATTCTGGCTTAATTTTTTCGACAAAGTAAATAAACGATGTTATCAACAATTTCAAAAAGAAAACATGGCCCCGTAAGAACGCATTTCACAAAGCAGATAATGACAAAATTCAAAATTTTTATGAAAATTCACGTCATTCGACGACCAAGCAAATAACGCATTTGAAAGAATAATGTCATTTGCAATTTTAGTTTGCTATACGGCTCATATGCAAGGCACTAATAGCCAAACTCCAAGCGTTCGGTCGCGCCGACTTTGACATATTCAATAGAAACAATGGACTCTTATGGGGCAATCTTAAATGTTACCTCAGGCATCGGGTTTGCCTCAGATCGTAAATATCGTAAGCCTGAGCCAAACGCCCGAATAGATCTATTTTTTATTTCAGTCGCGCTTTGACAACTGAAATAGACTTTTTCTTTTCTTGTGTTGTTTTTTTTTTGCCCAAGAGAAGTGTTTTAAAAAATATTTAATTCAATTAACCATTTCTGGTTAAAAAAATAGATAAGTAATTTTTTAAGCTAGAAGAAACTAAAAATTGTGTTTTTGTGATTTGCTTTATTTATTATTTATTTGCAATTTGTATCTACGTATGTATTTGAAGTTTTTTGTTGCAGTTCAACAGGCACGTGTTTCTATTATCCTTTTATTTACATAACAATTGAATAAAATTACACAGTGATAGCCAAAAACAATAAAATAAATAAACTAAATATTCCTGTGAATTTAATTACTTTTGTTTTATTTATTTCATTTCCAAATACCTGCTTTATTTTATACATTTGACAGCTGTTTGCACTGTTCTCTTTCTTGGGCATGTTCGATTGCTTGAATAAAATTTAGTTCCTGAGAAAGTGTTTAGGTACACTGTGCCAGGTTCTGTAATGATGAAATCTGAAACGAAAACGCATTACTTTTGTCGGTGCAAGGGCTATAGAACATAAGCATTGGTTTGCGTTCTTCGAAAGCAAAAGAATTTTGAATTATCAATAAAAGTTTTTCAATTGAAATGTATGGTGACTTCACTCATTTGGTCTGTTTTGGGATTTGACAGCAAATTCACTGACCGAACTTTGTCGGTACTGCTTGGATCCTTAAAAAATGAGCTCGGATAGAAATTTTATTTATTTCGGCACCTATTTTTTTTTAGTTTATTTTTGTAAGTCGTGCGGTCGGAATCATTTCTTGTTTTAATTCGTTTTGTTGTGAAAACTTAAACACATTTTCAGTCAACAATACAAACTAAATGCATTTGTAATTTGTTTAATCTTTGCAAATGCAAATAAGTGTGTTTTTGTAAATATTTGTATAGATTCCAAATAAATGTGGCTTGAAGGAAAAACATTCTTCTTGCTATTTGTTTGTACTCTGTCTGTGTTGCTTGTAGGAAATTTAGAACTCGATAAGGAAACTTTCTCTTCATACCTCTTGGATTCGGTTCTTGCTAAGGGCTAGTTTGTTCACACCTTGGCAACGTAAATCAATTATTATTCCAATTGATTATAATTGAATGCGTTTGTTCTGCAAAATTTTATTTGAGCACTTAGTTATAGAAATCACTTATTCGCAGATTCTGTTTGATTAGCACGATTTAATCAAAGATTTCCTGGAATTAAGTTTGTTCATCATTGGTTATTCCTATAAAGCGTAGGTATAGAAAAGAGAAACAAAATCTATCAAATTTCTACGAACAAGGAACATGAATAAACAGAAACCAAGCATCGTCCATATTGCAAGAACAAATAAACAATTTGATTTGACAGATAGACTTTAAAATGGAAAGATATTGGAAAAACAATGATTTATTAATCGTACTGAAAATTGAGTGAACAAACACTCTCTGATTATCACAGATCCATAACTATGGGTTTAACAGAATCAGTGATAATCTAATTGCAGATTTAACCCATTGTTAACAAACTGGCCCTAAGTATGGGGAGTTTTGTACCTCACAACGATGTCAAACGGGCAGAAAAATTCAGATTTGTGTGTGATGAGTGGTGAATATGTGATGCGGAGTGCTGTGTTCTATATAAATTCTTTCTATTTCGTTTTTTATCTTTTTCGTATCGTAAAAACTCCATTATGATACCTCTTGACTTTCACAAATGTCAAAAAAGGTGTTTTTGGTTAGTTTTTGCTAGAACTGTCTCTGTTTTAGTCGTTTTAACTGGATTTTCTTAGGGCAAGTTGTACATCCGTGTTTTAGCAATTTTAACTCGCCAATTTCGGTGGATTAATTGTGGTTCAAGTATGTGATAGTAACGATGTATATTGTTATATAACAATGTGCTTCGCATTCACCCTAATCTTTCCACGACATATTTATTTCACCATACCTACTTGGTTTTTGCACACCAAATACCCCAGTGTGTGCTTATGGTTAAGCTTGTTAGGTGTTCTCCAGTTCCATCTTCAACGAAGATAGAGCTGGAAAACAATCAATAATGATCATTAAATATGCCTAGCAACCAAGCAACGCCTGAGGATTAAATAGAGCTTTTGGTACAGTATTGTTTGTCTCTAATCTTTGGTCTTAAAATAATTATCACTTACTTTACTTCTTGTTCAACTAGCGCGCAGTTGAGATCGTCCCTAATAGTTTTGTATAATTAAATCGTATTATCCTAATCTTAATCTAAATGTTCCAAAAAAAATGTTAAAACTCATTATCTAAACTATAAATTAAACTAAAAAACCTATGTGTTTTCTTAAGAAGATAATCAAATAATTGGCGCAGTCGAAAAAAAAGTGCGTGCGTGGAAAAAAATAGTGCCGCAGTGCCTCTTCTCCAAACTTTCCGTAAAAAAAAATACTTAAAAGGTAAAAACATAAATGACTTTGGTAATTATTTCCTAGAAAAGCTAAATAAAAAGGGAGAGAGAAGCCATAATCCAAGCAAATAAACTTGGCTAACATTTCCACAACTGCACTAAAAGGCTTCCTCCGCTTAGATACATTAGGAAACCTTCACCCTTAAATCCTTCAAAGACTGGAACAAACCAGAAAAAAAATAATAATAAATCTTATAAAAAAGAAAAAAAAAAAACATTTATAAATAAAACAAAAAGACAAACAGAAATTATTTGTGAATACTGAATCAGCATCATCAACTTTAAACTAAAGCCAAATCAGAAGAAAAATCGAAGAAACATTTCCGCTGAGTGAGTACCTACCCTATCATCAGAACCTTGAATACTTGGATCATCAAAATGGAGGTTTTAAGCCCACCTGAAAAATTTAAATTAGTATTAGATTAAATCACTAAGATACCCGAGTTTGATGGCAATAGTAAAAATTTAGTAGATTTCCTGCACAGGGTAGATTGTTTGGTTTATAGTATAAACTCATTTGAAGAATCTGCAAAACTAATTCTAGTTGGGTACATCAAAGATAAAATTATAGGCAGGGCTAGGTGCCAACTGAAAAGGCACGGTAGAATAACTACTTGGCATGAAATTAAAGAAATCTTAAAAAATAATTTTGGTGAGCGAATGTCAATTGAAAAACTTATAGACAGTATTCGGACAGCTAGAATTTCGACTACAATTGAGGATTACTATAACAAAATTAATAATTTACTTAGTAGGATAAATAGCGTTTACCTACTAACAGATAATTCAAGTGACATGGCTCAAATGATTGAGTCTAACCAGAGGATTGCTCTGGAAGCATTCAAAAATAATCTGCCATAGCCTACAAAGTCCATAATTCTTAGTAGAAATCCAAATTCATTGGGTGATGCTTTTAAAATTATACTCGATATTAACCATCAAAGGGTTGGTCCCAACACTGGTTTCAGTGAATTAGTCAGGGGTCACAGCCATTTTGTCCCGAATCATAATTCATTTACACAGAACAACAATTTTTCTCGAGGCAATAACAGACATTACAATAACATCAACCAAGGTAGACAATCTGGGCAAAATAACGCTTTTACTAATCAAAATAATAATTTTAATCAAAGTGGTCAATCACGTCAAAACTACAATAATAATCCCAGCGCTAGCGGTCAATCAACTCAAAACTACAATAATAATCCCAGCGCTAGTCACGTCACAATAACAACAATGCAAACAGTAGTCAGTCACGAAATACAAATCGGTATAGGCAGAACAATAACCATGAGCTTATGGATATTTCCCTGAAATGAAGGCTAGCTGGAAATGACAATCCCGAAAATAATCAGAATTTTCAAAGGGGCCAACGAAATATTTACCCTATATAGTTTGCCAAACTCCTGCGAAAACTCTTAGGTTTATAATAGATTGCGGTGCGGAATATAGCATCATTAATAAACATTTATGCGATCCAAAATGGAAGATTACATCAAAACAGTATACGCTTAGAGTTCTTGACCGCAATATAGAAACGAGTACGGAATACCGAATACCAATTTTTAAAGAATTTAATAAACCGAACTATTTTGTTAATTCTATTGAATTTCAATTTCATGACGATTTTTACGGACTAATAGGCAATAATATTCTTATGGATCTAGACCCAATAATAGATTATAAAAACCGTTTTCTGAAAACTGACACCACTAGAATTGAAATATTTTTCAACAAGGAAGAAGAAATTTACGCTGCACAGTGCTTTGAAGATGAGTCTTTCAAAATTTTTTCTAATGAGGTTTTTCAAACAGAAATTGACAGTAAAATATTTGTAAAACACTTAAGTCCCGATGATACTTCCAAGCTAAGATCTCTTCTTCGTTGTTACAAATCAATTTTGTATAAGGACGGTGATGATTTAACATTTACAAACGAGATACGACATCAAATAAAAACTAAAAATGAGCTTCCAATTTATTGTAAAATATATAGATATTCCGAAATTCATACGGAAGAAGTTGATGAACAAATTAATGAGATGTTAAGACAGAACATAATTGCACCTAGTAACAGCCCTTACAATTCGCCACTCTGGGTCGTTCCTAAAAAAGACGATCCCAATGGAAGGAAACAATGGCGGATTGTAATTGATTATAGGAAGCTCAACGAGAACACAATTGATGATGGCTTTCCTATAAATGGGTCAGATGAAATGTTCGATAAACTTGGTAAATGTAATTACTTTTCCGTAATAGATCTCGTCAAAGGATTCCACCAAATAGAAGTTGAGCCATGTGATCGAGCAAAAACAGCGTTCTCAACAAAAAGGGGACATTATGAATTTTTAAGGATGCCTTTTGGTCTAAAAAATGCACCAAAAACATTTCAAAGGCTTATGAATCACATCCTTAAAGATTTTATTAATGTTATTTGTGTTGTCTATTTGGATGACATTCTTGTATATTCGACGAGTTTTGACGAACATCTGCAATCATTTAGAAAAATTTTACAAGTTTTTAAACAATGCAACCTAGAGATTCAAGTTAATAAATGTCGCTTTGCAGAACTATCAACACTTTATTTGGGACACATTATTGTTAGCAATGGTATTAAACCAGACCCAAATAAGGTAAAATCAATAGTTGAAATGCAATTACCAACCAATATCAAAGGGATAAGACAATTTTTAGGAATAACTGGGTACTACCGGAAGTTCATAAAAGATTATGCCAAGGTAGCTCACCCTATGATTAGGTACTTAAAAAAGTCAGAGAAAATCAATGTATCCGACCCTCAGTACATTTAAGCATTTAAAAATTTAAAAACTTTACTTATTTCCGAACCTATCCTCAAAAGTCCTGATTTTAAGAAACCGTTTATTCTTACCACTGATGCATCCAACTATGCTTTAGGAGCAGTTCTCAGCCAAAGCAACCATCCCATTTGTTTTGCTTCTCGCACTCTAAATAAGCATGAGCTTAATTATTCAACTATTGAGAAAGAGTTGCTTGCGGTGGTCTGGTCTGTAAAGTACTTCAGAACGTACCTTTACGGAAGGAAGTTTACCGTCAGGACAGATCACAAACCTCTCGCTTGGCTGAGTGGAATAAAGGAACCTAATATGAAATTGCAGCGGTGGAAAATTATGCTTAATGAATATGACTTTAATATCGAGTACCTTGAAGGGAAAGAAAACTGTGTAGCGGACGGACTAAGTAGATTTATAGAACAAATTCAGGATTGTGACTCTAAGAACAACAAAGAAGTTGTTTCAGGAAACAATTATGAAAATGATTTTGGCTTTGTTGATAATTTTTCAGATCCTAATGAAGAAATTAGTTTTGGAGAAATTTTTAACAACGTAGTGAACTCCGATGTTGATATAAGCAACAATAACGAAGATGTTATAAGGAGGAATTCAACGAACCAGAATGATAATGATGTTATCTCATCTCTACTGGAGCAACCATCCACAGTGGAATGGAGGATGAAACACTTCACATATTTATCACCGAAAAGCCTGTAAATCTGTTCAAAAATCAAGTTTAGGTATTTATCTTATGGCCAGAAAGAAAAGCTAACGTTCAAGATAGTACACAAAAAGATACAAAATTACGTTCAATTAGAAAAAAACAAAAGCATTTTAGTAGATATTATGAAACGATTTCTTTTGAGTAAAGGCCTCATTTGCATTTATTGTGACGATTTATCTTTGTTTCTTAAATTTCAAACCTTATATGTCAAATATTTTGCACTCAATAAAAATTCAAAAATTTTGCGATCCACAGTTCGACTTAAAGACATAACAGACAAAAATGAATTACTTACCATAATCAAAGATGAGCACTTAAAAAAAATCACAGGGGGATTAATGAAGTTTTTTCTGAACTAAAACAACTTTATTTTTATCCCAAGCTTCAAATTGAGATTCAGAAATTTATTAACAATTGCGATATTTGTAATGAAGACAAACACGATCGGCAACCAATACAAATACCAATGCAAATAACCGAGACACCAAACTGCATCAATGAAATTATTCACGTCGATATTTGGTTTCCCGAGCGCGGTAAAATGTATTTCACGACTATTGATAAGTTCTCCAAGTATGCGACAATTCACCACTTAGAAGATAGGAATTAGATAGCAATTCTAGGTGCACTTAAACAAAGAATCCAATTCTTAGGAAAACCGAATAAGATCATATCTGACGGAGAAACTTGCATTCTGCATTCTGCTGTTGAAGAGTTTTTGAGGGAAAACAATATTAGTTTCCAAAAAACAACGGCTTCAATTAAAACCGGCAATGCCGACATAGAAAGACTGCACGGAACACTTAACGAACATCTCAGGATTCTCAACGCGTCAAAAGATAGTTCGGAACTAGATGACAAAATATTTCACATAATCAATGTTTACAATAGCACCATTCACTCATCGACAAGATACAAACCGATCGATTTTATTTGCAAAAATATAGCCCGAGAAGATATTGAAAAACTTTCCAAAGCATTCAAAACACATAAAAAAAACAATAATTACTAATAAAAACTCACACATAAAAGGAAAAAACTTCAATCTGTGTCCAAATTTAGTTCAAAACAGGACAGTCGTTAAAAACAAACCTAAATACAAAAAGCTTACTAAATTCAGAACCGATGGCAACTACGTTGTAGATACATCCACCAAAAGAAACACCAAATATTATAAAAAAACAACTTAAAAGAAGGTATAAATACCAAAACACCCAAAATTAAACAATTCGCTTTAAATTCAATTGCACATAGCTTCAATATTAGGTATCTACATACATTTATTTACAGTTTTCAATTCCATATTTGCACCTGGACACTAGTTTCACCGTTCGTTTAGCCATTTTCTTCGTCCATTAGCAATTTCCAACTCGAGTATAATTATTATTGCATAGCATTAGGTATACCGATTAATGTTATATGTAATTCTTCTTTTGTTTCTTTATTCTATTTGTTGTTCGAATATAATTTAATACGAAAAACTATGAAAACTCATCAAAAAAAAATAAAACAAAAAAAAACAAGATTTTAGGTAATTCGAAAGCCATTTTAAAATCACAACTGTTGTTTTTTGTTAAACCAAAACAAAAAGGAGAGAAAAAGAAAACTTCCTTCCTACCCTTCAAGCAAATTCACTGACCCAACTTTTTCGGTACTGCTTGGATCCCTAAAAAATTAACTCTCAAGGGGGTTTTATTTTTTTCTCCACTTTTTTTTTAGTTTACTTTTGCCAGTCGTGTGGTGGAGTGTGGAGATCATTTCTTGCTTTAATTCGCTTTGTTTGTTGTGAAAACCTAAACACATTTTCGGTCACCAATACAAATTAAATGCAATTGTAATTTGTTCAATCTTTGCTAGTGCATATAAGTGTGTTTTTGTAAAAAATTCCAAATAAATGTGCTTTGGAAGGAAAAACATTATTCTTGTTCTTATTTGTTTGTCCTTTGTCTGTGGTTGTTGGTTTTTGCTTGTAGGAAATTTAGAACTCAATAAGGGAATTTTCTCTTCATAAAATTCCCTTGTTCTAAATTTCCTACAAGCAACAACCACAATAAACAAGGAACAAGAAGAATGTTTTTCCTTCCAAGGCAAATTTATTTGGAATTTATACAAATATTTACAAGAACACACTTATTTGCACTAGCAAAAGATTAAACAAATTACCATTGTATTTAGTTTGTATTGTTGACCGAAAATTTGTTTAAGTTTTCACAACAAAACGAATTAAAACGAGAAATGATCTCCACTGCAAGACTTACAACAATAAACTAAGAAAATAAGTGGGGAAAAAAATAAAATTCCCGTGCGAGCTAGGGCTGCCAAATAAAATTTTCCCAATATCGGGACATCAGTGACAAAAAATCGGAACAAATCGGGACTTAGAAAAGGCAATGAACTGTTAAATATACAACAAATAGAAAAATATTTACTTGCTAACGCTTATGACAAAAAAGAAACAAAAAGATTATATCGGGAGCATTGAAAATTCAGTTTTGTAACTAAAATATCTTCGGGTTCTTTGGTACTGAAAAAAGTCTTCATTTCGAAAGATTTTCAGTTCTGGTAAAATGTTTAAGCATTGACCTAGCTGTTTTCTAATGATCACTTGAAAATAAAAATGTCTCGATTTTTATTTCCACTTGATGTCTTTGCAAATAATTTTAAGAATTCGCCGTGTTCAATACATGAAAGCAATTTTTGTTTGAAGTAATCCTTCAATAAAATTAATAAAATTTAAAAACTAATTGCAATTATCATGTCCGGTGCCTCATATAAGTTTATTAAGTTATTTTTTATGTAGAAAAACTGGTAGGTGGACTTACGGCCCAGATCAATAATAAAAGAAATAAAAACAAAACAAAAACAAGCAACAAAAAAAAAAACAACGAAAAATCCACCACAGAATTAAGTTTAGTTTTAGGTTTAGAATTAAGTAGACACTTAAGTGCACGCTTGTATTAAGCTAAATAAATAAATATAGGCAATTGCTTAAGGCCGCACATTGACTAGGGCTGCAAAACCGATGAAAATTCATGTTTTAAGGCAACACATTAAGATTTGACAAAATGAAATCATGCGGAGCAGCATTATAATTTTATAAAATTGTATTTTGTTGAAAACCTTCAAGCAATATTAAATAAAACCGTAAATATTAATTTGTTTGGTTTTCTTTTTTAAAACTGTTGGGCGGCAAAATACCAATTTTCCGAAGTTGGCAGAAACTCCAGGTTCGGCAACGATAATTTCATTTTCATTGTTCATTTACAAGAAATTTGCAAGATATACCGTCGAAATAAACTAAACTAAATATCCAAAATAGCTTTTTATGGCCTTTAGTCCTACAAATTGGCGTTTCGTTCGGCTTACTCACTTGAACTCATCAGTGACATAGTGAGGGCTTTGTCATACGCTTTGTTGTTGGTTTTTTGGTATGAATTCTGTCTTTTTTTTTCATTTAATAGATCTTGTCAAGCAGTGGTGGTGGGTTTTTTCTTCGTTTTTTGTTGAATCCTTTATATGTGCGTGTGCATGGGTACATTTGAAGGTTACCTATATTTTTGTGGTTTGTGTCGATCTTTGGCAAGATTTTTTGTAGGGCAGACAAATATGTAGGTATGTACAAACATATATGAGAAAGATACCAATGAGAAGTTTTTTCTTTGAAGGATTTCTCTGTCTCTTTTACTTTTGAGGGTGGAAAATATATTTTTTTGCTATGGTTGCAATGGTAGACTTAGGTTAGGTTTGGTAGAAGTGGCTGTCAATACTAAGTACTGACACACTTAGACCAAAATTGGTCCGTTGTGATACCACATGAATCTTAAAAACTCTTTCCTTACTCGCTAAAACCACTTTGAGCTCCTGACGAAGCGTGTGAGACTATAAATGTCTGTGTTTGCCAGATCACTAGGATCGTTAAAGAAGTAAACTCCTAAATGGAGCCTACGTCTGAGGGAAAGAGCAGGGCATGTTGTAACGAAGTTACAAATTTTCATCTTTTAATCTCAACAATCCACCCTATGAAATTCCGAAGAAGACACAAAAGTTGCCGCAGGCGACGACGGCGACAGCAAAGCGCCAACATTCTACTATACCTTTTAAGCATCATGAAGTACTCCATAACCAAAGCATACCACCGAGGCGCCCATGCAAAATTCGGATGAGGACACAAAAAGGCAAATAACCATTGCATACTTCAAGGCGCCCACGCAGATTTGAAAAAGAGGACAGACACTGGTGGTGGATGATGTCAGCAAGCAGAGTGAAATTTTATTTGTGAAAATTTCGTTTGTCCGTAGAATGCACATTTGCTTGGATCTCCAAAGGCATGAAGTAGATGTGGGAAAATCATCAAAAATCAGATTTTTCTTGCCAGAATCACAGTACCAATTTCGAGTACTCGGTAAAAAAATAATCTCACCCACAATTATTAGTTACGCACTAATAGAAACACACTACTGGTTGTCACTACCAGGTAGGAGTTTCACAACTTTTTGGCTTTTGCCGTGAAAAACCCCCCCCCGCTCTCCTCTTCCTATATCCAGCTCAGACTAGGGAATTCATCCCACTCTTCGCCGTCTGAAGCACTCTTTCCGCCGAAATAGTTAAGACTAGGGAATTCATCCCAACCTTCGCTGTCTTAACCACCGTCGTACGCTTGGACTAGGGAATTCATCCCAACCTTCGCTGTCCAAAGCCTTCTCCGCCGAAATAGTTAAGACTAGGGAATTCATCCCAACCTTCGCTGTCTTAACCACCGTCGTACGCTTGGACTAGGGAATTCATCCCAACCTTCGCTGTCCAAAGCCTTCTCCGCCGAAATAGTTAAGACTAGGGAATTCATCCCAACCTTCGCTGTCTTAACCACCGTCGTACGCTTGGACTAGGGAATTCATCCCAACCTTCGCTGTCCAAAGCCTTCTCCGCCGAAATAGTTAAGACTAGGGAATTCATCCCAACCTTCGCTGTCTTAACCACCGTCGTACGCTTGGACTAGGGAATTCATCCCAACCTTCGCTGTCCAAAGCCTCTTCCGCCGAAATAGTTAAGACTAGGGAATTCATCCCAACCTTCGCTGTCTTAACCACCGTCGTACGCTTGGACTAGGGAATTCATCCCAACCTTCGCTGTCCAAAGCCTCTTCCGCCGAAATAGTTAAGACTAGGGAATTCATCCCAACCTTCGCTGTCTTAACCACCGTCGTACGCTTGGACTAGGGAATTCATCCCAACCTTCGCTGTCCAAAGCCTCTTCCGCCGAAATAGTTAAGACTAGGGAATTCATCCCAACCTTCGCTGTCTTAACCACCGTCGTACGCTTGGACTAGGGAATTCATCCCAACCTTCGCTGTCCAAAGCCTACTCCGCCGAAATCCCGCCGTTAATTTATATGAAATATTATGTTAACTTATATTAAGTAAAGAAAAAAAATTGTAAAAAAAAACATAGTAAATAAACAATAACTAGCTTGGAACTGGAGTTCCTGAACAATCTATTGACCGAGTTTTTCTTGCTTTCTTCGGTAGACCCTGGACCCCGCTGACCTACCTCAGCTGGAAATAAAAAAAAAGCATCACATTTTGGCGCCCGAGCAGGGACTTTTAGAAGGTTCATCCGAACTCCCACCGACCGATCATAAATCTTTCGAAGGCAACACCGTCCGCCGCCGTAACCAGTTTTTTTATATTCCGAAAAGTCCTTTGGAAAGATTTATCCGTATCCGTTACCAGACACCGACTTACCGTGACCCTTCGAAAAAGTTCCACCGAACCACAAACCGATCCGCCGCCGCCCCATTTCAGCATGTCCACGTCCGAATCCGACGAATCACCGATGGAAGATTTCAACCCATACAAGAACCTCGGGTTCATATATTTCCTCAGGAAACCCGAACTCATCGAAGTGCTAAAAGAGCGACACTTAGACACTAGTGGTACTGTGGAGACGCTGCGCAAGAGGTTAAGCCACCATTTTAAGGAGCTTCGTACACACGCCTCCACGCAGAATTTATGTGCAGAGTGGGAAAGCATGGTGGAAAAAAGAAATAATGCTGACGAGGAAATTCCACCGACCGACTCGCAACCCTACAAAAGCCACATCAGTATCCCAGTTCCGTCCGCTCCTTTCATAGCATCATCATTTTTGACCGTGCCAGAACAGAAGAAACCAGTCTTCATGCCCACTTCAATGTTCCAATCCGCCGATATACCAACACATCATACAACAGCCCCTGACCAAGTACAAACTTCCCGAGGCGTCCCATTTTCCGAATCAACACAGATACCATTGACATCGAGACCAGGCTTAGCTGCAACGACCAGCCGCCTCACGTTGAGTTATGAGGCTGAATTGATGAACACAGTACGGAAGTGGGGATTAAGATTCGATTCCTCTGGTAACCCTTTGGAATTCTTGGAGAGGTTGACAGAGCTGACGCGATGTTATAACATCCCACCTAACGATGTAGTACGAACCTTACCCGAATTATTCCGTGGAAGTGCGTTGGAGTGGTTACGCATAAAGGCTGACAGCTTACTTACCTGGGAAAGCTTCAGAGATGCGTTCATAAAGCATTTCTTGCCCGCTCGGTACTTGCATAAGTTAGAAGAGGAAATATTACGCAAGCGCCAGGGGCCCCGCGAAAGGGCAAAAGACTATATTTTAGCTGCCCAATACCTGATACGACAACACCCCCGCTTCTCAGTGGCCGACAACATTGACCGCATTTTCGATAATATGCGACCCGAATACCGGCTGTACATCAAACGCCGAGACTTTCATACGTTAGATGAACTCGCGTCCCTGGCCGAGGAATTCGAGTCAATCAAGAACGACGAACGTAATAGTCGCCCCGCATCTACACCAACCGCATTCCCGCCACACGCCCACCGCGGCCCTTCAGCAGAAGGCCCGTACGATAGGAACACGCATTGCTGGAACTGCAAGCAAAGAGGACACCGCAAGGAAACTTGTCGAAGGCCTTATCGTCTGTTTTGTTCATACTGCGGCACCGACGGCCGACTGACCAAGGACTGTCCATGCCACCGCAACCCCGTCGCGGTTGTCACTTCTCCCCCGCCACCGTCACCCCCCGTACAAGACTCACGCTATTTCATTCCCGTGCTTATAGATGAGGAAGAATACCATGCGCTACTCGATACTGGTTCTACCAAGTCTTATGTAGGCCAAGCACTGAGAGATCGGTTCAAGGAATTAAACCTTCCCATGCGTACGCAACACCGATCAATCCACTTAGCTAATGGTAATTCCGTTCTGACTTCAGAGCATTACACGGCCACGATCTTTATAGGGGACATCAGCATAACCGGAGAAGTTACGTTTCTACCTGCACTCGAAGAAGACGCGATACTCGGTATGGATGTGATGCACCAGGCTGGTCTACAAATGTTTCTGGCCAGTAAACTCGTGACCGGCAGGAAGCCACTCGGGAAGTCCGCAGGAAATCATGCTTGTTCGGTTGCCAACCACTTGTCTGATGCCCAGCAAGAGGGGATTAACCAGTTTTTGAAATCCGAACTGCCCAAATTCGAAGAAATAAAAGGGATTTCAAACGTACCGCCGCACCGTATCCGACTCAAGACTGAGGAACCGTTCAAACAGCGGTATTATCCTCGCAACCCCGCCATGCAGAAAATTATAAACGAGGAAATAGATGCTCTCCTTGAAACAGGTAAAATAAGTCCGTCCAAAAGCCCGTACAGCTCGCCAATAGTATTGGTGAGGAAGAAAGAGGGTTCATGGCGAGTATGCGTGGATTTCCGGCAGCTAAACGAAGTCTCCTACAAAGACGCATACCCCTTACCTTTTATCGTAGCTATCTTAGACAAACTCCGGGGAGCTAAGTTTATTTCTACGATTGACCTAAAACAAGGCTACTGGCAAATAGCCTTAGAACCGAAGTGCCGCCCTTACACCGCTTTCACCGTACCCGGAAGAGGGTTGTTTGAATGGAACGTGATGCCGTGTGGTCTGCACTCAGCAGGAGCCACTTTCCAACGCGCTATGGACACCATTTTCGGAGCCGACATGCTGGACCATGTGTTCGTCTACTTGGACGATATTATAATCATCAGCGGCACCTTTGACGAACACATTCAACATCTGGCGGAAGTTTTCTTCAAACTTCGAGCTGCTAATTTAAAGATTAATGCCGAAAAAAGTAAATTTTGCCGAGAAAACTTGAAGTATTTGGGTCACGTGGTCAGCAAAGAAGGCATACACACGGACCCTGACAAAATATCCGCCGTCCAAGAATTGAAAGCACCCACTAACCTTCGCGAGCTACGGCGTATCTTAGGGATTTGTTCTTGGTATCGTCGTTTTATCAAGGATTTCTCTACGTTAGCTGTCCCGTTGACCAGATTATTGAAGAAAAATGCCAGTTGGGCCTGGGGAAATAGCCAGCAAGCTGCTTTTGAGGCATTAAAAGCAAAGCTCACGGAAGCACCCGTCCTCGCATGTCCGGATTTCGATCAGACGTTCACTTTGCAAACAGATGCCAGCAACTTCGGCCTAGGAGTAGTTTTGACGCAAAACTTCGATGGCCAAGAAAAAGTGATTGCTTACGCCAGTAGGACACTCACGGAACAGGAGCAGAAATATGCAACAACCGAGAAGGAGTGTCTGGCAATTCTTTGGGGAATTCGAAAGATGCGGCCCTACCTTGAGGGGTACCATTTTAACGTAGTAACAGACCACCATTCTCTTAAATGGCTTCATAGTTTAGAAAATCCCTCCGGCCGATTAGCCCGTTGGGCACTAGAGTTACAACAGTTTGACTTTGAGATCCGCTACCGAAAAGGAGCCATGAACGTGGTAGCTGATGCCCTGTCTCGCGATCCAATCCCCATTACCGAAGCGGATAAACTAGCAGCGATTAGAGATGCCAATCTCGACTGGCTAGACAAGAAACAAAGCCAAGTAGCAATTAATCCGAACAACCATCCGGATTATAAAATTGAGAGCAACCGATTGTACCGTCGATTCACGAACCCGCAGCCTCTGGCTACTCCCGCCGAGTTCGAGTGGAAATTATGCGTCCCAAGATCTGATCGCCAACGAGTTTTAGGCGAAAATCACGACGTTGTAACCGCTGGGCATTTAGGCGTTGCAAAAACGACAGCTCGAATGGCTAAGCGCTATTACTGGCCTGGAATGTTCAGAGATACAGCCAAATACGTCCGAAATTGCCAAGTGTGCAATCGATACAAAATATCACAACAAAAACCGGCTGGATTTATGTATACGACCCCTGTAGAGCAACCTTGGGAAATCGTTTGCGCTGATTTCATCGGACCTTTACCACGATCGATGAAAGGGAATACTACTCTTTTAGTCATGGTAGACAAATTCACGAAATGGGTCGAGGCTGCACCAATGCGCGCCGCGACGGCCCCAAGCCTGATTAAAGCCGTCCGGGAGAAGATAACCAATCGTTTCGGAGTTCCTCGGATGTTCTTATCTGATAATGGATCCCAGTTCACCAGTCGCCCGTTTCAAGAGTTCCTCACCGATCTAGGCATACAGCAACGTCTAACCGCACCATACACCCCCCAAGAGAACCCGACTGAGCGAGTGAACCGCACATTAAAAACAATGATTGCTCAGTATGTCAAAGAGAATCAGCGAAACTGGGACGAGCATATCCCCGAGTTGATATTTGCACTAAATACTAGCCGCCACGACTCTACTGGTTTTTCGCCGGCCGTACTTAATTTTGGTAGAGAACTCCGAGGCCCGAATGAGTTCCGAGATTTGCCACCCTCCGATTGCCCTGCCGAAAATTTGAACACCCGCCAAGAACGAATGCGCGCCCTATACGATCTAGTGAAACTCAACTTACAAAAAGCCAGCCAATCTCAGTCAAAATCCTATAATTTGAGAAGACGGCCCTGGCGTCCCGCTATTGGAGAATTAGTTTACAAGAAGTCCAGAGTTTTGTCTTCAGGCGTGGACTACTTTGCTGGCAAATTAGCACCTCGTTACGACGGCCCTTTCGAAGTCATACGATTTATCTCCCCAGTAATTGTGCTACTAAGATCGGCAAAGAGGGACAGCAACAGAGGCACAGTTGGAAAAGACTCCTCCGTGCGTGCTCATGTGAGGGACTTAAAAGGGTTTCATTCAGAGCAAAATGGTATAAATACCAAAGACCAAACTGCAGCGATCACCATTAATAAGCCGACCATCGTCCCGGACAGTCAGACACTTGTCAGTATTCCGACCGTCGCGCTAAATTCAACTAACAGAGATTACCGACTACCATCAACAGTCAGTACCAGAACAAACCTCAGACGACGTGGACGTTCCTCTAAAAGTGCAATTAACCGAAGGATGAGCCAGACACCACCTAGAATGAAGTCAACCATCAGAGTTGCAACTCCGCCCCGACGTAGCCCTAGGGGACATGGCCTGAAATCCCCAGATACACGGGTCTCCCGCTTATCGGCCCCAGAACGAACAGTACGCCCGCTTCCACCGCCAACCCGTATCGCCCGAAAACCAGCGAGCTCACCCAGAAAAAATAGCTCTGGCGAATTGGTGGCCCGCTTGATTAAGCCAACCACCGGTCGAAAAATACCAGCGCCCCGAAAAACTCTGGCTGGGACCCCCGCGAACTAACACCGCCCCTTCAACCTCAGGCGCAGGTTCCAGACGGCCAACGATACCCGGCCGAATGAGCATCTACGCTGCGAAACCAGGTGCGAAGATGACGTTGCCGACCAAGCGCAAAGCTAATGCCTTAGTGCCACCAGCTATTGACAAAGAGTTCGCTCGTCTTATCCGTCCGCCCCCACCACCGGAAGTAGCCATGAAGGAAGCACGTGAGTTAAGGAAAGCTGCTGAGGAGAATTGGCTGATACGAAATCCACCGATTCCCACGTCCAGGCAACTTTCAGATACACCGCTGGTAGTCCGCTTTAAGACATCTGGTGATCATAAACCCGAAGACGCCGCTATAGTCCGAGGAGTACCCGAAGCCGACGAGGCCATAACTCACCTGTCATGGGCCAACAGAAGTAGCCAATCCCCGACTATCCCGCTAGCTCCTACCCCTTTGATAGCTTGTGCAGCCATAGCAGAACCGGCCCAACCCTCGACGTCCGAAGCAGCTAACCATCCAGACCCATTCAGTGGTATCGAATTGCGAGGCCCACAAACTCGGCAAGCGTTCTATATTCAACAGCCGTGGGGAAAGGTTTCAGTACGGCTGAACAAGCAAAGGACCCAAGCCAGCCTGCGTTTCAAAGGAGAGACCAAAATTATGGCTATAAAGGATTAAACCCCTATTATTTATCGATTCTTTATTAGTTTACTTTTGAATTACGATTAATTTCTTTCGTGCTTATTTAAATTATATTGGATTACCCTTAAGTTTTTGAAGTACTTTATATTTTTCTTATCTTTTGAATAAAAATTAATTGTACTAAAATTTATATTTTGGAAAAAAGAAAAAAAGAGAAAAAAAATGAAATAAAACAAAAAAAAAAAACATACAAAAAAAAAAGAAAACATTCAAAAAAAAAAATATATTAAGAAAAAAAAAAAAAAAATATATATTACAATGAAATATGAAAAAAAAAAGAATTGAAAGAAAACCAGTAAAAGAGAAAAAAAAAAAAATATTTTTTCTTGCTAACGACAAATAGTAGTGAAATTTCTAAAACCGACGGCTCCTTCTCCCAGATGAAAGCAACGACGAGAGGTCTCGTCTCCTGAAGTAAGGGGGGAATGTAACGAAGTTACAAATTTTCATCTTTTAATCTCAACAATCCACCCTATGAAATTCCGAAGAAGACACAAAAGTTGCCGCAGGCGACGACGGCGACAGCAAAGCGCCAACATTCTACTATACCTTTTAAGCATCATGAAGTACTCCATAACCAAAGCATACCACCGAGGCGCCCATGCAAAATTCGGATGAGGACACAAAAAGGCAAATAACCATTGCATACTTCAAGGCACCCACGCAGATTTGAAAAAGAGGACAGACACTGGTGGTGGATGATGTCAGCAAGCAGAGTGAAATTTTATTTGTGAAAATTTCGTTTGTCCGTAGAATGCACATTTGCTTGGATCTCCAAAGGCATGAAGTAGATGTGGGAAAATCATCAAAAATCAGATTTTTCTTGCCAGAATCACAGTACCAATTTCGAGTACTCGGTAAAAAAATAATCTCACCCACAATTATTAGTTACGCACTAATAGAAACACACTACTGGTTGTCACTACCAGGTAGGAGTTTCACAACTTTTTGGCTTTTGCCGTGAAAAACCCCCCCCCGCTCTCCTCTTCCTATATCCAGCTCAGACTAGGGAATTCATCCCACTCTTCGCCGTCTGAAGCACTCTTTCCGCCGAAATAGTTAAGACTAGGGAATTCATCCCAACCTTCGCTGTCTTAACCACCGTCGTACGCTTGGACTAGGGAATTCATCCCAACCTTCGCTGTCCAAAGCCTTCTCCGCCGAAATAGTTAAGACTAGGGAATTCATCCCAACCTTCGCTGTCTTAACCACCGTCGTACGCTTGGACTAGGGAATTCATCCCAACCTTCGCTGTCCAAAGCCTTCTCCGCCGAAATAGTTAAGACTAGGGAATTCATCCCAACCTTCGCTGTCTTAACCACCGTCGTACGCTTGGACTAGGGAATTCATCCCAACCTTCGCTGTCCAAAGCCTTCTCCGCCGAAATAGTTAAGACTAGGGAATTCATCCCAACCTTCGCTGTCTTAACCACCGTCGTACGCTTGGACTAGGGAATTCATCCCAACCTTCGCTGTCCAAAGCCTCTTCCGCCGAAATAGTTAAGACTAGGGAATTCATCCCAACCTTCGCTGTCTTAACCACCGTCGTACGCTTGGACTAGGGAATTCATCCCAACCTTCGCTGTCCAAAGCCTCTTCCGCCGAAATAGTTAAGACTAGGGAATTCATCCCAACCTTCGCTGTCTTAACCACCGTCGTACGCTTGGACTAGGGAATTCATCCCAACCTTCGCTGTCCAAAGCCTCTTCCGCCGAAATAGTTAAGACTAGGGAATTCATCCCAACCTTCGCTGTCTTAACCACCGTCGTACGCTTGGACTAGGGAATTCATCCCAACCTTCGCTGTCCAAAGCCTACTCCGCCGAAATCCCGCCGTTAATTTATATGAAATATTATGTTAACTTATATTAAGTAAAGAAAAAAAATTGTAAAAAAAAACATAGTAAATAAACAATAACTAGCTTGGAACTGGAGTTCCTGAACAATCTATTGACCGAGTTTTTCTTGCTTTCTTCGGTAGACCCTGGACCCCGCTGACCTACCTCAGCTGGAAATAAAAAAAAAGCATCACAATGTGCAGAGAAGGTGAGGAATCGTTTCCTCTTCCTCCTCGTCCATGCAGCTTCTGCAGAAATCGTTTGAAGGTACGCCAAGCCGCGCTGCGTGCCTGCCTATTAAACAGTGTCCTGTTATGACACCTACAATAGAGCTAATATGCATTCTATTTAGAGATATTAAACACTTGGAGCGTTTCAGGTCAAGGTTTGGCCATACTTGTTTTGTCGCCAAACAAGTAGTGATGTTTTCCCACCTTGTGTTTGTTCTCTTCAACGCATCTTGCTTCAGTAAAAATTTACACGTAGCGATGGGTATACCAATGTTTACCTTTTCAGGTAAAATGGGTAGTAATGTTCCACTTCTAGCGAGTTCATCAGCTTTACAATTACCTGGAATGTCCCTATGACCCGGCACCCAACAAAGGTGAATATTAAACTGTTGCGCCATCTCCAACAGAGATGATCGACAGTTGAGGGCTGTTCTAGAGTTTGTACGGACAGAGTCCAGGGATTTAATGGCGGCTTGACTATCAGAGAAGATGCGGATATCCGAGCATGATATCACGTTTTCTTTGAGCCAAGACAGTACTTCTTTTATCGCTAGAAGTTCCGCCTGGAATACGCTACAGTGATTAGGGAGACGGAATGAGAGACTTAAATTTAGTCTTTCAGAGTACACTCCCCCACCAACCCCATCTTTGGTCTTCGATCCGTCAGTGTAGAAGTGAATTGATTGATCTTCTAAGAATTCCACATCCTCCCAGGTGGATCTGGAAGGTATGGTCACTTCAAAATTTTTATCGAAATTCAATAGTGGGATTGTGTAGTCAGTGTTACTAGGAAGTGTTCCGAATGAATTCAGAATAGCGGAGTGACCAATCTCATTATTGATCCACTGTGAAGAGGCTTTGAGGTGAATGGCTGTGCTCGCAGCCGTTTGTTTGCTTAAAATATCGAGAGGTGTCAGATGGAGAAGAGTGTCTAATGCAGCGGAAGGAGTCGACCGAAGTGCTCCAGTAGTACATAGACATGCTGTTCTTTGGACTTTGCTTAGTTTGTCGCGATGTGTCGCTTTATCCAAGGCAGTGCACCATACTGCCACGCCGTAAGTTAGAATCGGTCTAATTACCGAAATGTATAGCCAGTGAGTGATTCGAGGTTGGAGGCCCCATTTACTACCTACGGCTTTTTTGCAGGAGAAAAGTGCCACTGTGGCTTTTTTCACTCTTTCTTGTATGTTAGGTTTCCAACTTAACTTCTTATCTAAGATGAGACCCAAGTATTTAGCTTCGTCTGAGAATTTTAGTGGAACACCATTAATAATAGGGGGGTCTGTTTGCGGAATTTTGTATTTCCTGGAGAAGAGGACAAGATCTGTTTTATGGGGGTTAACTCCAAGTCCGCATCGATCTGCCCATCGTGTAAGCTTGTTTAGAGCGTTTTGTAAAAGATCTCTTAAAATGTTAGGATGTTTTCCTGATACTGCTATAGCAACGTCATCTGCATAGGCAATCACTCTGTAGCTCTCTGCCTCTAAGGTATTCAGCAGTTCATTAACTACCAAATTCCAAAGAAGGGGAGAAAGCACCCCGCCTTGCGGTGTACCTCTACTGACAGATCTTCTTGCCGAAAAGCCGCCCAGTTTTGAATTGATAACCCTGCTTGTAAGCATCTGATTAATCAGTTCACCAAGCGACCCATTCACATTCAGAGAAGCCAGTGCAGATGTGATTGCAGATGTATCAACGTTATTAAAAGCACCTTCTATATCTAGGAAGGCAACCATTGTATATTCTTTATAATGGAGGGAATATTCGATGGTACGAACTAGTGTGTGGAGAGCTGTCTCCACTGACTTCCCTTTGCAATAGGCATGTTGAGCTGTAGACAGTAGTCTCGTATCAATGCTTGACCTTAGTTCGATATCAATCAGTCGTTCAAAAGTTTTAGAAGGAAAGATGATAGGCTAATAGGTCGTAAATCTTTAGGGTTTACGTGGGAACATTTACCGGCTTTGGGTATAAACACAACTTTGACTTCTCTCCATAGAAGCGGAATATGGACCAGATTTAAGCAACCATTGAAGATGACTTCCAGAATCGGCAGAATTACTTCTGAATTCATCTGTAGTTCAGCCGGAATGATGCCATCTGGCCCCGCCGACTTGTATGGTTTGAAGCTATTGAGTGCCCATTGTAATTTTTCCCTTGTAATTAGACCTTGTGGAAATGTTAGTTTTTCGCTTGTCCTGTAAAGGGCAGTGCTATTAACAGTCTGTGAGCTGCCTGGAAAATGAGTATCCAGTAGCAAATTGAGCGATTCTTCGCAAGAGTTGGTCCAGGAGCCATCAGCATTTTGAAGGCAGCTAGGCATAACTGGATTTGTGGAGAGGATTTTTCTTAATCTTGATGCTTCTGAGGCTTCTTCTATATTGCCACAGAATGTCCTCCAAGAAGATCGTTTGGTTTTCCTCAATTCTTTTTTATATAATTTTAGTGATTCTTTATAGGAATCCCAATCGGACATTACTCTAGTACTTTTAGCTCGATTGAAAAGTTTCCTACAGTTTTTTCTGAGCGGTTCGAGCCCCGAAGTCCACCAATGTGGCTTCCTTTTACCTCTTATTAGAATAAGAGGACAGGAGGTTTCTAATGATTTGTTTAGGGCTAAAGTAAGATCATTGACTTTGCTGTCAAGATCGTTTTTGTTGGATGGAACACTTAAAATGTCAGGTTTAATAAGTCTCTTAAGTGTTTCTCTGTACTTAGGCCAGTCTGTTTTCCGATGATTACGAAAAGTTTGCTGGCCAGGAGGTTCATCGTTCAAGCTGAATAGAATGTATCTATGATCAGAGAACGAGTGATCACTAGAAACTTTCCAGTTTAAAATCATCTGATAGATGTTGTCGGAGACAAGAGTTAAGTCTAAAACTTCTTGTCTGTTTCTGGTAACGAAAGTTGGTTCATTGCCTACGTTACTTACTATAAGGTTAGTATTTAGGATAAAATCGAAAAGAGACTCACCTCTATCGTTAATATCAGTACTACCCCATACTGTGTGATGGGCATTGACATCACTCCCAATAATGAGGCTGATATTTCGCCTTTCTGCTTCAGCGATAAAATTCTCCAGGGTTTTACCTGGGAGAGGGCCAAGGTGGTCATGGCCGAGATATGCCGATGCTATCCAAAGTGTGCCTTTGGTCGTCTCCAGTCTTGCAGCCGTAATATCTCGATCGCTGAAATTAGGTAGTAAATATACATTAATGCTACTTTTTACTAGTATGCAGGATCTAGGTTCACCTTTACCGGACGCATACAGTAGGTAGTATCCAGGAGTCCTGAGTCCCTTTACGATGGATTTCACAATCCAAGGTTCTTGGATCAGGACGATATCCTCTCCGTTGCTGGATATTCGGAGAAGAAGTGAGGCTGACGCCTTGATGGAGTGTTGGAGGTTAATCTGAACTAACTGCAGCATTTTGGCTACAATTAGGCAGATCAGCCTCCACCACGGTATTATCAGGTTCTTCCAAGTCAGAGGACGAACTTAAAAGCTCGTCCTCACTTAAAAGAACACTGTTTAAATAGTCTTCAGTTTCCATGTCGGAAAGGCTGTCGACGTTAGGAGAGGACTCCACTGGAGCCGAAGATGCCCTGGATGCATCATCTTCCAAACACGGGAAGGTGATGGACACACCAGGGTCCCCGACCACAGCTTCGTCTTCTTGGGGGTGTGGAGGAGCGCAAGCTGCATCTACCTCATCTTTTTTATAGACCCTAAGGTTCATAGTCTCAAACCCGAACCTAATCACACCTTTAGTCTGCGCCAGAGGAACAAGGGATTCTTTATTAATCACAATAATTGCGCCTCTGTAAAGGCCTTTTTGTTCCACCAGTTTCGCGACTTTCCAGTTGTGAGTAGGAAGGGATGGATTCGAAAGCTGGATTATCTGGAGTATTTCATCCATACAGGAGGGTTCAGCCGGGATCCAGGTACGTGCTCTTGGCCTGCAAGGGATGTCCTCCTTAGCAATTACCTCAAGCTTCGCACCTGGCCAGACTTCTCCTATCCTGCTGATAGCCAGCTTATAGAGATCGCACGATCTCTGATCATCGCAGGCGATGAGCTTGACATGGCCCTGGTGCCAACCGCCATCACTAGTGATTGGAGGTGGTCCCGGGTTGTCCCTCATAAGACTTAAGAAGCCAGCCGAGAGCTTCAATTTCACCATCTGCCAATGATCAGAGGATATCGTACCATCTATATCACTTCTATCAATAACCGCAACTACGATTTTATCTTTTAGAATATCTCTAAAAGATTTGATCGGGGGTTTGAGGGGAGTGCTGGTGTTTTGCACTTTTGTTCGTTTAGCGTAAGGCATGGTACCTTCAATAGACCGTTGTCGCTTTGACGTGGAGTCGCCGCTGGTCTGGTGTTTAGCTAAGAAGCTCTTAGCCCACCTTACTTTCGCATCATGCTTTGAGTCACCTCCAACCTTCGGTCTCGCACCAAAGATCTTCAGGATCCTCTCAGCATTCCGCTTATCCTTGTAAAAGGACCCACCAGGTGTAAGCTTACGCCTACCCCTACTGGGACCCGTGTGAGCTACACTCACGTTAGAGGTGGAAGGGCCATGCTTCACGATCCTTCCACCACTAAAGTGAGGGTGTGAAGTTTGGGGAGGTTTACTCTCCGTAGTGGTGGAAGGGCCATGCTTCACGATCCCTCCACCACTGAAATTGGGTATTTCTACCTTACTCTCACTGTTCTTGTTGCCAGCAACTAGACCATGATTTCTCACGGTTTCGCCACCAACAGGCAAGACAGGAGGTACAGCAGACGACTTTACAGTCGCACTGCCGGCCGAACTTGAAGAAGAACCGGACTTACCACTAACATCATTTGAAAAATTCATTTGATTCCCACGAGTATCGGAGAAGGGGTGGTCACTCTGCACAGAGATCCGTATATGCAGAGAAGGCTAGTTAATTCGAAGATTGCCATCTGTCCGAATACTCCGTTAGCGACTGAGCTAGTATTTGAATTGGGCCCTCAGCCAGGCTGATCATCGGCACGGGTCGTATAACACCTTGATCCAGCCCAATATAGGAGATTTGGGGAGAGGAAGGATATTATGATGTGGGGAGCAACAGACAGCCTCATCGCCGTTCTGCCGAGAAGGAATGAGGGAAGGAACACCGAACAGCTTTTTCGCCGTACCGGTGAGGGAAAAGGAGACGACAGACAGCATCATCGCCGTACCGCCTAGAAAGGAATTATATATGATAGGCATCGTCGGACAGCTTCATCGCCGTACCTACGAGGGAGGTAACTCATTGGACAGCATCATCGCCGTACCGCCGAGAAGGGAGTGTCGTACAGCATCACCGCCGTACCTCAGGTGGGGGGGGGGGAAACACGTTGGACAGCATCTCGCCGTACCACCGAGGGGGAGGGGTGAGGGAGGGAGGGAGGAAGGAGTTTTGGGGAGCGCCCTTTGGTTTCAGGACTCATCTGGAGAGGTTATCTCGAGAATCATTGACCTTACTCAGCTTCTACAACTCGACAAGTTCGACGCTTAGGTAGAAGAAAAAAAAAATGGTAGACTTGGTGGCGGTTGTTTTTTTTCTGTGCGTCTCGATCTTTTCTAATAATGGCAAGAATGTTTGTGTTTTAAGTTTTGAGAATTTTTGGTTGGTACCTATGTATACAAAAATCTGTTGTTACTTTTGGGGTGGAGAATGTAGTTATGTAGGTAGGGATACTTACCTATTTTTTTGTGTGATATTTATTTAGGTAGGTATTTATTGTTTTTATTCAGTAAATATTTATTATTTATTATTTATTCAATTTTACTTGCTTTTTTATTCAAATTTTCATACTTGTGTAAAATATAAATGAAACAAAATATAAACTTTATTCATGGTAATAAGTTCATCTACTGGGAAAAAACTAAATTTTTGATAAGCAAAAATTCATTCTTAGTAAAAAATACAAAAACATGTGGGTAACTCACGTTATGCTACATTTCCACCTAGCGCCAATCTGAGATTTAATGAGATTAACCCTAAATCTCCTTAAAATCTCGTAGATTTACCATACAAATTTATTTCGTAAATCTTGAAGATTAGAAATTAATCTTGTTAAATCTTCCTAGGACAAATAGTTATACAAATCGAACTAACCTATTCTTACATGGCGCTGAACGATTCATTCGAGACTCGCATTCAGTTCTTCATTGTTTCACACGAATCAAACATTCTGTCTCATTCGCACTTCATAAGAAAAATTGGAACGCCATTTACATTTTTGAAGGTGCCGTCAAATTTAATCTTTTTTAAATCTTTTTGTGCGGTGGAAACACCAAAAAGAATTATTAAATCTAATCTGAGATAAACCTTTGGTGGAAACATAGCATTACCCGTTTCGGACACGGGTTTTGTGGCAGTACCTTGCACATTTTTTAAAAAACTAAACAAATTAATAAACCCTTACTTGCTTTTTGAATTAGATACAAGAATATATCAGCCTATTTATAAGTATACAGAAACTTAAAATTACTTAGAATATTTTATATAAATTTAATAGGTAAAAAACATGGGAACTTAAGGGATAAGCCTTATATAATTAAATTTTATTTTCAGCCATATGCTTGTAATTGGTAGGATATTTTGCAATTCTAATTTAAAAAGTAGCGAATAATAGACGGTGGTGAGATAAATTTTCCGTTTTTTGATCTTTATGTCCACTTTTTCATGGAATTACCCTTATGTAGGTACCTATATAGGTATACCTACACATTTATATAGTTTACCTATCTACAGAATTACCTACACCTCTCTATTTTAGTTCCTCATTTTCTAAAATTATGTTTTGCGTTAAATCAAGAATAGGTACCTACCTTCCTATCTATCTATCATTTATATTTGTAAGTAGATACCTAGGTATTTATTTTTATTTACTGAATAAAAACAATAAATACCTACCTAAATAAATATCACACAAAAAAATAGGTAAGTTTCCCTACCTACATAACTACATTCTCCACCCCAAAAGTAACAACAGATTTTTGTATACATAGGTACCAACCAAAAATTCTCAAAACTTAAAACACAAACATTCTTGCCATTATTAGAAAAGATCGAGACGCACAGAAAAAAACAACCGCCACCAAGTCTACCATTGCAACCATAGCAAAAAAATATATTTTCCACCCTCAAAAGTAAAAAAGACAGAGAAATCCTTCAAAGAAAAAACTTCTCATTGGTATCTTTCTCATATATCTATGTACATACCTACAAAAAATCTTGCCAAAGATCGACACAAACCACAAAAATATAGGTAACCTGCAAATGTACCCATGCACACGCACATATAAAGGATTCAACAAAAAACGAAGAAAAAACCCACCACCACTGCTTGACAAGATCCATTAAATGAAAAAAAAAAGACAGAATTCATACCAAAAAACCAACAACAAAAGCAGGTAACCATGCGATATAGTTAAGAGAACTCAATTTATAATTGTATCCACAGAGCTTCCTCGCTCTCGCTATGTATATTGCCCATAGAAGAAGAAGTAAAGGAAGTGGTGTATATCACATATACAGTGTACGTGAGTGAAGCAGCAAGAATTGAAAAAAAAAAAACAAATTGAGATTCATCTGTCATTTTGCCGAGCTGAAAGGAAGTGTTTTGAAATTTCAATTTGTTAAACAAGTGAAAAAGTTTATTTAAACTAAATACAAAAGTGAAATAAAAGTTAGAATAGTGAATACTATCAATAATTTATTTAAAAAATATAAAAAAGCATGTGGTGGCTACGTTAAATCCTCTAAAAACGCCTATACTAAGGAGTATACAAACATTTTGTTTTAAAAGTTAATTTTGTCTGATATTTTCATATAAAGTAACGTGAAGTGATGTTATTTAGGTAAATAAATTATCTTAGAATACTTTAAAATTAAGATTTTATCGCAATTTGCTATAAAAATAACAAATTTGTTGAAAACAAAAATGTACTTTAATCCAGTGATTTCGTTGAGACTCATCTGTCAAATGAGAAATTCTTGACCAGGGTCGATCTAGTTTTTGTTGGTGGTGGCAAGGCGCTCAAATCCGTTTAGCCCCCGTAGTGCAGAGTTATTTTTTAACGCTTTATATATTTTTTTTTAAGGGGTAACAGCAGACCCTTATTTATCTTGTTGGATTTGTATCTTCGTCAAGAAGTGTTTATTTCAGTTTAAAAGTACGTTACCATAAAAAACATCACTTTATTAAGTAGAATATGAGAGAAAACTTGCCTGTTTAAAGAAAAATTTGTGCACCGTATTATAGGCGTTTTTATATGATTTAATGCAGCACCACATGTTTTTTTATGTATTTCTTGTCAGTAAAGTTTTTCAAGCTTTTCTTCAGCTCGGCAAAATGACGGAAGCATCTCAATGGTTTTTTTCTTTTTTTTTAATCTGGCATTTTTGGGCGCCCCAGCCTTCAACCGTGTAACTGCACTGCGACCCTGGGGCAATGCATTTGTGTTTGTGTAACTCACACCATTTTGAAAAATGCTTCACTGTTTCCACGATATGCCAGTTCCTTTACTTCTTCTTCTTTGATATTGCCGATTGCAACATGTTGGTGTACGCCATATCGCGTACAGGGCATACAATTTTTGGTTCACTTTCCTTGTACTGGATGCGACATCTTTATGTTATATTATCTTTGGTTCAACTTACATGAATTTTTCAACGAAAATCCACTGTAAACTATATCCAACAAGATTAGAATTCCTAATCATTAAGCTGGAAGTTTTTTTTGCCCAAGGCCAGGCATAGTTTCTATATAAGAAGGTTTTATTGTACAATAAAAATACAATAGAATTTGTATTATAAAACCTTCTTATTTATATAAACTAAATATCTGCAACATCACATATTTTCTTATTAATTTGGGAAATCATATTAATAAAATTCTTTGCTGCAAGAAAGTTATTTTTCATGAGTAAAAAAGAAAAGTCGGGACAAAATCGGGACAGTTTGTATATCGGGACATATATCGGGACAGGGTTCAAATATCGGGATTGTCCCGCCAAAATCGGGACGTCTGGCAGGCCTAGTGCGAGCTCATTTCTTAAGGATCCAAGCAGTACCGACAAAGTTGGGTCAGTGAATTTGCTTGAAGGGTATTCATTCTTATCTGTCATAAAATGAGTGTATCCCATAGTGGATGCTTACACGTGAAGAACGAAAGTGTTCAGATGTGATGAAAATTACTCTGCAGACTTTGTTCTCCTCTTTGTGTTTTTCGTATTTTCATAATGAAAGACACGATTTGATTGGTTGGATTGGATAGGAATATCAACACAAAAGAGAACGTCAATTTTCTACACTGAATATTTTCAAATATTTTAAAATATTTCATCCCCTTCCCTCTTCTGCAAGTTCCCCCGCTCACCATCACAAATCGCAGAAAATGCTTCAATTTCTTCACGTGTGATCAGGGACATAGATTGATGATGAATGCATCCCGTCGGACTGCCCGTTGGTCTTTGGATGGGTGCGGAGTTCAGGTGTTCAATTCACTTATTTTGGGAATGAATGCGTTTAAAGATAATTTTTGCCGTTAGTTAACTATCATTATTAGTAAAAATTACCCTGACCAGGAAAATCATAATAGCTATATAAGATAAAGAGATAAATGATCATTCTAAGAACATTTGCTCCTTCTTTTCAATAAAGTTATTATATATACTAAGAAAAGTTTCATTCTGAAATAAAATTTAATGACCATATTTCAAAAATTATTGTATAGAAAACAAACAACAAGACACAATAACAAACTTGACTTATTTATGTAAAAATTATGCAATGGTTAAAATAAAATTTAAAACAAAAAAAAAAACTTTAATTTGTACTATTATTTTGACTTATTTGATTATAATGAAAATAAAATTTTATCAGTTAAATTAGATGTATTGAATAAAAACAGATTAATATTTTGTCACCTTGACTGTTATATTACGTTTTCATTAGAGCCGAAATGAGGTAATTTGGCAAATTACTGAAAAAGTGTTTTCATCTATTTTGCTCATTTCGTTTGACAGCCCTGGAATTTGGATTGACTGTTTTGACATTTAACTTTTTTCAAATCAAATTCCTGCTTTAAATTTATCGAAACAAAGAATTCTGAACGTTATTAACCAATTGTCTTATCTAGATTCTGGAGCAGGAACTTTTTGTCGTTAATTTAGCCTTAACTACATTGCCCTATAAGTGAAAAAGTACAAAGTCAAAATTTTCAAACTCATTTTGTTTCTCACTGGAAAACCTATAAAAATGATGCAGAAAGATTATATTTTGGTTTGAAAAAGAATGCGTTTATTCTTTTTCTTTATATTTTTACTTTTGTAATTTCGCAAAAAGTGGCCAATTTAGTTAAGGAACAACATCTTATCAAGCATAAACATCATACCAAACAACACTTGCGAATGGAGACGTGCATACAAACTTTCAACCAAGCAGGTTCGATAAAAAGCCAGTGTCCAACCTCTCAATTACGAAGCCTCAAAGCCTCAGAAAAATGTATAAAGGCAATAGTTGAAGTATCTTAAAACATCCCATTTTGCAAAATTAATGCTTAATGTGTTGTGTAAGTATTTTGTGCAACGAAATTCGCACATCTGCTAAAATGTATCATTTTAAGGATCTGAACACTGAAATCAACTACTCATGAGCTCGTAAATTGCTTGGGTCACCCCACTTTTTTAGCAATGGAAATAAGCCCAGAGGGCTAAACGGAGCAGTTGAAAAAGACCTTGTCTTAAATCAAGCATTTCAGAAGTTGTGACCACTTTGGAATTGAGTTAAACTGGCGATTAGCGTCTGCATTTAGCATGATGGGTGGCCCAGATTTGGACAAGTCCTACTACGCGCTTAACCTGCCCCACAAAGCGTCGTCTTCTTCACAGATTTGCTTCGTAAATTGAAGGCTGAGAGTCTCTCCTCTCTCTTCTAGAGCTAACCAGTTGCTGTCGCAAAATGGATCTCATATATCTTACAATTAGACAAGCAGTGCCATATCTTCCTGCTTGCAACAACATTGAAATCGAGAATCATTTCAAAATCTATGAGATTATCGTGAATGTGAAACCAATCATACAAGAAGATATATATTTATGAAACATTATTCAGATTCAGATTCACGTTTAAGTGGAGGTTTTATTATTTGCAAATGAATATATAAAAATATAAAATATATAAACGTTTATATTTATATGTAACTTAAAAAATTATATAAGCAGAACAAATAAATTACATACAGTTTCAAAATAAAATAAAACGAAAATATTATAGTTTAGGGTTCCAGAAATCCATAGCCTTGATGACCCGGAGGCATTGGAATGTTAATTTTAATTCTTTCAACAAGGCCTTTCCGGAAACTATGCCATTCTTTTTAATTGATGATGTAACTGAAGGGTGGTTAGAGCTACTGCTGCATTTGCGCCTTCAACTACAGGCTTCTTACGTTTTCTTAAAGAGGTACTCCAAAGAGATAGACTTGCAGATGCTGCTAGGGTCCAACTACGATTTGAACTGGTATCTATTTTGATACAACTGACTGCTCGCACGTCTACATATCTTTCAAGCAGGATAATCACACTTGGCTTCCAATGAAAGTTAATCAAAAATTGAACTGTTAACTGTGATATTCTCTTGATCCGAATCTTTCTGTGTTCTCGAGAATCATATATGTAGTTGCCTATAAGAGAATTAGTATTTTTGAATGATTTCATTTCTTCCATAGCCTGAGATACATATGTAAATATGTCCACTGAGTTTGATTCGCTGGACGTTCAAGCGTTCATCACAGTTTCAGCAGCACTTTTTGGTACTTCCTTACACCCAGATCTTTTGCGATTGAAGAAGTTTCCTTGAAGGAAGTTCTTTCATGTTAATTTCTTCGGGATTATGTTGCTAGGGGCTAGAAATCCCCAGTCCCACGTCAACCACTTGCACTGTAGTTGTGAAGGTTTTCCTCGCCAGCATTTAATCGCACCGTGATCTGGACATAATGGCTGAAAAATAAATAAAATATATACTATAATTTATCAAAAATAAGTAATTATTTTTATCAAGTTGTTGGATTTAAATTTTGTTTTGATTCTCCTGATAATAATTATAGTTAAAATAATTTTAATATTTTGAAGCTAGCTTCATGTTTGACGTTTTGTGTCAGAAGCTGTTCGATTTTATTCAATCACATTCAATTGAAGGTGTGTTCGATTCGTTCACACCTAATTTCCAACCTAATTTCGTGCAAATTTGGAGGAAATCATCTCATTTCGAAATGAGAATTTGTATGGGAAATGAGGTAATTTCGGATCTAATTTGTAAATTTTCAACGAAATTACCTCATTTGGCCTAATGAAAACGCAGTATTATAGAGAAAAAAAAAGAAAACAAAAACTATATTTGTAAAAGTAACTAAATAAAATTAAAAGTATCGAGTAACTTAAAAAAAAATTGAAAAATGTATTATTGCAAATTGTGTTTTTTGGGACCAAAAACAATTGCGTGGGGGAGATTTTATATAACAATGTGCTTCGCATTCACCCTAATCTTTCCACGACATATTTATTTCACCATACTTGGTTTTTACACACCAAATACCCCAGTGTGTGCTTATGGTTAAGCTTGTTAGGTGTTCTATAAGGTTAAGGTGCTTCAATAATGATCATTAAATATGCCTAGCAACCAAGCGACGCCTGAGGATTAAATAGAGCTTTTGGTACAGTATTGTTTGTCTCTAATCTTTGATCTTAAAATAATTATCACTTACTTTACTTCTTGTTCAACTAGCGCGCAGTTGAGATCGTCCCTAATAGTTTTGTATAATTAAATCGTATTATCCTAATCTTAATCTAAATGTTCCAAAAAAAATGTTAAAACTTATTATCTTAGCTAAGAGAAACGATAAAATAAACTTATTAAATTAAATTGAACCTATGTGTTTTCTTAAGAAGATAATTAAATAATTATATGCTTGAACCGTGTCGTTCATCGTTCGCAGTTATTCCGCCGAAATCAGTCGATTCAAATTTAAAAAAATTGACATTAAGCTAAAAATAGTTACCTGTAGAAAAGTTTACAAATTGTGAAGTGGTTTCATACTAACATTAATCATCTAGTTATTTAATAAAAGAAAATGTTCGGGATCTTTATTTTTCATTACTTCATAATTAACAGCAAAGAAAACCTGCTCAAATTTAGCTCCCGAACCCACTGCTGCTTTTGTTTATAAATAAAAGAGAGTTTATGTCCCCATTCTTGATGAAGAATTTTCATAGTGTTAATTTTAGGAAACAGAACTTGAAGCTACATTCCGTTTTGCAAATTTAAGGGTCACGCTTTATGACACAGAATATCGTAAAGTCGATGAAAAGCCTGTCAAAGCGCGACCGATCCAACGCGAGATTGTGATTTGGCCATAAAAGGGTGGGTTTCAGGAAATTATTTTTGGCTTTAAGGCCATGCTGATTCGGAACATGAATCTTATACAGGTTACATATCCAACTCATTCTTCCTATACCCATTCTATATTTTCCCCTTTAAACTCAATTCATTTCCCATAGAGATAAAGTTCAGTAGCATTTGTTAATGCAAATCATTTTTATTTAATATCCAATTTCACTTGACTTCCCATGGAAATCAAGTTCATTAACAACTCCTAATGCACGCGCAATTGTTATGCCTTGCAGTCATTTACCTTTGCTCGTAACCCGAACCAAATAAATATAAAATGTATGATAAAATAATTAAGGATAGTATTGCTTATAAAACAAATCTGCTGAGAGTGCAGTTTGATTAAAATAAGAAAATCTAAATGTATTTTGTAATTAATAAAACTGGCAGTTAACAGCAAGACGTGGTGGAATAAAGACAAATCCTTTTAAAAACCTCTTTTGCGTAACTCATTACATTTCTTACATAGCTAGGTTCCACATAAATTCTATGCTATACTTAAATTTATGTAGGTTGCACGACAAAATTTATGTTACACATAGTAAGTCATCACTTTTGAATTTAAACTAACTTCAAGTCGGTTTGCGAGAACGTCAAAATATTGTGAATTTCGGTTAGTTTTTGTGTTTAATTGGATATAATGCGTGTTTAATTTTTAAAACGGTCTGGAATTAGTAGCAAAATGTTTTTTTTTCGCTAAATAAAAGAAAACGCTTGAAAAAAGTGCATACCTAATCGAAAACAAAAATCCGATAGCACAAAGAGAAAAGATAAGGAATACAAAAAATAACGGCAAGTCAGGATCGCATAAAGTTTTTCCGAAGTTGAAAACTCCAGCCCACACAGCCGATAACATACTTTTCGAAGATGAAACTTCACCTGATATTGGAAAAGGCTTCACAACACAAATATTTCAGAAGCTTTATTCTTTGAAGTTTACACAGGGTTGACCCATTTGTCCTAAAATTGTAAAAAAAAGGGGTTTTCGGTTCTCAAAAAACACCGAAAGATCCTCAATTGTCTGGTTGATATAAGCAAGAAACGGAATTTGTTTTAAAATAGTTTTAAAAATGAATAAAAACAAGCCAATTTCCATTTTGTCTTTCTTTTTGTTATTATTAAAGTAAATTTGTGCATTCCTTGAATTTTTATAGAATTACTAGAATTACTCGCAGCACACATCATAAAAATGCTTCTGTGCTCATGTCACTTTAATAGTTTATTTTGTTCCTCAACTCACCCCAGCAAAAACCTAGATCTACTTCAAGGCTATCCTAGGCCTAAAAAAATTCAGACTTAACTGACCAGGAAGAGTTCAAGGTTTTCTAAAAACTCTTTGGGGCGACCCCAGGGTGACTTCAGGGCTCAACGAATAAACTATGAGACTAGAGAGCTTCAAAAATCAATTTTTTAGTTCCAAACAACAAGATAACAATCTAATGACTTCAAGAAGAAGACCAATCCCCTCCAGGGCCGGACAAGCTATATGTGCAAGCGGTGCAAAGGCGCAGGGCGCTGAACCCAATGGACGCCTTGAGCAAGTGTCAACAAAGCCACTACATTACCTGCCAAACCTTTTTAATTTTCATTTTTTTTGAATAGCTCGCACCTATATTGATATCCACACTTATTCTGAATTTAAAGACAAAACTAAATGCCAAAATCTTTGCAAAGTGCACGATTATGTTCGCCTCTTGGGGATACCTCCTTCGCCTCTTGGGGCCGCTTCGTACAAAAATTATATATCAAAGTCAACAGCTTAGGTAATGAGGACATGACTTCTCCCACCAAAAACAGCAATTGAGGGGCGCTAGTGATGAAGCTTGCGCAGAGCGCTAATTTAGCTCGGGCCGGCCCTGATCCCCTCTGCACTGCAAAACATTAAGGGCCAGTTTGTTCTCAGTGGGTTATATCACCAATTATTTGATTATCACAGATTTTTCTAAATCCATAGTTATCAAACTGTGATTATCAGAGAGTGTTTGTTCACGTTTTTTCAGTTTGATTAGCAAATCATGGCTCTTCCACAAATCGTTCCCCTTTCCAGTCTATCTGTCAGTTTAGTTGTCAAGTGTAATCAACGATCAAGTGCGTTTAAAAGTGAATGACAGAGAGTCATCTCTTTTATACCTAGAGGCAGGAGTGAGAAAAGACGAGACACTCACCATACATAACGGACAAACACAGTATTCTAAATCAAAATTTCATTGCAACGCCAACGGACTGATGTTTTACTTTGAGAATTGCTTTAAGGCAAGGTATACAGAGTACATGGTATGCTATTCCGAGTTGATTTTCTGTTTCGTTCTGCGCATCTACGTCACTTGTGGACAAAAATGTGTAGAAAAGACAACAACAAATCAAAAACAAAAAACAGAAACAAAAACAAAAACAAACGCAAAGTGAACTGCGTCACTAGTTGACAAAATGCGTGAGAGAGATAGGATAACGACATGCGCAATATCATACCATGTATTCCATATACCTTGGCTTTAAGGTTTATGAAGATAATAATATTAATTACAAATAAATATGTCAACAAAACCAAAAAAATCCTGGAAAATAAGAAGACCGATGCCATCACATCAAAGCAGAAAGATTCTGCTTGGGAACAGGTGGCTAGTAAATTTAATGCTTCCTAGGAGCAATCAATTTTTATTTCGTAGTCATTTATGTCTATTTATTTAAATCTTTTTGCTCTAGCCAAGATCAGCAAAAGTCCTAAGAGACAATTACAATAACATCAAAAGGACAGTTCGGAAGGCCAAAGCCGATCACAGGAGGGAACTTTTTTTGACTGGTGGTGGTTCACCACCAAAAACAATTGAGCAAACCCCGATATTGAACGAATTAATTGATGTAATGGGCGTCAGCGCGGATGGATTGGTTTCCAGGTGAGTCACCAAGTAGTGAACCAAGAGAAAAATTAATTTTTATATTTGTCTTCATTGTGTCGTGTGCATGAAAAACTTTCAGAAAATTATATTTGGTTTGTTGCAAAAATTTTGTTGGGACAAATTATACAGTGACAAGAATAAAATTTCACATCGAAGATTGAAAAAGCGAAGTTTGTAAGATTCTATTATTAAATCCGCGATTAAATGACTTTTTAGGTTTTTTGAGAGATCGAAAATGAATTATTTCATCAATCTAAAAGAATGGTTCTTTAAACAACTTGCTTGGCTTAGTTCAAAAACCTAGGAAAGATGCCCAGGGGCGATATAACAAAACAAATATTTCTACTGTTTGCTTAAATCTTCTTGCATCTCCAATTGTAGAGATTGAGTTCAAATTTTAAGGAGTTCCATACAATACAAAGAAACTTGCATTTTCAATAATTGTAGAGATTGTGTTCAAATCAATAATCGCGTTATGCAAATTAAAGCAGACACAAAAGCTCTTCTTTTGCATAGTGATCACTTGAAAAACTTTAAGACCAATCTGGTTGAAGTCAGTTAAATAAACTTTCGAAATCACAAACGCGTTTTGATTTTTCAAGAAAAATGTAAGATTCTTGTGTAGACGCTACTTAAATTAGAACTAAAAACGCACTTTTTTGTTCATATCAAAATATTATGTTTTGTTTATTTTTCAGTTAATAAATGCAAACTGGAACACACAGTCAAAGCATTCCAAGCGTCTTTGTTTTGGGGATATGAGTGTATGGCTCGTTGAATAAGTTCTAGGGAACGTTTCTCATCGACAGCTTTCAATGCCTCACTAGTCCTAGGCGATGTTAGCACAATGTTCCAGAGATCGGTTATACTTTTCTAATTCGCACAAAATTGTTTCAGTTAGTTGATTGTCCCGATTGAGGATTCCAAGAGAACATGCCGAGTAAAGAGTTAGAGTTGGCGTGTCTTTCAGAAGAATACTAAAATCGGGAGTTAAAAAAACCTGCATGCACAGTAAAATCCTTCGCTTACCATTGATATAGAAAAGTCTTATTATCAGCCTCACCCTGTGAGGAATAAACCATTGAAACTTCTTGATGTTGTCCTGCTCGAAAATACGCCTCTGACACTGAGTGTCAATTGCTTTTTCAGGTTGATTGTCCTTCAAATACATATAGCCCAAGTTTGCATAGAGCTTATTTTTCAGCTCTGGGCCTGCATTTTTGTACAGCTTGTAAGTACCTATCTATTAGCCGGACGCCAAAGCTGATGATGGGCATTAAGAAAACCTTGATAGGACAGCGCTTCTGGAGAGTGGCTATCCTTTTCAACTGCAAAATACTAATTAATCACATCCAATGCAACAGTTCCGGCGCAAATAAGATCAATAGTTCGTTCGCATTTCGGTTCTTTGCGTTTTTCTGAATCGCAAAGAATGTTGCACAATCAATAAGCATAGCTGATGGTGGATTCAAAATGGTATTCAAACTGTTGACAAATGATAATGCCTGAAAGATCTAAGGCTTCCTCCTCATCAGCAATGAGTTCAGCTATCATTGCCTGACCAACCCATGCATTTGGATATATTGGGCTCGATTGTTGCTCCCACTGGAATGCTTTATTAGCCAACTTAATATCATTCAACTTTTCAAATAGAGCACCCCCAAATTTGTCCATGTTGTGTAAGATTTTCGATCCATCATCAAAGCTTGAATGAAGCAGTGCTGAGCAAAGGGCAAGTCGTTGATGGATTTGCGGGTGTTAAAAACACGAAGTGCATTCCAGTTTTCCCAATGGTCACTCTGGTGACTTATGGCCACCTTTCAGGCAAAATCTAGATGTTTGACTTCATCATTTGGTTCAAAATTGGCGGTATAGTAGGCGCAAATCGACAACTCATACGAAAGGAATGTGTTTTGAGCTAGTTTCAGGGCGCAATTATAAAATCTTTGAATTACATAATTAAAGTTGAAAGCTTAGACTACTTAACAATGTTTACTTTGTTGTCGAAGCTAATAATGGGTTTCGATCAGGCACAACTGTTTCATCTTCACCTTGCTTTGCCAACTGAGAAATCTGTTTGGAAATTGAAGTCGCCCGCAACATTCATATTTGGCATTTCTCGATAGCTACAGAGCTATTTCCATTTTTGATTGCACACGGACTTCCTTTAGTGATTGTTTGAAATATTTTGGGTCCATGGTTATTTTTTACTAGATAAATTAGTACAAAAAGTCTTTTATAAGTATTAAACCAATTTATTGTTTTATAAAATCGAAACTCGCCTCGCTTTGCTAAGGTAGAACTATAATAGTCGGAAGGGCACTGAAGCTAATGGCAAAAACCAACGAAAAGTAGCTTCCCGTACCGAAAAAAGGGGAACACACCCATAATGTAACTATCATCTTTCTCTTTTTGGCATTCCTATTTCACCAAATGTCAGTTTTACTTAAGTGAGGTGCGCTAGGGAGCGCACCTCACTTCCGTAACCAAAGTTTAACGAAACTTGACGAAACGCTCCACTTCGCAATTATAGTCGCGTCAAATGCTTTCCGTGTATTCGCTTATTTTCTTCCGACCACTTAAGTGCCCCTCCGAGCATTATAGTTCTAGCTTTAAGGTAGAACTATAATAGTCGGAAGGGCACTGAAGCTAATGTCAAAAACCAACGAAAAGTAGCTTTCCGTACCGAAAAAAGGGGAACACACCCATAATGTAATTATTATCTATCTCTTTTTGGTATTCCTATTTCACCAAATGTCAGTTTTACTTAAGTGAGGTGCGCTCGGGAGCGCACCTCACTTCCGTAACCAAAGTTGAACGAAACTTGACGAAACGCTCCACTTCGCAGCTATAGTCGGCGCCATATGCTTTCCGTGTATTCGCTTGTTTTCTTCCGACCACTTAAGTGCCCCTCCGAGCATTATAGTTCTAGCTTTAGAGATTGAATTAGGCGTGTTTGTGACTTTTAGAGCTAGGCATGTTCTGTAATAATTGCATTGCAATTAGTTGGTGATAAAAGTTGTGAATTAAAACGTAGTTTACACAAAAAAAATTACACTGGTCAACAAAATTTAATTATTTTTTTTGTTACAGAAACCAAAATATACTTTTCCGTAGGTTTTTGGTGTGCTGAACTTGAATCTGAAGTCAGAAAAATTCTATCGGGCCACGTTTTTGAGATATTCTCTTTACAAAATCGAAAAAACAGTTTTTTTGCTGTTTCAAAGTTGTATTGTAACGTGAAGTAAATTGTTTCAACAAAATTTTTAATGGTTTCTGAAAGAACTAATTTTCTTCTTTTAAAATCAGTTTAAATCTTTCCGATAACTCTTTTCTTCTCGGAGAAATCTTCAGTTAATTGTAGGCCTTCCATTTATGACATAAATACAATGTAAAGGAGAATGGGCAAAAATGTATGGGAAATGGTCCATTTCCCAATACGAATGTGCCATATATCGTTGAAAAGGTTATTTTGAGTAGATTTTAGATTTTAATGAGTCTATTTACCATAATTTCTTAGTTCTAAGTTCTAACAATTCATAAATAGGCATGGCTTACGCCGTCTGCCAGAGTGACAACTTTAAGTTCAAATAAGTAAATTATAGATGCAGTTAATAAATTAGTTATAAATTCTCATTTTTGTTTTCATATAATTATATAACATTTTTCTCATCCTTAAAATAGTTCATCGACAATATTCTGCCTATATCTCAACCCCCATTTTACGTATTTGGACAGCTGCTTCCAATTTTCACCATTTAAAGCATTTTTAATTTCAACATTGTTCAGGATACCCTTATTAAAAACTGACCTTCGAATTTCCATCAGGATAGGACATTTTCCCAGAAAATGGTAAACATCTTCTCTAACTCTCATATTACACAGCCCACATAAATCTAGAAGATCATTTCTGTACGGAATGAAATTCAATGGGATCACCTCTGCTCTTGTTTTGATAATTTTGGATATTTCCTCCGTTGAGTACACACAATTAAAGTAATTTCTCTCCATTAAGTTATAATTGAGCTGGGCATAGATTATACGGTGCATAGATGGCCTGGCCTTTTCCTCAGAATCAAGTCTTTTCCTCAAGTCAACTTCCTTTATGAGTTCGTATACTTGGAGTTTCCAGCAATCAACGTCATTTGTCTGTAGGTTTAAGGAGTAGCTACAGTACTCTGCCAAGCGCATCCATTGTGCATACCATGAAATTTCTTTCCTTATTATCAGCATGCTTATCCGTTTCGGTAATCTTCGATCGTCCATATCCAGAGTTCTTAAGGCATAGTCGACTTGCATTTTAAGTGTTGATATGTAAATAAGAGACAGTCCGGTCTCAAGGAGAAAGGATGTGGTTTGGGGTGGACTGTGGTAACTTAAAAATTCTTTTTAAGAAGTATCGTAATAGTTGCTCTACTTCTTCATATTCAATATGGCCCCAACTCTGAGCAGCATAACACATTATAGCCTTCGATGTGACCTCAAAAACACGGTACTTGGAAGCTGAATCCACATCGTTGCTGGCCATGACACTTCTCCACGTTGCATTTATTGCATTTTTTGATTTCGCAAGCTTGACTGTCATATGTTTTTTAAAGTTGAGATTTCTGGTTATAAGCATGCCTAAATAGTTATACTCATTTACTACCTCTACGTCCTGGTTAGAAAATTTCCATTTCTCGTTTCTGCAGTTTCTTCCTCCTGCATTGCGGAAGATCATTATTTTTGATTTTTCCAGATTCACTAGTAGTCTCCATTTCTCGCAATATTCAGCCAGACGGTTTAACATTAGTTGAAGACCCTGCGGTGTTTCTGAAAATGCAACGATATCATCAGCAAACATTAAGTGGCTTATCACCAGTGTTTCAGACAGTTTTACTCCTCCAGTCCAAATCTCGTTTATGTCATCTATAAAAAAAATTTATTTTGAGTACATCGTTTCATTATATGGCCGTTAAGCTCTAAACCATGGGGCTCGCGAGATATTCGGCTTCAAATCACCGAAAGAACAATAATGCAACTCCATATTTGGGCATTGTGTTCCCAATCCACATTCGCTGAATATCTCGTGAACCCCATGGTTTAGAGCTTAACGGCTATATAATGAAATTATGTACTCAAAATAACCTTTTCAACGATATATGGCACATTCGTATTGAGAAATGGACCATTTCCCATACATTTTTGCCCATTCTCCTTTACATTGTATTTATGTCATAAATGGAAGGCCTACAATTAACTGAAGATTTCTCCGAGAAGAAAAGAGTTATCGGAAAGATTTAAACTGATTTTAAAAGAAGAAAATTAGTTATTTCAGAAACCATTCAAAATTTTGTTGAAACAATTTACTTCACGTTGCAATACAACTTTGAAAACAGCAAAAAAACGGGTTTTTCGATTTTGTAACGGGAATATCTCAAAAACGTGGCCCGATAAAATTTTTCTGACTTCAGATTCGAGTTCAGCACACCAAAAACCTACGGAAAAGTATATTTTTGTTTCTGTAAGAAAAACCTTGTTGACCAGTGCTATTAGAAGGTCTACATTTACTCAACGATTAAAGGCTCTGCCCAACCAACTCGAAATTATAGCGAAGCATTCACAAAGACAGTTTTTTGTCGTTTTTTAGTATTGAGATCATTCACTTTAATTTCGTGTTGGTTTGGGAGAGCCTTTAGGAAAGCTACTTTTCGTAAATTATTAAGGTAGAACTATAAATTCTCACCCGAACCAATGCGAATCTTTCGATGACGACGACGAACGTGTTGTTATTAATGTTTTTTTTGTCGTCAACGAATGATTTGCACTGGTTTGGAATCTCTCTATTCACTTCCGAAAGCAAAAGTTATCGAAAATGAAGAAAAGTACATTATGGGCCTGACATATGATTTGTTTGTATTCGCTGATTTTCATCCAACCACTGCCGTGAGCTTGCGACTAATATATTTCTACCTTACAACGCGACTATTGTCATGTATATTAAGGTAGAACTATAATAATTGTTGATAGTTTACTGAAGTGGTCGGTTGAAAATGAGCGAATACATGAAAACCATACTCATCTCACGGGAGAGAAACTGACATTTGGTGAAGTTGGAACGAAAAAAAGAGAGGGATGATTAATTTTACTTAAGTGGAATATTCCTCACTTCTTCTTTTGACTGTTTGGAAAGCAACTTTTCGTGGATTTTTAACACATTGATTTTGACAGGCAAAAGTTCCGTTGTCGTTCCAAATATTTCGCATTGGTTTGAGAAAGCCTTAATAGTTCTAGTTTTACATTTTGTTTTATCATTCCGAGTTTCCGACTTCACGTTGGTTCGGGAGAGGTTCTCTATTTAAAAATGACTACGTTTACAAGCAGGATCGGGACACTGATCTCTATAATACACTGGATAGTGTATTTCTTATAATGTATAACAGTTTCTTTGCTTCCATTTGAAGATGACAATTAGGTGGTCGGCTTCATAATTTGACGTCTGAATTACACAAAAAAAATGTATTTTCCAGATAGGGATGTGCGATATTGAAACAACATCGATTTCAACATCGAACCGAAAATATCGATGCTACTTAACATCGATGTTTTTTCAGGTGTTTTGGTTTAAGTTTTTTCTTTGACCAAAGCAAAAAATGCGTCATATTATGCTCTAATGTATTTTAGCTTTCAAAATTTCTGGTGCCGGCTATTTTTCTTAAGTTTCTTAAAATCGATTTAAGTTTTCATTCAAATGAAAAATATGAAGTCATAAGCAAGGTATTTCAACTTTAAACATCGATATTGCAAAACAATGATGCACAGAAGCTTGTGCGCTAAAACCGCGTGTAAGTGGTATCTTTCTAGGCATCAATGATTTTAATGGATGAAACTCGATGTTAAAATATGTATTTTGCACAATTAATATCAAAAAATTTAATAAAATCAATATTGCAAGGCAATTCATGGTGTTAAGCTGTTATGTGTGCCCTTTTTGAAATCCGATATTCAAAATCTTGTTTCACACGAAGGTGTGCGCAAGAACTTGCATGGTGTAAACTGCGTGTTTCTGACCACCGATAATTTAAATTCGTGAAAATCGATATTAAATATGTATTTTGCAGTAATATTTCAAGGAATTTTGTGTAAACTGTTTTCTGTGGCTTTTTGGAATATATCGATATTGCAAAACACGAAGTTGTGTGCAAAAACTTGCATTGGTGTAAATTGGGTCTTTCTGAGCATCTATTATTTCTATGCGTGGAAATCGATGCTAAAATTTGAAAAATATATCGTCCACAGATTTTATAGAAGCAATATTGCAAGTATTTCATGTGTACACTGTTATCTAACGATATTGCAAGATATTTTTGCTTGCAAAAGTGTGTACAAAAACTTGTATGACTAAAAATGCGTCTTGCTGAGCATCGATGATATTAATGCTTGAATATCGATGTAAAAATATTTCTTTTGCACAAATAAACACAAAACAAATTTGAGGGAAGTAAAATTGATAGGCACTTCATGTGTAAACTTATATCTGTGCCTTTTTGAACATCGAAAGTTTCGTTGTGGTTCTGAATTTTTAAGTTTGGTTTGGGAGAGCTTTTGATGATTTCCTTTTTCAAAAAATTCCAAATGTTACAGATGACTTAAAAACTATGAAAGTCACTCCATTTCGATTTTACTAGCAGAATCAATCATTTTCGTACTAACTTTTTGTTTGTTTTGGATGTTAATATCGATGTTGCAAAACATCGAAATATTTATTATCGATATTTTGCAAATATCGATTAAAATCGCTCATCCCTATTTCCAGATGTCTATCTGAAGAAAGGGAAACAGACCATGATATGAAAATATAAACTTTTGTGGAAGTTTGTTTTTGTTTTATTATTTATTATCTTTAAGTTATTCACTGTGTGCATTTGGTATATTTATTTAGTATAATTACATAGTGGAATGAGATAAATCATTGCAGTTTGCGAACAAGTTGAGCAAAATAGCTAATGAATAATTATGATGAGGAGGATACGATTGCATATTCTGCCTTTTTTTTAATGATTGTACCTCCTTGTCACACTCTTTACGTTTGTTATTCCGTTTCATTTACTATTTAGTGAATGAATTTAAATTACGAACACAACAAATGTTAGCAAACAGATCTCGGGGGGTGAAACGAACGGAGAATTGATGTCTGTTAATGGATTATCTTTGTATTACATGTTATACAGTTATACTGGTATACAAAAAAGTGGTCAGCTTCATAATATAACAATTCTTCAAATGGAAGCAATATTTTTGTATCGATACACTATCCAGTGTTTTATAGAGATCAGTGGATCGGGAGCTCCAGTTTTTTTGTCAGTTGAGACTTCAGACTAAATCTGGCGGTTTCAAACTGTTTGAAAGTCGGCAAGGAACACACCTATTATCTGTAAAACCAACACCTCGACCCAAGCCGAACGCGCCCAAATCTTTGACGTTTAACGAACAGTGGTGCGTTCTTTTATGTTACTCTAGTTAACTATGGTTAATGTGTCAAAAACAAGAGTTGCAATGTCATAGTTAAAGAAGTTACTTTGAGCTTGATCACACGATTCGTTTTTTCGGACGTTACGTGTTTGTCTTTTTGAAACATTGGGTGAGGCGTGTAAAAACGTAGGGGGAACGAAAAGACGAAAGCACGTATGAAAATTTCATATTTTTTCTGGTTGAACTTTGACGTTTATGATTTGACAAACGAGTAGAGGCGGGGGATGCTTAAAAAATGTAAATAGTGAGATTTAAAATTGTTTTTCTTAATTAAATAGATATAAATTTGAACAAGAAGTGATGTAAAAGTATTTTTAATTATTATTACTGCGTATTTTTCAATAAATGAACCTCAAATTTTCTGAACGTCAAAAGCACGAATGGATTTTTTTCGTTGTGTGTAATCACGAAGGTACGTACCTGTCAAAAAAACGAAAAACGAAACGTCCGAAAAAACGAATCGTGTAATCAGGCTCTTTGATTACTTTTCATTTAGGAACGACCAAAGTAAGAAATGGTTGATCTGTCAAACAAAATGGATGAAAAGAAAAATCGAAATAGATTTGGAAATAAAAATCAAGAACAAATTGTGATTCCATTACATTTATTGAAGAGAACTTTTATTAGCACTTTGAAAATACATACATATTTTTTTCAAATTAAATTTCATTTGACTTCATTCAAGAACATTCATGTAAGCATTTCGCCCGATTTTGGGAAAAATCGTGCTGGAAAAATCGGGTGGTGTAAATGCCGACTTTTTTGTATGACAGCCGACCAATCAGAACGGCTACAAATTAAGATATCTGGATCCTTGAACGCACGTAATAGCTTCCACTGTGGTGCGTTCCTTTTGTTACTCTAGTTAACTATGGTTAATTATCAAAAAGAAGAGTTGCAATGTCATAGTTAAAAAAGTTACTTTGGGTTACTTTTCATTTAGGAACGACCAAAGTTAGAAATAGTTGATCTGTCAAACAAAATGGATGAAAAAATATCGAAATAGGCTTGGAACTTAAAATCAAGAACAAATTTTGATTTCATTGGATTTATTGAAAGCAACTTTTATCAGCACTTTGAAAATACATATTTTTATTCAAATTAAATTTCATTTAACTTCATCTAAGCACAAAATTGAATATTTAAGCAAAATATTTGCAATTATTTGCAATCATTTTTTTTTCATTCATTACTAGCACAAATTTCTTTATAACAAATCGATCAAATCCGATAAAAAATGTAGCAAAACGTAAAAAACAATTTCAAAACTCACTTTCGACGATAAAATCAATTAAATTTAAAGTAATTACAAAAATGAAATCAATTCCAAGCCGAACGATCGCGAAGCAAACAAAATATAAATCAAAATGAAAACATTGTGCTTTCAGCTGCTTTTGACAGATTAACCCTTTCAACTCATATCAAGGAGATGAGTTGGAAAAAGTTACTCAAAGTTACTTTTTGACACTTTAACAACAACTCTATGACGTCATAAAGTTAAATAAAGTAACTTTTTTGAATTTAAGGAACGATGAAAGTTAACTAGTTAACTTTGGTAAGAAAAGAACGCACCACTGTCCACATTCCATAACGAACAGCTGACTGTAAATATATGTATTTCAAACAAACGTCAAAAAATACTGCTTGAACAAACAAGAAAATATACTTTTTGTTTCGTAAAAATGACAATTTTAAAAGGATGGAAATTTGTGTCTTTTATTTCAGTGATTGTTGGCGGAATAGGTCTAGCTGTGTATCCAATTATCATTGATCCAATGATAAATATCGACAAATACAGTGAGTAATTCATCAATCAAAATAAAAAAAAAAATCATGATTTATCTTACAGAAAAAATTCAAGCAAAAACGAGGGCCGGCGTTGATCAAGAAGCAATTCAACCCGGAGGTACATAAACGTTTCTGTTCAATAGAATATATTTACTAAATACATGTCTACTATATTTATCTTAATCTTAATCTAGGCATGAAGGTCTGGTCAGATCCATTTGGAAGGAAGTAGACGACACGTTGTTCTAGTCAAAGTACAGAATTAAGACAGTTATAAAATAAACTAAATTGTTTTCCGCATAACACAGCATAACAGGTTAAGTTCAAAATAAGGTGGCAATCAAAAATGGTAGGGACTAGAAACGAAATTCAAAACATACAAAATTTTCCTAGATAAACCTGGTTCCAGCAATATCAGACCTGGTGAGATTTTATACCGTATAAGTAATACAGTATAATTACATAAATAGTAGTACATATTAATAAATATCTAAATACAATTTTAACTAGATCTACACCATTTTGTACATATTCTTTTTTTTTTGAAAAATTTGTGTTTGTAAATGTTTTGAATCCTATTTTGGGCATTATAGTCCGGGAGCCGACCGTAATATTACCTATCTCGTCGCGGCCACGCAAAAATTGGATGCCAACCGATAGCTAAAGTCACAAAGCATTTACAAAACTACTGGTCGGACAAGCTTTATCTGGTCGCAATGGTTAGAAAATGCACTTTTCAGGTTGCATTTTCCGCTAAATGTACCAATTATTGTATGAGCAACTTCTATAAATGGGATATCAAATGAAAGCTAAAGCAATGGTCGGGCAGACTTTTTTTGGATGTTGACACGAGTTCGACCACTTTTCTAAAATTAGGGATTTTGTGCGTCCTTGGATGAAAATGAAAAAAAAGTGGTTAAGGCTACTCTCCTAACCATTTGATATGATTTTACTCAGTTTTCGCTGATGTGAAACGCAGTGTTACAAAAGGACCATATCTCTTCGCGGCCACACAAAAAGAGAATGCCAATCGATATCTTTAGTCTTAACGTTTACAAGAATACTGGTCCGAAAAGCTTTATCTGGCGGCAATGTTTAGAAAATGCACTTTTCAGGTTGCATTTTCGGCTAGGTGTACCTAAAGCAACTTCTATAAATGTGGAATCATATGAAAGCCAAGACTATCTACACGATACTAATAGTCATACAGACTCATTTTGGCTGTTGCGACAGCTCCGATCATTTTTATGAAAAAAATTGTCTTTTTTGCGATTATTATAAGGGAAAACTGAGTAAAATCATATCCGACCAGTAGTTTTGTAAATGTTTGGACTAAAGCTATCGGTTGGTATCTTCTTTTTGCGTGGCTGAATTTTCTTTGGTTTGAGCTATTAGATTGTGCTGCCAACCACCATGCTCTTCAAAAAGTTAAAAGCTAGAGTTTACTGCATTTTGAGACTTTATTCCACTATTACTTACTTATCTTTATCCATTTATCTTAAATTATCCTATTATCAGAGGAAAGTCGAGCAGGAATTATTGATAGAAATAAAAATTCTATCAAGTAGAAAAAAATGTATTCAAATAGAGATTCGCAATACCGACAGTAGACTTTAAGTCTATTCGACTATAATTCTATTCTAGTGTGAATAGCCCTTTAAATTGAAAATAATTACATACATTACATTATTACAATATCATACATACCTCCAAAATTTTTTTGGTAACAATTCGTTTAGTTAATTTTTTTTAATGGAACTGTTGCTTTTTTCTCCAGATCTGTTGATTGTATGAAAAAAGTATACTAATTTTTGTTTTGTGTAGAATCAGTAAGGTAAGCTACATTTTTTCTTTCATATTTGAAGTTTTCGAGTTTATTAAAGCTCTTAAAATTCTAAACAAATATGATTTATAACATTTTTTGTCGTAAGATCGACAGATGAAGGGACAAACGAGCTCATAAACTACTCTAACCCAGAGTGCAGTTGAAAAGATTTAATTTTTAACAAAACTTATTACATAGGTATAACGTTTATGGCCGTTAATCTCAAAATCTGTTGCTCCTACGAAAAAGACTGTAAGTGTAAAGAATTTAATAAGCTGTAAATTCAAACAGCAAGAAACTTTTTTTTAATTTTCCATTATATCTCAAACACGTGACGCGATAGAATATCTCTGATTTTGGATTCGAGTTCAGCACACCCAAAACCTTTGGGAAAGATTTTAGTTTCTGTTACAAAAACCCCGTTGACCAGTTTAATAAGGGAATTTCTATGTAATTTCCCACTAGAAAACTAATTTCGAAACGACTAATATTTTTGTGATACATATAATTTTAATAATTGAAGTGCAGAATATGCATATTTTTTTTTATGACTGATGTAACTCCTAGAAATTGTTGTGGACACCCCTGCTTCCACGGCAGCATCAACTATGTACATCATAGGCCACTTATCTGACCTGTTACGTTCCAATTTAGGTGGTAGCGTGGTAGGCAGATGTTGATTGTTAAAGCAGTTGAAGTTGTTGTGTGCAGACTCCTATAAAGAATTAAACAAAACAAAAAAAAAACTAGTAGGAACACAAAGTAGGTACTTCAATGCTCACCATTGGGACGAACGAATCTTACGGCACTGGATTAGTGTGTTGCGTCTGTGTCCTATGTATTTAGTTAGTTGACTTTGCCTGATAATAAACACATAAACTATTAAAGGATTCGAATTGAATTTTGTTTATTTACCTTTTTGTTCGTGCTGCTGCTGCTGCTGCTGTCGTCGAGGATGCTGATGCAAATTCCTTTGGCTGTAGGAAAGGAATAGAAACATTTCTTTTAACATTGTTTGGTTTGAATATCAAATATACTTACCAGGAATCCATGAGATGATATTTCTTCTTTTGTTCTTATGATGGGAAATAAACTATTTCGTTTTTTTTTATGCGGCATAAACTAGGCATCGAAATGGTCGTCATATTTTTCTTGTTTATTTGATTTTGACACTTTTTTAGTTTCGTCTATAGTTATTTCTGTTTCACGATTTTTTTATATAGTTTCTCTCTTCTCACAAAATAAAAGCATGATGGCCGCCGCAATAAATGCTTTTTAGTTTCAAAACTAGATGTCGTTTTGGTCTGTACTAAATTTTATTGAATTTACACATACAGAAATTATGTTTCCTATTTATACTGAAGAGGGGGGGTAAATTTTCAACTGCATGGTGTCGGCATTTTTGATTGGTGCATAAAATCAAATGATTTAGCCGTTGGGTTTGTGGAACGGAAAGAATTTGAAACTCTATTCAAGTAAGTTAGTTAGATTCTCATAGATCATAGTTGTATAATCCACCGAACTTATAAGCCAAAAATATTTTAATCAGCATAGTTCGACATATGTACTTATAAAATAAAACATTTAATATATCTAATGGGTTACAACTAAAATTTAACAATAAAAAGAAATAAAACGTTAGTTAAAAACATTTCTTTTGAATAATATAAAGTGATTTGGTGAAAAAGCGAAGACAATTACCTACAAAAAAAAAAAAAAGAATTACGAAAAATCTAAATTACGCTCCAGTAAGTTGGTTGATTTTAGCAAAAAATGTTTTAAAAGTATAGTTTAATAAAAAATAAAAGAAAAAAAAAGGAAACAGTGTTAAAATTAGAATTAAACTTTTACAGGGAGTACCTCCGGTGAAATAAAAATTTAAAAATTTATCCCTATACACAACCAAATTTAAAAGGTGTGGAAAACAAATTTCCTGATGTCAACTTTATATATCGATACCTTCCCGTAAGAATGTATTAAGCGACATTCTCAAAATTTTAAATTTAAATTTTAAAAAACCTCTTGAGCACTTATTTATTTGTGTATTTTGTTGTAATAAACTGATTTTTAAAGGGATTTTGAGTTGAAAATTCCGTTCCAAACCTTTTTATTCTTTTAAGTACACAAATTAATAACTGAACAGGAGTTTTTTCTCGATGTCCCTAAAAATTTTTAAATGTCGCTTAATACATTCTTACGGGAAGGTATCGATATGTATTTATATAAAAAAAGATAATTTGGTGAGTGAATTGTTAAAAATAATGATGAAATTTTAAAAATAAGTAGAATTTCCTATGAAGTACAATAAAATGCATGTACCTATAATGAATAAATTTATTATTCGTTGATAGGATTTGGTGCTGTTTTTTTGTTTGGCGATCACGGACTGAAAATCCTACTAAGTAGTCCGGATCGCCCACCCACTTTTTCATACACGAGCTGCTCCACGCATACTTTTTTTGAACCAGAACCAGAGGTCCAACGATTGCCGTGTAGCTTTTTTATAACTTTGGTTAATATTTAAGTTATATTAAAAAAATAGGTTTTAAAAAGAAAAAGATATATACTCATATTATAAATACTTATACAATGCGCGCCATCGTACATAAAAACTATCACTGTACAAAAAAAAGAAAAACCTTTATCTATCTATATATATATAATTTTTATTAAAATATGCAATTTTAACTAAAAAATATCTTTTTCTGTTCTCGTTAGAGAACACAACAAAATGAAAAACAATTTAAATTTTTTAATTAAAGAATATTTATTTTTTGAGTTATTAAAGCTTCCGATCCCTTACCACTGGTGGGGGGAAATCTTCAGCTGTACGAAGTGACATATATAAGAACTGAACTTAATGAGATCGAATGATCTCTTTTTATAATAATTAAATGCTAACGCAGCAAATCTTAGTTTGACTGCGGATGATGCAATGATTCATATTGCTCTTTGAAAAGAAATATTTTGGTATCCATTAGATACTCCCACACAAGTTGCTGAAGGCAAAAAGTGCTGATATGCAATTTTATGTAAGTGATATCGGATATGATCATCCGCTATGAAATGCAGTTATGAATCATTGTTAATCAACTACGTTCATTGTTAATTTTAATTGAATTTAAAGTCAAGTGTTTGTGGGGGCGCACAAGTAGGCTCTGATATAACACCTCCCCCCTTAGAGTCTTCTAATGGTTGGAAAGCAACCGTTGGAAGATTTACATTATTTATTATCTTCCTATCTTTATTTTTTATTTTTAAATAAATATAAAGTATTACAATGAATATATGTAATTGTTATAATGGTAAAATATATAGTTAAACTTGACTTCTTGTGACTATATTTTAGTTCTTTAATTTCTTTTAAATTATTTATATTTTGGTATTGCAATTCTTGAAAAGTTAAATCCTCAAATTTAGTATAATTTATTTTTAAAATTGTATTAGGAATTATTGGTTCATGTAACCCCGGCTGGGGCATAGGGCGTCAACAAAACGTCTCCATCCTTCACGGTCTTCTGCAAGGTACTTTAGCTGTGGCCACGTCTTTCTCTGGGATTCTGCTTCCGCTAAGACAGTTGATTTCCATGTTGTTCTTGGTCTTCCAACCCGCCGTGCACCCTGAGGATTCCATTCAAAGGACTGCTTTGCAATTTCATTGTTTGGTTTCCTCAGTGTGTGACCAATCCAACGCCATTTACGCTTTCTTATGTCGACGTCCAGCCGCTCTTGACTTGTCCTGCGCCACAATTCCTCATTTGATATTATTTGTGGCCAGCGAATCTTTAGGATGTGGCGAAGACAGCGATTCACAAAAGCCTGCAATTTCTTCGAAATGATAGACGTGACTTTCCAGGTTTCACAAGCATATAACAGCACGGATTTGACATTGGATTCGAAGAATCTTAACTTAGTGCGTAAGGAGATTTGACTTGATTTCCAGATTGGGGACAGAGTACCGAAGGCAGCACGAGCTTTATTTATTCTACTTTTAACGTCCAGATCCGTACCACCGTTTGCAGAGACAATACTGCCAAGGTAGTTGAACTGTTCCACTACTTCAACTGGCGTCTCCTGTAGAATAATACGCTGCTGTGTGGAGCGGCCTGTGAGCATTATTTTTGTCTTTTTGCTGTTTATTCTTAGACCACTCGACTCTCCCTTCACTTGCAGTGTTTGGCACATCCCGTTCAGCCCACTGATGTTATTTTCCAGTAGACATCCCAACTAACAAAATTGCTTCGCATTTCAGACATTATAGTGTTATTTGTTTCTATAGCGTGCCTATTACCCTCTGACGTGAAGTAAATACCTTATTGGAGTAATACTGCTTCCTTGACTATTTTTTGGTGCAAATTTTATAAGGTTGATAGAAGCGATATACCAATGTTTCTATAATCTCTCTTTATTGCTTTTATGAAATGACGACGGAGCTTTTGTTCTATAGTCATCCTATAAAATTATTATACGATCTCTATGTTAGTTTCTGTTACTTGCTAAGTTCAGGCACAAACCATTTCTGCTGTACTAGTAAAAACACAAACCACTTCTGGTATACTAAAGAGTATAGACACAAACCAGCAGTGTGGAGAAAGTGAATACGTTTTTTTTCATCGTAATTATATTCTTCCATGGCCGAGCGGTTAGCGTGGTGGACTTTCAGTGCGAGAGGACCATGGTTCGAATCTCACAGAAACTTTGTAATTTTTATAACTTAAATAATATCTAATAAATTCTAAGATTGTATTTCAGAAAAAACTTTCAAATAAAATATCAGAAAATTAATAAAATAAAATAAAAATATAAACAAATAAATATAAATCAATTGTGAAATATTTTTTTATTTATTTTTCCACCTTCTTCTATAAGACCTCTAAATTGAGTCCAGTAAGTGCTTTCCGGGGCAACTGAATTTAGTCCATAAGGGTCCAATAGGAGCATAAAAAGTGCGCCCTTTCAATTCTATGGACTATTATATAATGCTTATATGATTGCAAGAGATGATTATGGGAAGTTTCTTTGGATGATTATAGGGGCAAAATTGTTAGTTGGGATATGTCATCGGCATAGTCTAAATGACTGAGCCTTTCGAACGGTCTCCATTGAATGCCCTGTCGCTCTGCTGTACCTACACTGGCCGTCAATACGTCGTCCATCGCCAGCAGGAAGAGAATTGGCGATAGAACATCCCCTTGTCTCACACCCTGTTGCACTACAAAGGAGTCGGATAGCTGCCCATTGTGCAAAACAAAACACCTTGCGTTGTTGTAGGACTCTTTAATAATGGCAACTATTTTTGGTGGAATTCCTCTACCAAGCAACGATCTCCATATACATTCTCGGTTAACTCGATCAAAGGCTTTCTCAAAATCCACGAACATGAGGTAAAGCGGTGATTGAAATTCCATCGACTGCTCGAGGACGATACGCAGGGTGTTGATATGGTCGACACACGATCGACCACTGCGGAAGCCAGCTTGATGCCTCTTGAGTGTAGATTCGATTCTCTCCTTTATTCGCTCGAGAATGATGGTTGCCATTAGTTTTGGGAAAACGGACAAAACGGTGATACCACGCCAATTGTTGCAATTCTTTAAGTCACCTTTCTTTGGCAACTTAACAATCACACCATCCTTCCAATCCCTGGGATAGCTTTCGTTTTCTCAAATGTTTTTTATCAACGGATGTAAAATACTAGCCGCTGTTACGGGATCGGCTTTCAGGAATTCAGCTGGTATTCCGTCCAGTCCAGCTGCCTTGTTGTTTTTGAGGAGATTTATTGATGTCTGGATTTCCGATTCTGACGGGGGTTCGATGTCAATACCCCTATAGGACCTGCGCATCTCGTTTAGTTGGGGCACTTCAGCACTCTGCTCAACTGAATCCTCATTTAGCAGGGCACGAAAATGGTCCTTCCATCTACGAAGCTGATCCTCAATTGATACCAAAAGTGTGCCATCCACATCCATTACAGGATGATTGGTGTTGCTTTTTTTCCCGATAACATCTTTGGCTATTTGGTACAATTCCCGGATATCTCCTCTTCTGGCAGCGATTTCCGCATTATCTGCGAGTCCATCTACCTTCACCCTCTTGTCACGTCTCACACAGCGATAGCCCATCTTATGTGCAATGCGGTACTCTCTTCGCAAGTCAGCCTTTCGTTGAACATCTGCTTCAGCATTTATTTGGATTTTCAACGATTTGCGAAGTTCGATCTTATCCCAGGTGTCTTGGGATATCCAAGAGTCTCTACGTCTCGTTCGCTTGGGTACAGTTTCGGATCCAGCCTCCATAAAAACACTTTTAATTTCACCCCACATCTCATCAATTGTTGAATTCTGGATTCCGTTTAATGACGAGGCTCTGTCGTTAAGGGTGGTGACATAGTTTCGACATATGTTGGGGTCATTTAAAGCATTCGTAATGAATTTTGAGCTCCTTGCGGCATCCTGCGCTTTGGTTGGATAAAGATTTGTATTTATTTTTAATGCTGAACTATTTCCCTTATTTGGAATAGGTTGGACGTATATCTTTTTGTTTAATTCATTTGCAAATTTCGGGACTTTAATGATGAATATACCTAATATTTGAATTAAATAATGCTAAACTAAGCTTTAATTCTTCGAAGTTATTTAAGCTAATGCCTTAATTGTTTATCTCTTCTGTAGTTAAATTTCCTACTTAGTACTCCTAATCTTGAATTCATTATTATTTCTTTTTCAAGATTTTCTCTAAGTTATATTTCTTATTGTATTTTAGCTATATCTTTTTCGTAGTCATAGCTACCTATGAATGTGTTAATTCTTTTTGGATCTAAAATCAATGATATTTTGTGTAAATTTCTTTCTTACGGGAAATTGATCTTTATGAGCTATTCTATTTTTTATATTTTTATATTTACTACCTATGTCTAATGTATATTTTTATTTAGTTTATTTGATAATTTTACCTTTTTGTGTTTGGGTGTGATTTTATTTTTTATTTTTTCGGGTTGAGTTATTTTGATAAAATTTTCATCTATCTCTTTACCTTTTCGACCTATGTTTATTTTGTTTAGAATTTTTATTTTAGTTTTTTCTATTATTTCATATATTATTTTGTTATCTATTTTATTGAAATGAACATCGATTGGTTTTTCTTTAGTTGTAAGATGAAGTACGTTATTATATGACTCTATTGCTTTAAAAGCATGTTTTAAAGGTAAATCTTCTTCATTTGACTGCTGAAGTTGCTGTAAGATTCTCATATGTTCATTTAAACTACTATGTAATCTTTCCACATTGGAATTACCGGTGTGTCTATTTGCCGTGCAATAGTTTATGCTTATTTCATTATTTTGAAGAAAGTTTTTAAGTGTTTCGGATACAAATGCATTTTCATTATCAAGTGTTATTTTATTTGGTTTTTTCATATAAGAAAATATTTTTGTAAGAGCGTTTATAACGTCTACATACGTTTTGGTTTTGATCGGCTCTACTGCCGCAAATTTTGAAAATTTGTCTATACATGAGAGGTATTTCTCTTTTTTATTTACAAACCATATATCGATATGATAGTGCTCATTATGATTCTTTGGAGTTTCAGTTTTCTCATATGGCAACTTGATTGGATTTCTTTCTGCTTTTGCCATGCATGTTGAACAATTATTTATTATTTTGTTAATTAGAGTCTTAAGGTTTAGTATATAATATTCTCGTTTCAACTCTAAATTCAATTTTTCAATACCAGTATGATTATGATTCTTATGATTTTTTATTATTATTTCTCTTGCTTCTAACTCTTTAATATCTTTTAATATAATCATGCTTCTGTGTAATATTTTATTACTTAATGTATTTTCTTTTCTCCATATATCTTGGAATTTTTTAAATATTTCGTCATCGTTGACGTACATGCAATTTAGCATCGTAGTATCTACTTCTTTAATTATATTGATAAAATCTTCTTCTTTGTATTATTTTCGTGTGAATATTATTCTTCTTTTTCCAACATGTGGGTACAAAATTTCTTGATGATCATTTTCATTGATTTCAAGTATTATTTGTCGATTAAATAAATTAACCGGTTTTTCACTAACAGGAATAAGATTTGAACTATCTGATTCAGCACTATGTTGAGTAGCTAGGTCTTCTTGTTCTATAGCACATTTATTTTTACACGAGAAAGAGCATCAGCTACTTTATTTTCTTTTCCCTGTATATATTGTATTTCAAAGTCATATTCTTCGAGTTTTATTTTCCATCTCTGTAGTTTACTATTTGGTTCTTTTAAATTTTGTAACCATACAAGAGGACGATGATCTGTTTTTATAATAAATTTTCTACCGTATAGGTAATGTCTGAATTGTTTGGTTGCCCAAACTATTGCTAATAATTCTTTTTCTATTGTGCTGTAGTTGCACTCATGTTTGTTTAAGGTTCTAGAGGCGAATGAAAGGGGACCATGTGGCTTAAAACTGCTTAAAACTGCTCCAATTGAAAAATTACTTGCATCAGTTGTTAATGTGAATTCTTTTGTGAAATCAGGATGTCTATTTATTAGATCGTCTGACATTAAAGTTCTTAATTTATAAAATGCTTCTTTATAGCATTCATCTTCTATATTTATTTTGCTTTCTTTTTTAAGGCATAAGGTTTAATGATTTTCGCATAATCATTTATAAATATTCTATAATATCCTGTTAATCCGAGAAAGGATTGAGTTTCTTTTACTGTTTTTGGTATGGGGAATTTTTTAATAGTTTCTATTTTCTTTGGATTTGGTTTTACACCATTTTGAGTTACTAAATTCTGTTTCTTTACGTAGAAATTCAGATTTGTTTAATGAAACTTTAAGATTTGCGTTCTTAAGTGTCAATAAGATTTTATGGAGTGAATCCATATGTTCTTGTAGGCTAGAGGAAAATATTATGATATCATCTAAATAACGTAGCATATTTTTCCTATGTAGTCTTTCAAGACTTCATTCATGAGTCTTTGAAAGGTTGCGGATGCATTCTTTAAGCCGAATGGCATTCGTACGAGCTCATAGTGTCCAGTTAATGTACTAAATGCTGTTTTCTCTCTATCTTTAGCTTCAACTTCAATTTGATAAAAACCTATTGTAAGATCTAATGTTGTAAAATATGCTGCTTGTCCTAGTTTATCTAAAATCGAATCCATGTTTGGGATGGGATATTTATCTTCTTTGGCTACATTATTTAATTTCCTATAATCTATGTATTACGATTACGATTCGCCACTCCTTATTACCAGCGTGGTCTTCTTTTTTAGGTACGACCCAGATTGGGGCGTTATAAGGTGAAGTAGAATGCTGAATTATTTTTGATTCAAGCATCTCTTTTATTTGCCTGTCCACTTCCTTTTTGTGGATCTCAGGATATCTGTATATCCTTGTGTATATAGCGGAAGTATTTTCCGTTGGTATGTTGTGCTTTACATGGTTGGTGAAACTTAAATCATCACCTTATATGGTAAAAAGAATTCTTATGAGTTTTTAATAATTTTATTAATTTAATTTTTTCTTCTGAGTTTAAATGCTCAGTCCTAAGTTCATTTGTAAAAGAATCATCAATAATTGCGTTAACAGGTGTAATATTATTAAAGTAATTGATTGTACTTTCATATTCTTCTTCTTCATGTCTATTGAGGAAAAAAGGTATGCTATTACCGTTCAACTCTAATATTTTCTTTTTGTAATTGATTGCACAATTATTCGGAATTAAAATATTATTCCCTAGTATTCCATTGTATTCGGAACTGAATGTGTGAATTTGGAACTCACAATCTTCAATTACTGAAAAAATAAATTGATCCTTAGGTATAATAATTTCTTTATTTATAAGTTACCGGGTTTCCACAAGTTCTTATAATTAAGGGATTTTTTCTAGTTTTAGTAAATTTATTTGGGGCATCTTCTTCTCTAAGAAGGCTATTAGTTGCTCCTGTATCAATGAGCATTCTTAATATTGTTTGTCCTTTTTTTAATTTAACAAAGGGCAATCCTGTTCTTGTTCCGAGGCTACATACCGAAAATTTGTATTTTCTCCTAAATCTTCTTGAGTTATATTTTTATCTACATAATTAGCTTTTGGTATTCGTTTTATTTGAGATGATGTTGGATCGAGATCCATGGGCTCAAATTTTTGAGGATACTGGCGATAGTTATTTGGACTATAATTTCTGTTAAAATTATTATTATAGTTATAATTATTATTATTATTTGGTCTTTGATAATTGTTTTGACTGTTTGGCACGTAAGGTTTTGGTTGCCAATTATTATTATTATTTTCTCTATTGTTATTATTTCTGAAGGGTTTATTAGGGTTATTAAAATTATTATTATTATTTTTATTCTCAAACCTATTTTCTATTTTGTTATTGTATCTATATTTTTCTTTACTACTACCTATATCGTTATTTTGTTTTGTTACAAATCCTGGCGTTATTTAATTCATGAAGTGCTAGCTCCATGGTATTTGGTTTTAAAGCGTAGAGGATTGTCCTCATGTGTGTTGGCAATCTTTCTTTAAAGACATTGAGTGCCGTCTCGTTATTACGAGGAATATCTGACACAATATTTTCTTGGAGGCATTTCTGATTAAGTGAAGAGAGGGTTTTTTGAATATAACGGGTGATTTTTTAAGAGGTTTAGAACTTAAAAAAAAAAAAAACACAAAAAATTCGAAAAAATGAATGAAATATTTATTTGAATCGATAGTTTGAACCTTGCAATTTAATGTTTAAAGATAATTTCATGCAAATGTTGACCGCGGCTGCGTCTCAGGTAGCCCACCGCTGAGTCCAATTTTGGCATACTCTTTCACACATATCGGCCGGTATCTCACGAATGAATGCATGGATGTTGGCTTCCAGTGCGTCAATCGAAGCGGGCTTGTCCCTATAGACATTAGCCTTGACATACCCCCACAAAAAATAATCTAATGGTGTCAAATCGCACGATCTAGGCGGCCAATTGATCGGCCCGAAACGTGAAATTAACTGTTCACCAATTTCGCCTCGCAATTGCGCCATTGTTTCGCGTGCTGTGTGGCATGTGGCACCGTCTTGTTGAAACCACATATCATGCAAGTCAAGAACTTCCATTTCGGGCAAAAAAAAGTTTGTTATCATCGCTCGGTAGCGTTCACCATTGACAGTAGCGCTGCGATTCGCATCATCTTTGAAGAAATATGGCCCAATAATGCCGCCGGCCCATAAACCGCACCAAACAGTGGCTTTTTCGGGATGCATTGGTAGCTGTTGCAATGCTTCTGGCTGATCTTCACTCCAAATGCGGCAATTATGCTTATTTACGTTCCCATTCAACCAAAAATGAGCCTCATCGCTGAACACAATTTTTCGATAAAAAAGCGGATCCTCGGCCAGCTTTCCGAGCACGAATTTTGATAGTAAAATTCAATAATTTGCAAGCGTTGTTCATTTGTAAGACGATCCATGGTTAAATTGCAAACCAAACTGAAGCTGTTTGACAGTGACACAAGGTACTAAACACACGTCAGCTGTCAAAACCAGTGTTGCCAAAACCAAACCAGCTAAAAAATCACCCTTTAGTTATAAAATTTTATAACATCACCTCTGTATTGAGAATTTCTCAATTCTTCGTACAACTGGTTGCTATTTTTAAAGCATATCTATGAGCATAGCTTTTATGTCTGTCTATTTCATTAAATGGGTATGAATTTCTATGCTTTGCCTAGCTCTACCTATAAATTTAGATTTTAGCAAATTAATGCACATTTTTTGAGACAGATCATTATAGGTTTGAAGTGTGGAAATAATGTCATCGACATTTTGAATAAAAATAGGAAGATCTTCTGTTCTTCCATCAAAAGAAGAAAGTCTGTCAATATATTTTAGAGGGTTTAATTCCAAACTTCTTAATATTATATTATTATTATTATTAATGTTATTACCGACTCCTAATGGTTGTTGTTGTTGTTGTTGTGCTGCTGCCACTTCTGCTGCTGCTTGTTGTTGATTGATCGCCATGATGTGTTGTCTCTATTGATAAAAGATAAGGCCTGGTTCACACGAGATTGTACCGCACGATTTTTTGCAGTATAAATCGGTGCGAATGAGCAGTGGCGTATATATTTTACATAGAGCCCTTCACACGACGTTTGCACGGCAAGAGAACGTACTCATCTAAGTACGCTTATCGAATACTCAACGGACTTAAAAAAAAAAAAAAACAATGAACTAACACGTATCGTCTTCCAGTGGCGTATAGTTTTATATAGTCTCGTTCACACGGTTTAAATCCACGTTGGGTATTTGTTCGTTGGCATAGAATGAGCTTCAGTGGAGAGAAAAGCCGATGTACACAAAAAAAAATTTATCGACCGAAATGGTTGGTTTAAAAAAATTATAACTCCGGTGATACTCATTGGATCTTGGAGGTTAAGGTCTTAAAATAAAGAAGAAGAATAAGGCAATAAATATGCGTTTTTAGTTTTTCAAAATTATAAAAATTTTCATCAACATTTGAATTTAGAATAAAATAAATGGAATTGAATTGGGCTTTATTCACCCTTTTAGTATACAAATGTTTGCCTCTCTTCAATGATTTTTTTACACAATACTTATAACCTTGAAGATCCAATCAGTATAACGGCAGCTATAATTTTTTAAAGCCATCCATATCAAATTTTAATACAAAAAATTCCATGTAGATAACGGGATCTTCTCGCTGGTGGATGGTCGTGGACAATGGTCCAAAAAAGGTAATTTCAATGCAATTGTTTTGATTTTTCGATCAATTTAAAATCAAGATTGTGTCGCTTATATACCAGGTACGATAATGAATGGGGTATCAAAATAACCGTAATTGTATTGATATGTTATATTTAAAACAACAAGAAAATTCATCAATGCACTAAAGAGATATGAGTTCATATGTGAAAGCGCTCAAATAATGCCGTTATCTCCGTCCAACGGTATTCTAGGACTTTTTTTTTTTTTTATTCATATTTAAATCAATATTTTCTATCATTCGTCCAAGTTTCAGCTTTCTAGCCTTTTCCCTTAAAAAGATAAAAACAAAATACTTCACAAATTCAAACTTTTCCATTCATTTTCATTATACTGCAGCTATTCGAGTTTTAAACGAATAAATATAAATATCGTGTGAACACCCGATTTTTGTTCGGTAAAAACCAAATGCGATAAATGCGTCCAATGTCTTCTACTGTCATAAGATATATACCTTTATATTACCTTTACCAATTAATTTCAAAAGTCAAAGTATATAACTGTATACATTTACATTAATTTGCTCATTCATTTATTTGCTAATTTATTTATTCGTTAATTTATTCATTGTGCTTTGATTTATCTATTTGTCGTTACTTTATTTTTTTCCTTTGATCTATTTATTCGCCTATTTATTTATTCGGTAATTATTTTTTTTAATTTGTTCTCTTAGTTGTTTATTTATTAAGATATTTAATTGAATACACATAATGTTACCTTTTTTTCGTTTACTAATATTTTTGTTAACTTATTGATTTGTCAGTTACTAATTATTTTCAACCGTTTACTTTCCTATACATATATATACCTACTCCTATTTTTTTGTTATTTTATTTATTTATTTATTTAATTTGTTTCATAACCTCTTTATTTGTTATTTATTATTTTTTTTATTTTCTTTATCTCTTCATTTTATATGAAATTGTAGCCTTATTCTTTCATTTATGTTTCTATTTATTTTGATTCATAAATTATTTATTAGTTTACTCATTCGTCTGATCATTTTTCTATTTCATCTATTTTTTAATTCTGTTCTCTCAGTTATTTGTAGTTATAAAACTACAATCCGAATAAAAGATTCCTTCAGGTAGGTTTTTTTTTGTATACCTAACGTACGTACCGGCATATACATATTTTATGACTTTCAATTAAACAACAAATAAAATAACAAATCATACTTACACAAAATCAAAATAAGCACCCACATACCGCAGGTACCTACCTACAGCAAAAAACTATAGTGCCCGGCTTTTGACTTGTGAGGGTTCTTCCCCACGTTGTTTTTATAACACACGAAAGAGGTTCACTAATGCATCCTCGAAAGATTTACAATAACCAACCTTGTGTTGTTTCCACCAACCAACCATATCGCATAATACCAAAACATATCTAATTTGTTCCTTTTTTTTAGTTCTTCCTTTTATTGTTAGTTGTTTTGTTTTATCTTGTAGGTTTTCACAACACAGTCATTACAATCCTGTCTACATAATTGCGTTCACATCGCACAAATTATAAAATCATAAAATACTTACTATATAAATATAGAATACACCTGACAAAAAGATTCTTCAGGGCATTTAAGCTGGTGTCGTCTCACCTTTCACTGTCCTCGACATCGTTGAATTTTCCTTCCTCGTCCAGTGTTTTGTTGTGGACACCCCTGCTTCCACGGCAGCATCAACTATGTACATCATAGGCCATTTGTCTGACCTGTAACATTCCAGTTAAGGTGGTAGGTAGATGTTGATTGTTGAAGCAGTTGAAGTTGTTGTGTGCAGACTCCTATAAAGAATTAAACAAAAAAAAAAACTATTTAGTAGGAACACAAAGTAGGTACCTACTTCAATGCTCACCATTGGGACGAACGAATCTTACGGCACTGGATTAGTGTGTTGCGTCTGTGTCCTATGTATCTAGTTAGTTGACTTTGCCTGATAATAAACACATAAAAAACTATTAAATGATTCGAATTGAATTTTGTTTATTTACCTCTTTGTTCATGCTGTCGTCGAGGATACTGATGCAAATTCCTTTGGCTGTAGGAAAGGAATAGAAACATTTTTTTTAACATTGTTTGGTTTGAATATCAAATATACTTACCAGGAATCCATGAGATGATATTTCTTCTTTTGTTCTTATGATGGGAAATAAACTATTTAATTTTTTTTTGATGCGGCATGCACTAGGCATCGAAATGGTCGCCATATTTTTCTTGTTTATTTGTTTTGTTTTGACACTTTTTTAGTTTCGTCTATAGTTATTTTTGTTTCATGAGTTTTTTATATAGTTTATCTCTTCTCACAAAATAAAAGCATGATGGCTGCCGCAAGAAATGCTTTTTAGTTTCAAAACTAGATGTCGTTTTGGTCTGTACTAAATTTTATTGAATTTACACATACAGAAATTATGTTTCCTATTTGTAGTGAAGAGGGGGGTAAATTTCCATTGTATGGTGTCGGCATTTTTGATAGGTGCATAAATCAAATGATTTAACCGTTGGGTTTGTGGAACGGGAAGAATTTGAAACTCTATTCAAGTAAGTTAGTTAGGTTCTCATAGATCATAATCATAGTTGTATAATCCACCGAACTTATAAGCCAAAAATATTTTAATCAGCATAGTTCGACATATGTACTTATAAAATAAAACATTTAATAGCCGCGTTTTATTATCGCTCAAAACCCATATGGTTCACCTCGTGAAAATAAAACGATGTGGGTTAGTACAAAAGCAGTGCTGTATATCAGTCTCTTTTTTTCTTATGTTTATTTGTTTTTCATGTAAACAATTGTCTCTTTTCCTTTCTATTCCTAATACTGCTGACAAAACGCTGACATCCATTCACAATGGTAAATAGCCCTCTGACGGTCAGAGTAAAAACCTCTATCTGGGTTATTGAAATTAACCTAGATAGAAACCTAGATCCCATGTTGTTTTTGTAATGCATGTTAAAAGATAACCTCGACCCAGACCCAGAGATAATAAAACGCAGCTATATCTATTGGGTTACAAGTTACAACTAAAATTTAACAATAAAAAAGAAATAAAACGTTAGTTAAAAACATTTCTTTTGAATAATATAAAGTGATTTGGTGAAAAAGCGAAGACAATTACCTAAAAAAAAAAAAAAAAGAATTACGAAAAATCTAAATTACGCTCCAGTAAGTTGGTTGATTATAGCAAAAAATGTTTTAAAAGTAGATATAGTTTAATAAAAAAAAAAGAAAAAAAAAGGGAAACAGTGTTAAAAATAGAATTAAACTTTTACAGGGAGTACCTCCGGTGAAACAAAAATGTATCCCTTTGCACAACCAAATTTAAAACGTGTGGAAAACAAATTTCCTGATGTCAACTTTATATATGTATTTATACAAAAAAAAAGATAATTTGGTGAGTGAGTAGTTGTTAAAAATAATGATGAAATTTTAAAAATAAGTAGAATTTCCTATGAAGTACAATAAAATGCATGTACCTATAATGAATAAATTTATTATTCGTTGATAGGATTTGGTGCTGTTTTTTTTTGGCGATCACAGACTGAAAATCCTACAAAGTAGTCCGGATCGCCCACCCACTGTTTCATACACGAGGTACTCCACCAGAACCAGAGGTCCAACGATTGCCGTATAGCTTTTTTATAACTTTGGTTAATATTTAAGTAATAACGGATGATTTTTTAAGAGGTTTAGAACTTTAAAAAAAAAAAAAACACAAAAAATTCGAAAAAATGAATGAAATATTTATTTGAATCGATAGTTTGAACCTTGCAATTTAATGTTTAAAGATAATTTCATGCAAATGTTGACCGCGGCTGCGTCTCAGGTAGCCCATCCGCTGAGTCCAATTTTGGCATACTCTTTCACACATATCGGCCGGTATCTCACGAATGAATGAATGGATGTTGGCTTCCAGTGCGTCAATCGAAGCGGGCTTGTCCCTATAGACATTAGCCTTGACATACCCCCACAAAAAATAATCTAATGGTGTCAAATCGCACGACCAAAAATGAGCCTCATCGCTGAACACAATTTTTCGATAAAAAAGCGGATCCTCGGCCAGCTTTCCAAGAGCCCATTCACCAAAAATTCGGCGTTGTGGTAGGTCGGCTGGCCTTAGTTCTTGCACCAGCTGTATCTTAAAAGGCTTTACGCCCAAATCCTTCCGCAAAATTTTCCACGTAGTGCTGTAACAAAGGCCTAACTGCTGGGAACGGCGCCGAATCGACATTTCGCGGTCTTCTGTCACACTAGCTGATACGGCCGCAATATTTTCTTCACTACGCACAGTACGTAAACATGTTGGTGGTTTAATGTCCAACAAAGTAAATTTGGTGCGAAATTTGGTCACAATCTTCCTAATAGACTGCTCAGAAGGTCGAGAATGCCGACCATAAAATGGAAGCAGCGCGCGATGAACATTTCGAACCGAGCACGAATTTTGATAGTAAAATTCAATAATTTGCAAGCGTTGTTCATTTGTTAGACGATCCATGGTTAAATTGCAAACCAAACTGAAGCTGTTTGACAGTGACACAAAGTACTAAACACACGTCAGCTGTCAAAACCAGTGTTGCCAAAACCAAACCAGCTAAAAAATCACCCGTTATTAAAAAAATAAGTTTTAAAAAGAAAAAGATATACAGGGGTCCTGTAAATAATAGATAACCTTGCAACTGGTTGTAGCAGGCCTTATGACCTTTCCAGAAAAAAATATAAAAAAAATATTTTCCGTGTGGTTACTATGTTATGATGTTTTTTTCCAAAAGTTGTTAACAAGTACTGCTTTCCTCGAATACGTAAACGCTACGACCATGGATGAACAATTTTTACTATTTTTATATTTTTGTAATATTCTAGAATAACTGTTGTAATAGATGGGTGGTAAAATTTAACAGTAGTTATTGCATTTTTTTTATTATAATTTTTTAAAATATTTTTTTCAGTACAAAAATTTATTTTTGAAAAAGTTTGACCACCTCTAATAAATTAAAATTGTATGAGAACATGAGTGGCCAATTGCTTAAAAAAGTTGTCTATTTAATGCACTTTCCAAATAGTATAACACATGCTTGTGTATCAACGAAATAACAAAGAAAATTTGTCAATCATCTAATAAAGCTGCTTTTAACATTTTGGCAAAATGTCTATCAAAATGTTACTATAACCTCCAAATTTGGGTTGGACAAAAATGTTCTCTTTTGATGTGTAAGGGGGTTCAGTGCAAGTATAAAACTCTATTTTAGGTGTTGAAAGACCCAGCATTTGGCTACCAAATTGAAAAACGAGCTCTGCAAAGTTTTCCATGGCAACTTAAATTTTATTAGTCTTAGAAAAAAAAACTTTGGTACAAATTTGTAGCAAATTCAATTCTCTTCAATTTATGTTAACATATTTTTTACCCTAAAAATATAAATAAAAAAGTTATAATCAAAATTTAAGCATTGAAAAAATTCATATGTTTTTGAATGCTAGTTTTGATATTTTTATAGTTGTTATTTGGTGTATTTTGTTTTATTTAATTGTTGACTGCAATAAAATGCAAGAAAAAAGTCGTTGGTTTATCCAAAACATTTCTCTACATTCTTTATTTTGAACCAAAAAATTTAATGACAAAAGTCCAACTTTTCCTCATCTCAATACTTTTTCCTAGTGGTCGTATGTAGAGAAATGAAAATTATAACCTGAGATATATAACGAACCGGTTCACTCGAGTTTGGGTACTCACTTCTCGTTGCGAATTAAATCGCTGTGAATAAACGGGAACTTTTGTATGCAAATTTCATTTTCACTTGAACTGAGTACTGAGTACGCTTCACGCTTCACGCTTCACTTTTCACTTTTCGCTTTTCACTTTTCGATTTTTACTTTTCACTTTTTGCTTTTTACTTTTCACTTATAACGCTTCACTTTTCAGTCTTCACGTTTTGCTTTTCGCTTTTAAAACTTTTCACGCTTCACGCTTCATTTTTGACTTTTCCCTTTCCACTTTTCACCTTTCGCTTTTCACGCTTCACTTTTCACGCTCCACTTTTCACGCTGCACTTTTTCGCTTTTCACTCTTCCTTTTCGCTTTTCACTTATTGCTTTTGCTTTTCAGTTTTCACATTTCACTTTTCTCTCTTCACTTTTTGCTTTTCACTTTTAACTTTTCGAGCTTCACGCTTCATTTTTGACTTTTCACGCTTCACACTTCACTTTTCAGTTTTGGCTCTTCGCTTTTCACTTTTAACTTTTCACTTTTCACGCTTCTTTTTCACGCTTCACTTTTCGCTTTTCACTTTTCACTCTTCACTTTTAGCTTTTCACTTTTCGCTGTTCAACCTCCCTTTTCGCTTTTCACTTTTCACCTTTCACACTTCACTTTTCGCTTTCAATCTTCACTTTTCGCTTTTCACTTTTAACATTTCACCTCTCGCTTTTCACTTTTCACGCTTCTCGCATCACTTTTCACTCTCGCTTTTCACTTTTCGCTTCTCGCTTTTCACTTTTCACGCTTCATCCTTCACTTTTCACTTTTCGCTTTCAGCTTTTTACTTTTCAGTTTTCACTCTACTTTTCACGCTTCACTTTTCTTTTTTCGCTTTTCATTTTTTACTTTTCGCTTTTCACTTTTCACTTTTCGCTTTTCACGCTTCCCTTTTTCACTTTTGATTTTCGCTATTCACTTTTCACGCTTCACGCTTCACTTTTCACTTCGCTTTTCAGTTCACGCTTCACTTTTCACGCTTCACTTTTCACGCTTCACTTTTCATGCTTCACTTTTCACGGTTCACTTTTCACGGTTCACTTTTCACGCTTCACTTTTCACGCTTTACGCTTCACTTTTCACGCTTAACTTTTCACGCTTCACTTTTCACGCTTCATCCTTCACTTTTCTTTTTTCGCTTTACGCTTTTTACTTTTCACGCTTCACTTTTCACTCTTCGCTTTTCACTCTTCGCTTTTCACTCTTCACGCTTCATTTATCACATTTTGCTTTTCATTCTTCACGCTTCACTTTTCACGTTTCCCTTTTCACTTTTCGCGCTAAACGTTTCACGCTTCACTTTTCACGCTTCACTTTCACTTTTCGCTTTTCACTTTTCACACTTCACGCTTAACTTTTCACTTTTCGCTTTTCACGCTTCACTTTTCACGCTTCACTTTTCAATTTTCACATTTCGCTTTTCCATTTCACACTTCACTTTTCCCTTTTCCACTTCACTTTTCACTTTTCGCTTTTAGCTTTTCACTTTTCGCTTTTCACTTTTCACACTTCACTTTTAACTTTTCGCTTTTCACTTTTCACGCTTCACTTTTAACTTTTCACATTTCTCTTTTCACGCTTCACTTTCCACTTTTTGCTTTTTTCTTTTTTTTCCGCTTTTCACTTTTAATGCTTCGCTTTTCGCTTTGCGCTTTTCACTTTTCACTTTTCGCTTTTCACTTTTCACACTTCACGCTTAACTTTTCACTTTTCGCTTTTCACTTTTCACGCTTAACTTTTCACTTTTCACGCTTCACTTTTCAATTTTCACATTTCGCTTTTCCACTTCACACTTCACTTTTCACTTTTCACTCTTCGCTTTTCACTTTTCACTTTTCGCTTTTCACTTTTCACGCTTCACTTTTAACTTTACACATTTTCGCTTTTCACGCTTCACTTTTTACGTTTCACTTTTCACTTTTCACGCTTCTTTTTTCACGCTTCACTTTTCACTTTTTGCTTTTCACTTTTTTCGCTTCACTTTTAATTTTTCACATTTCGCTTTTTACTTTTCACGCTTTACTTTTCACTTTTCGCTTTTCACTTTTCACGCTTCACTTTTCAAATTTCACATTTCGCTTTTCCACTTCACACTTCACTTTTCACTTTTCGCTTTTCACTTTTCGCTTTTACGCTTCACTTCACAAAACTTTACACATTTTCGCTTTTCACGCTTCACTTTTCACTTTTCAATTGTTCACGCTTCACTTTTCATTTTTCACTTTTCACGCTTTACCTTTCCCGCTTCACTTTTCACGCTTCACTTTTCATGCTTCACTTTTCACGCTTCACTTTTCATTTCACGCTTCACTTTTCATGCTTCACTTTTCATGCTTCACTTTTCATGATTCACTTTTCACGCTTCACTTTTGATGCTTCACTTTTCATGGTTCACTTTTCATGCTTCACTTTTCATGCCTCACTTTTCATGCTTCACTTTTCATGCTTCACTTTTCACGCTTCTTAACGCTTTTTCACGTGAAAAGTGAAGCGTGAAAAGTGAAGCGTGAAAAGTGAAGCATGAAAAGTGAAGCGTGAAAAGTGAAGCGTGAAAAGTGAAGCAAAAGAAGTGAAGCGTGAAAAGTGAAGCGTAAAAGTGAAGCGTGAAAAGTGAGGCGTGGAAAGTGAAGCGTGAAAAGTGAAGCGTGAAAGGTGAAGCGTGAAAAGTGGAGCGTGAAAAGTGTAGCGTGAAAAGTGTAGCGTGAAAAGTGAAGCGTGCAAAGTGAAGCGTGAAAAGTGAAGCGTGAAAAGTGAAGAGTGAAAAGTGAAGCGTGAAAAGTGAAGCGTGAAAAATGAAAAGTGAAGCGTGAAAAGTGAAGCGTGAAAAGTGAAGCGCGAAAAGTGAAGCATGAAAAGTGAAGCGTGAAAAGTGAAGCATGAAAAGTGAAGCGTAAAAAGTGAAGCATGAAAAGTGAAGCGTGAAAAGTGATGTGAAAAGTGAAAACCGCAATGCGAAAAGTGAAAAGCAAATAGTGAAAAGTGAAGCTTGAAGCGTGAACAGTGAAAAGCAAAAAGTGAAAAGTTGAAAAGTGAAAGCGAAAAGTGAAAAGGGAAAAATGAACAGTAAAATGTGAAAAGCGAAAAGTGAAGAGTGAAAATTGAAAAGTGAAAAGCGAAACGCGAAAAGTGAAGCGTGAAAAGTGAAAATTGAGAAGCAAAAAGTTGAAAAGTGAAAGCGAAAAGCCAAAAGTGAAAAGTGAAAAGCGAAAAGTGAAGCTTGAAGCGTGAAAAGTGATGTGAAAAGTGAAAAGCGAAATGCGAAAAGTGAAAAGCAAAAAGTGAAAAGTGAAAAGTGAAGCTTGAAGCGTGAAAAGTGAAAAGCAAAAAGTGAAAAGTTGAAAATTGAAAGTGAAAAGTGAAAAGGGAAAAATGAACAGTAAAATGTGAAAAGCGAAAAGTGAAAAGTGAAGCGTGAGAATTAAAAAGCGAAAAGTGGAGAGTGAAAAGTGAAAAGAGAGAAGCAAAAAGTGAAAAGTTGAAAAGTGAAAGCGAAAAGCCAAAAGTGAAAAGTGAAAAGCCAAAAGTGAAAAGTAAAAATTGAAAAGCGAAAAGTAAAAAGTGAAAGCGAAAAGCGAACAGTGAAAAGCGAAAAGTGAAAAACGAAGAGCGAATAGTGAAAAGTGAAGCGTGAAGCGTGAAAAGTGAAAAGCAAAAAGTGAAAAGTGAAAAGCGAAAATTGAAAAGTGAAGCGTGAAGCGTGAGAAGTGAAAAGCGAAAAGCGAGAAGTTAAAAGTGGAAAGTAAAAAGTGAAGCATGAAGCGTGAAAAATGAAAAGTTAAAAGCGAAAAGTGAAAAGATAAAAGCGAAAAGTGAAAAGCGAAAAGTAGAAAGTGAAAAGAGAAAAGTCAAATGAGAAAATTGGAAAGTGAAAAGTGATAAGTGATAAGTGATAGGTGATAAGTGATAAGTGATATGTGATAGGTGATAAGTGATAAGTGATAAGTGATAAGTGATAAGTGATAAGTGATAAGTGATAAGTGATAAGTGATAAGTGATAAGTGATAGTGACTTACAACTCTCAACCATTCCTGTGCGCGTGTTGTTGGTAGGAATGGAGGAGACCTACAATTTTTTGCTGAGTCCAAACGGCGAGATGAAAAGCACTTTTTCATGACAACTGACTCTTGGAGGATTTGTCAGTCCTCGCAAGAACTCCTCGGGAAAATAATTTCGGCATGACAGTCCTACGCACTAACCATTATGCTTAAACAACCTCTGAATTCTTGATTAAATATGAATTTTTGTGAAGAAAATTTTGAAAATTGTGGCGGTGGTTTTTGAAAAAATTGATATTTTATGATGTGCAATTTTGCTTTAAGTGTTTGGAAGTTTTTTGTGCAAACATTTCGTACACTGCGATCAGCCAATAATATTAAAATAATTCAAAATCAAAAAAAGAGTTTAAGGAGAGGTACTTTTGGTAGTTGCTTCGAGTATTTTTTTTACTTATAAAATAGACTTAAAAGTTTTAAGCACAGAGAAAATTATTTAACAAAATCGTAGGAGTTGTTTTCGAGAAAAATAAGATTTTTTTTTTATTTTTTGGCATTTGTGTGGAAGATACCGTTATTTTTGCATAAAGTAAAATATTTTTTGAAAATATTCTAAGAAGTTTCAAAAAACCGATGTTTTCGAAATATTGAGCTTTCAAAGAAAAATGTTTAAGTTTTTTTTTTTGTAAGATATAAAAAAAATTGAAAATTGTGGTACACAATGAACTCTAAAAGTTTTCGGATCTTCTGCAGAAAAAAAATGATTAAATTCAGTCATACCGTTTTCAAGAAAATCGAAAATGAAAAAAAATGGTTCTTTGGGAGGTAGAAATTAATATCCGTTTTTTTAAAAAATGGTTTTCCACTTAAAGGTAGCCTTAACAAAAAGTAATTTATTGATTTTTTTTGTAAGAAAAGCTGTGGAGCCATTATTGCGAAAAAATAAGATTTTGTAAAATTGCTAGGAAATCAGTATTCGAAGTTTATGGCACTTAAGATAACAGTTGACCACTGTGCTGGCTCTACATTATATTTTTCAGTCAAATTTGCTTTCTACGACCTTTTCCCCCTCATGGTTTTCGCCTTGACGGTGGCGAGGGGGCTTAAGTTTGTCCCTCCAGCAATCCAGCTGCAGGGACAAACAACTAAGTAAAACCAACAAAAAACAGGGATGTACATCCAAACAATGACCAATTATGGAAAAAAGTTTACAAGATAATGAAATCCGAGTGGGGATATACACTCAAGTGTCGGCAGAGGTCAGGGCTGCCGGCGAGGGCTTGGCTTCGGATGAGGCTAAGTCGCCAGTGAAAATTGTAAGCAAAGAAATAAATAAACCAGTATTAAAAAGACAATCCAACGCTCTCAACCTTTCAGCGACTCTTCATCCAGCACTAGATAGCTTGGCTATTGACGGTAGGGAGACCTTGGACAGACTTCCCTCTATAGGAAGTCAAACCGAGGACAAGTTACTGGAAGACTCGAGTCACGAAGAGACTACGCTGAAGCCTACTGCACCCCTCAAGGCTTCGAGGCAACGCAGTAACTACCGATCCTCTAAGCGATTCGTGAGTGCTACGGAGAAAAAAGACCCATCTTCTCTCAGTCCGAGAGACAGGGCCCTACTAAAAAAGCATAGGAAGTTGGTGAGAAACTATGAACGGCAGTTGGCAGCGTCTGCCACTGCACCCACTGTTTCCACCCAGCAACGCTAAAAAGCCGGACAGCGAAAGAGTAAATGCTGCTACATCTAGGTCTATCCCTAAAGAGATAAACCGTGAACAGGCTGGCAACAACTCTACTGCTCGTACCGGCTCAAATCCGAACCGGCGACCTCCAGTAAGAAACAGCAGGCCAACGCTATATCAAACCTGAAAGGGAATGAGAAAGCACAGGTAGGCAGCTCTTCTGGGACGAAGCCAGGTTCAACCAAGAGAGCAAGATCGGAAGAGGCAACCAAAACTGAAGGCTCTAAAAAGCTTAAAACCAATAGTTTTGACACCACCCCGATCGATCTGCAGGTGGCCATAATAAGTCGAGACGACCCAGATGGGAAAATCACGGCAAAAAATTGGTTACTTGTGGAGAATGAAATACTCAAAGCCATGATGGCGACATCAGAGAGTGATAGTTCTGACGACTACACCTTTGATGGAGTTAAAGTGGTATGCTGTGGGGACCAGAAATCCCGGGAGTTCCTCACTCACACAATCGCCAATATTGGCGAACTGTGGGAGGGAGCTTCTCTCGGGCTTCTTCCCGTCACATCTATTCCGCTTCGCCAGCAGGTTAATATATGGACTCCTCCTCCTGCACGCACGAGGACTCATGCATAATTAAACTGCTGGCGAGTTCTCCATACTCGAATGGAAGCTCCTGCATTCCAGGAAGAGCTTTAGCGGGGAAGGGAACGACCTCTTGTTCGTAATTGACAAGATATCTGACCTTCTCCTCAAAGAGAAAGGGGACGTGCTGAGATATGGTATCGGAACCGTAAGGGTAAGGAGGCATGATGGCAAAGGGGAGTCAAAAGCTGCTAGTGGTGCAAATTAATTTGCACCACGCCATAGCAGCAAACGCACGACCTGATGCTCTTCATGTCTCAAGAGGCCGTGGATGTGGCCTTAATCCAAGAACCTTGGATTCGTAAGAATGGGGTACAAGGATTGAGGTCAAAAAACTATAACCTTCCACTCCACGTCCGAAGGTGAAATAAGAAGTTGTATTCTAGTGAAAAAGTCAATTAACGATTTCTTTTTATCTAGATACAGCAACAGAGACAACGTGGCAATCAGCGTTGAGACCAAGGAAGGCAACTTCGTCTTGGCATCAACGTACATGCCGTTCGAAGAAGAAGACCCACCATCAAAAACGGTCCGCGACCTTGTGGGTTACACCATAACACGTGGGACAACTTTGGTGATGGGCTGTGATGCCAACGCACACCACACTCAATGGGGCGGTAAGGACATCAACAAAAGGAGTGAGTCAGTTTTTGAATACATTCTCTGTTCTAATCTCATGTTATGTAATAAGGGTAATCACCCAACATTTCGAAACAAAAACAGGGAAGAAATTCTTGATCTCACTCTTATGAGTTATAATGATAAGATTTCTGTAGAAAACTGGAGAGTCTCACCTGAGGAATCCTTTTCGGATCACTTTAGGATACTCTTTACTTTAGACAGAAATCAAAATGATATTAAACCTTTTAGAAACCCAACTAGAACAAATTGGACAGAGTACACAAAATGGTTGAACGAACGTATCGATAACCTCAACCATTGACACTGTTGTTCAAAACCTAACTAGTAAAATGAGAACAGCCTTTGAAAAAAACTGCCCTATATCTCGTAACATTAAACCCACTAACCCACCATGGTGGAACAGTGAACTTAAGAAACGAAGAACAGGGGTCAGAAAACTTTTCAATGTAGCTAAGATGAGCAAATAAGAGATAGACTGGATTTCATACAGAGCCGAACTTAACTTATACACCAAAGAGCTAAAAAGGGCCAAGAAAGATTCATGGGCTAGGCACTGTGAATCCATTGAGAACACAAGTGAGGCGGCGAGACTTCGAAAGGTTCTTACCTTTAACCCCACGAATCCAGGATACATTAAGCATCCCGATGGACCATGGTCGAATTCGAGCCAAGAAACACTTGAACTCTTTATGGAAACACATTTCCCTGGGTGTAAGAGTCCTGAGATCTCAGGTTATTCACAACCAGACTCCTTAGAAATTTTACAATCAACACCAGAATTGGAACAGATTATCACAGAGCTGAAGATTATGTGGGCTATAAGCTCGTTCAAACCCTATAAATCAGCTGGACCAGACGAGATTATTCCGGCATTTCTTCAACACGCTCTACAGATAATCACCCCATGGCTTAGGTTTATCTTCAAAAGTTGTGTCAAACTTAGATACGTCCCTACTAGCTCGAGAAAGGTTAAAGTTATCTTTATTCCAAAAGCTGGAAAACCGACACACTCGACTGCAAAGGATTATAGACCTATAAGTCTCTCTTCGTTTCTCCTCAAGACACTGGAGAGAATTATTGATCTGCATGTCAGGGACTTTCTTAATCCAAACATTTTGTGCAGCTACCAACACGCTTAACTCAAAGGTAAGTCAGTGGAGAGTGCGTTGCACGAAGTCGTTGCACAAATTGAGAAGAGTCTGCCGTTGTGGACTGGATTTATACCATGCTCAATGGTAGAATCATAAGCTCGCAAGTTGGAGATACGATTGTTGAGAAAACAGTAACAAGAGGTACTCCACAGGGAGGGGTGATTTCGCCTCTTCTTTGGGTCCTGGTTGTTAACAAAATTCTTACAAGATTTAGGAATCAGGGCATTAAAATCGTGGCCTATGCAGACGACATAGTTATTTTGATATCGGGTAAGTATCTTACCACCATCAAAGATATTATGGAATCCGCACTCAAAGAACTATCTTCGTGGGCAGTACAAAACGGTCTTGGGGTTAACCCTTCAAAAACTGAGCTAGTTTTGTTCACGAATAAAAAGAAATTAGAGGACTTTACTCCTCCCAGGCTTAATGACATTCCTTTGAAACTTTCCAAAGAAGCTAAATATCTTGGAGTCATCCTTGATTCCAAGCTAACATGGAAACAGAACACAGAGGAAAGAATGAAAAGAGCACTATGCGCTTTCTATACATGCAAGAAAACCTTCGGTACACGGTGGGGTATGCGACCGCACGTCATCCAGTGGATGTACACGGCGATTGTTCGTCCCATTCTAACCTATGGTTCTATCGTTTGGTGGAAGGCTGTTGAAAAAGTAAGCTATCTCAGAAACCTGAAAAAGGTACAGAGACTAGCCTGTATAGGAATAACGGGGGCTCAGAGGTCTACGCCACAAGCAGGGTTGGAAATTATTTTAAATCTTCCGGCACTTGACGAGTACATAAGATGCACAGCAGCCAAGAGCGCACTTCGACTCAAAGAACTGGGTTCTTGGAAGCACAGCACCTATGGTCATGGGTCTATCCTCCAGAGGTATGACACAGTGGCCGCACTTGATGTGACGACTGACTACATACAACCTTTTATAGATTTTAATAAACACTTCTCTATTTTAATACCCCAAAGGCATGGCTGGGAACCCAACTCACTAACCAGGGAACAGGGTTTCTCCTTCTACACCGATGGGTCTAAAATGGAAGAAGGAACGGGATCTGGGGTGTTTTGTGAAGCTCTGAATATTAGATATTCGTATAAACTCCCTGATGAGTGTAGTGTCTTTCAGGCTGAGATGTATGCTATTAAAAAAGCGGCAGAAATGGTACAAATGAAGAAACTAAACTCGTCGGAGATCATATTTTTCGTGGACAGCCAAGCTTTAGCCAGTGAGACTATAAGATCCAAAACTGTAGCAAAATGCCGAGGCAAACTGAATGATATTTGTGACACTAACCGAGTCAAACTCTGCTGGGTTCCTGGACATAGCGATATAGAAGGGAACGATATAGCAGATGAACTGGCAAGGAAAGGGTCAGTATCAAATAGAAACAGTAGTAGCCAATTAGATATGGGACTAAACATCCCGATCGGCGTGATTAGAACGAAAATAGACCTAATAACAAAGGAGCAAATCAATAAATCTTGGAGGACTAGGAACGACTGTTTTATCTCTAGAAGTTTATGGCCTAGAATTAATGAAAAGGAATCTCGGAATATTTTATCACTGAGTAAAAAGAATATTAGAATCTTGATAGGTGTATAGGTGCCATCAGACTAGGTGTATTTACACCCGATTTCTGCAGGAGCTGTAGAGGAAATAGAAACCATTAAACACCTGCTCTGTGATTGTCCAAACCTCCAAACAAATCGACTCCGTTATTTTGGAAACAGGTTTTTTGAAGAACTGGAAGATCTAGCACAGGTCTCAATGGCAAACATGAGAAAATTCATAGAAAGCACAGGCTGGTTCGCAAACGAACCAGTCTATGTGAACCATTAGTTTAGGTGCATCTCTGCCTTCTCTTATAAGGGTATCACAATGGACCAATAGGCCCCCGTGTACGCAACAGCCTCTGTGCTGTGCACGCCCCTCTTAACCTAACCTAGTCTTCAAAATTGTCAAGGATTGATATCATAAAATACATGTCAAAGTGAATGCAGCTTCTTGGTGATTTATTATTTATGGTGTTTAAATATTTAAAAAAAAATATAAATTCGGTTATTTGATCGGATAATTTTTTTTTTAATATCAAATAAACTTGAAATCAATAAATTTAATGATTGTTGTCGTGTGAGCACCAATGATAGAATCTTAAAAGTGCCTTCGGACAACGTGTAGTGTCTACAACCTTGACGATGACCCTTCTAAAATATATCCAAAACTCATTCATACACAAAGGAGATGACGCACTTTTGGGCCAAGAGCATGCATGAACAAGAGTGGTATCAAAAAAAAGGTGAGAGTTAGCATATTAAAATTGTGAAGTTTTAGGAAAATCGTATGTGGGGATTTTGAGTTATTGACGTTTCAAGCTCAACTTTCCAGCTTGATTTTTGTCCGTTTATAAGCAAATAAAGTTATGTATCATAGAAAGTACAAAACAAATTCCTATGTATTTGGTATCGAATGAAAGGTGAGTTTAATATCTTTCAAATGACGTAAAAATCATGATTGTAGAACCCTCTATTTGTGAAATAATCAAGAAAACTTGAAAATTAGTATTTTTCTAGAAACAAGTAATTTCTGAAAAATCTACAGTGACGTTGTACCTCTTTTTAAATCTATATGAAAGAACACCTTCCAGCCTTTAATTTGGTATATAATAATTTAAGATTCAGCCAAAAAAAAGTAAGAAAACCACCTTCAGAAGCCTTGCTTGGGAAAATCAAAGAGCATCTCTGCACAATATGGACTTTTATAGTAGAGTTCCTGTTAACATGTTTACTTTTGGAATAAGATAGTATTTTTTTAATAGATATTAATTATAAGCCAATTTAACGTTTTATTAAATATTTTTTTTTTTTTAACACTTCAGATTTTATGTTGTAGTGAGCTTAGATCAAGCTGCAACCTACAAACAAAGCAGAGAATATGAAATAAAGAAGTCAATCCTCAGCTGTCAATTTGATTTGCCTACAACCTGGAAGCGAACAGCTGATGTATTAGATTTGCAAAGTATTAGTGAAAAGCAGTGCAAAACGCACACATAGAATCAACTAGTCATTCAGCACATCATTCAGCACGGGTCTTGTTGTTGTTGCAATTCACATCTATTTCTTCGACACGAAATGAAATTACAAATACAATAATGTAAACAAATGGGTTTTGGGGGGTGAAACGTACGAAGGATTGGCTTCTTTATTTGATATTCTCTGAAACAAAGGCTCATCATAAGTGCATGTGTTAGTGGTTAGTAAAATAGTAAAATAATGCAAACCAACACATGCTTACAAACAAAAAGTATATAAAACTAAACTAAATTACAAAAATAAAAACAATACCTAATATACAAAATTTAACAATAATACAAAAAACATTTAAAGTATCTTAAACAGTAGATAAGACAGTCAAGATCGTGGAGCACTGGTTCTAAACAATGTTTTTAATCCCATTTTACCAACGTTAAAATCAACCGAGGAAGAGTTTAAATTAAAAAGCTTACACATACGGCTTAGAGGTTCATGTATTCCGTAGTTAGTTCGATGAAAATCGACGTGTAAAAGTTCAAATCTTCGCAGCTGGTGAGATCCTCCGCGATAATTTATGCCAATATAGGCTAACAAGTCAGGAGCATCAATTTGGCCACTCATAAGTTGATGAAGAAATATTAAGTCATTATTAACCCGCCTTTGATATAAAGTTTGGACCTGCAGTAGCTGGATCCGATGTTCATATGGTGGGAGGTTGTAAGGATCAGCCCAAGGGAGATCCTTCAGAGCGAAGCGAATGAATTTATGTTGTATTGATTCAATACGACTTTTATGAATTTCATAGAAGGGAGGCATACTCAAGATGAGGTCGTACATAACAGTTGTATAGAGAAAGAGTAACATATGGATCGTTAAATTCTTTTGCCCAACGTTTTATAAATCCAAGCATAGAGCTCGCTTTTTTAACAATATAATTTATGTGTTCTGTGAATTCTAAATTAGAGCTAAACTGAACACCCAAATCCTTGAAGCTAAAGACACGGCACAGTTTGTGCTGGGAAATAGAATAATTAAAAGCACTTGCAACTCGTTTTCTTGAGAAAGTAATTGTTTGGCATTTAACAGGGTTTAGGCAAAGACCGTTTTTATCACACCATAAAGTAAAGCTGTCAATATCAGCCTGCAAGAGACTGTGGTCATGGTCACCACTTATGGTCTTGAAAATTTTCATATCATCAGCAAATATAAGAATTTCACTAGAGCGAATGCATGACACAACATCATTTATTGCTAGAATGAATAGAAAAGGGCCCAGATGACTTCCCTGAGGTACACCCGATTGAGCGTTAAATGGGTTTGAAAGAGAGTGTCGAAATTTCACCTGGTATGATCTATTTTCAAGGTACGATTTTATCCAATATATAAAAAAAGGTGGAAAGCCGAAAGCTTTAAGTTTGAATAAAATGATATTATGACTAAGTTGATCAAATGCTTTAGAAAAGTCAGTGTAAATGCAGTCAACTTCATTACCGTTCTCTAAAGCATTGGAGCATTTGTGTAAGAAAGTAAGAAGATTTGTTACCGTTGATCTTCTTTGCATAAATCCATGCTGTTTTTCGCATATTAAATTTTTACTATGAAATGCCAAGCTTTCACAAATAACTCTTTCAAAAAGTTTCGGTATACAAGACAGTTTTGATATTGGCCTATAGTTCCTTATATCGTTCCTATCACCCTTCTTGAAAACTGGAGTTAAAAATGATTTTTTCCATAAGCAAGGAAACTTCCCTGATTTTATAGAAAGCTCAAATAAAGATTGAAGGGGCTGAACTAATATATGTCTACACCTTTTTAATACTATTGGGGGAACTCCATCTGGACCAGACGAATAATCATCATTTAAAGATGAGAGATATTCTAAAATAGTGCTCAGGTGCACAGGCATATTATTACAACTCGTTTGGGAGTAGATAAGTAAATTTTTAAAATAACTTTCGTCAACAACGACAGGCGTATCAACGAAGGAATCATAAAAATTATTCGCAAATGCGTTGCAAATATCTGTATTATTTTGTAACGAACAATTTTCGTATACGAAATTCGCCGGATAGCCGTCCGAATTCTTCTTTGAGTTGACAAATTTCCAAAATGACTTAGGATCCTCTTTTAAAAAGCTTCCCATTTCATTTACGTAATTAGTATAAAGATCCCTTGAAAGAGTTTTGAATTCTTCAAAAAGTGCAATATAAGAACTATGATCAATTTGTAAATTAGTTTTTAGGTAAGTTTTCCACGCCCTATTTCTCTTGTTACGAAGTGATCTGAGCTCTTTCGTGTACCATGCATGGCAAACGTTCGAGTCTTTCGATAATTTTAAGGGTATATAAGCATTCATGCAACTATAAAAGATTGAATAAAAACTAGAAACTGCCTCATCCATATTAGTACATGTTGATATTTTACCAATATCAGAATTAACTAGTTTTTCAGAGAGCAATTGATAGTCAGCCTTTTTAAAGTCAAATATATATGAGCAATCATAAGAATTACTATTTACTGTGAGATTATTAGTCAAGTCAAGGAAAATATCCAGGGGAGGATGGTAATTATCTATATTAGTAATCCCAGAACTAGATTTTAGAACAAGAGTACTAATAGCGTCCGAGGAAAATACTAAATCGAGAACTCGATTTTTAGAATTTTTAATACAGCTTACTTGCTGTAAGTCAGGAGTACTAATTTTATCAAGTAAAAAAAGTTCCGATTGTGCAGAAGTTAAAGAAGCTTCTTGGCATGATTCATCTTCAGAAGGGACCCAATCTATAAACGGTAGATTGAAATCACCTAGAAGTAAAATATTGCTATTAGAGCAACATAAGTCCATTACAAAATTTATGGCCATAGAAAGTTCATTAAAAACTGCGTCAGAACTTTTAGGGGGTATGTATGCATTTAGTATGTAAATATATTTTGACTGTAAAGTTATTTTTATACAGATTAATTCGATGGATAACTGGAAAGGAAAAGAAACAAAAGAAGATACAAAATTATTACGCACAGCAATCAAAACACCACCTCCCATTTCTTTTGGCTTATTAACATGACGATCTTTTCTGTAAACTAAAAACTCTTGACAAAAGAGTTCCGTGTCCAAGAAACATGGATAAAGCCAAGTTTCTGTCAAAACAAATATGTCATGTGGAAGCGCCTGAGAGTTGATATAAATATCAGCAGTTTTGCTGCGAAGCCCTCTTACATTTTGATAAAAGAGGGTAATTCTATCTAGTTTTTTGATGGTGTAACATTTGGTAAGGATTGTTTAAGTTTGTTCTTTCTTTTAATAGTAAATTCCTTAATAAGAACTTCACTAGGCCAGGTCCTCCTATCGCAAATTGCATCAAAGTACGAAGACTGCGTTACTATTTTAAAAGATGACACGAAACTATTTGCCTTACTTATTTTGGTGCATTTAATGGAAGTACTGTTAGGTATACAATTTTGAGAGACTAGATGAGATATAATATCATCAGCAATAATATCAGGTTCCAGACGAGAAACAAAAATTGTTTTAGGTTTAGATACAGCTTTTATAGTCCTCGAATCTTATTTACTTATTTGTCTACGATTTTCCACGAGGATTAATTATTAGCTCAGACGAAGAGCTGACATTTATCAAATCAACATTCGGCGAGGGAGCAATGCGTTTCTTTGAAGGCACCAGAAAACAACATCAACAAGATCAAAGGTTTGGAACCATACGTCAAAACAACAACTCAAATCAAGATGGAATGCAGGCCGGAAGTAGTAATCTGACACGTAATGTCAGTAATAGTTAGGAAAGTGTTGCCGTCTGTCATTTTTTAGTAAGTCATAAAATTTTATGTTTTAATATTTCTGGTCTAAAAAACAAATTAATATTTCCTGATTTCTTTAATTCTATTTTGCAATTTGATATTATAATTTTGATTGAAACTTTTCTTGAAAAAGACAAAGAAGTCGACATTTTAAAATATTTCAAAGGTTTTAATGTTAAATGTATTCCAGCCACAAGAAATAATAATTTTGGAAGAGCTAGTGGTGGCATTTTATGTGCAGTTAAAAATTGTATAAGTAGCTATGTAACCTTTAAATTAGTTGGAAATAAGACTTTAATTGAAATAATGTACAGGCACAATCGCTTTTATATAATTCCAACGTATTTAAATTGCACCAATTGGAATCATGATTTTGAAGAATTGTATGAGTTTTTAAATGAATTTAATCTTGAAAACATTTTGATTTTGGGCGATCTGAACGCTCGTATAAGTAATTTTCAAAACCCAGCTTCACTGGTAGAACATTTTGTATATAGCTTTAGCGAGATAAGGAGCTCATTGGATAGTACATTGAACAGTTGTGGTAGACGTCTTATTAATTTATTTGAAGATTTTGGACTTTTTGTCTTTAATGGAGTAACTAAGAGTGATTTGAGGGGTGAATTCACTTTCGTTTCCACCTTAGGTTGCTCGTTAATAGATTACTGCGTTGCTAATGGTGAATGGCTGAATGTCATTAAAGACTTTACAGTGCAATCTGCAATTTATTCGGCACACATGCCAACCATAACAACGTGTCAATTTCAGAATCTACAACCAGTGGCACAAAATGATACTGTTGACAAATTAAAATGGAGGGTAAAGGCTATAGATTTGTACAAATCAAGATTAGATTCGGCGGCAAACCTTTCTGACCTTGAAAATCTTTCTTGTGAGCAAATGGCAGAAAAATTACTGCAAATCGTTAAACAATCTGCAGTTTCCAATAACGCTAGGAGTATTAACTTCAAAAGTAGATGGTATGATTGGGAGTGTCAACAACTAAGAAAAAAATCTTTTCATTTCTTGAATCTTTTTAGAAAAACAAATTCCAATTTCTTCAAAACTCTTTATCTAACTACAAATAAGGAATTTAAGCACGTTTGTAAAACCAAGCAAAAAGAGTACTTAGACAACGTTGGTAAAAGTTTGATAGAATGTAAGGACTCTAGTTCATTCTGGTCCAAAGTAAGAATGTTGGGAGGCTGCAAAGCCTGCTCGTCACCATCTATGAATGTTGATTCTCTGGCAGCATATTTTAAACAGCTTCTTAGTCCTGCGTCTACACTCTCTTCCTTTCATTATGCCCAGCCTGAAATCTACATAGCCCAACTAGACGATCCAATTTCAATGTCAGAGCTGCAAGAAACTCTGAAAAGAATGAAAAATAATAAGGCCTCAGGAGTCGATGGAGTTCCAATTGAATTTTTCAAATACTCCACGCCAGCATATTTAAACGTTCTTTTATTTTTTTTAAACAAAGTATTGAATGAGGAGATAATCCCTCAATCGTTTTTGAAGTCCTTAATCTGTGCAATCTATAAAAAAGGTGACTGCAACCTCGCAGAAAATTATAGAGGAATTTCCATACAGCCTGTTTTAAGAAAAATTTTTACGAATATACTATACCATAGATTGATGCAGTGGGTGGATACGAATAAACTCCTTAGTATTTTTCAAGCTGGCTTTCGGTCAGGTTTTTCGACTGTTGATCAGATATTTGCCCTCACGAACATTGCTAAGCGGTACACTGACAACAAAAAAAAGCTTTTTGCATTTTTTGTTGATTTTAAGGCTGCGTTTGACACCATTAACAGAAATGCTTTGATCTATAAACTATCAGCGCTTGGTTTATCATCTAAACTTCTTAGGTTATATAAACAGCTTGTTACCAAAACGTGTTCTTCTCTGTGGAACGGCACAATCAAGTCCGAGTTTTTCAACACGGAAACGGGGGTGCCCCAAGGGTGTGTTCTGAGCCCAATTTTGTTTGCTCTCTTTATCGACGATATTTCTAGAATATTGCCAGGTGGCGCTAAGATAGGAGATCTGAATGTTAGCGTTCTGCTGTACGCCGATGATCTCGTTTTACTAACAGATAACTCCTCAACACTTCAACTGCAAATTAATCGACTTAAAGAGTATTGCAACTTATGGGATCTAAAAATAAATGTTTCTAAGTCCAAAATAATGGTTTTCGAGTCCAGTAATAGGAGAAGACTGCCTTCAGAAAATTGGTTTTTAGGGCCAGAGCCCATCGAAATAGTTAAATATTATAAATATCTTGGTGTTTTAATATCAAATACTCTAGATTTACGTCCTCACATTAGAGAAAAATGCTCAGTCGCTAAAACAACAATTAACCTCATGTGGAGCAACTTTTTCTCTAACCAACAAGTTGACACCTCCTCTAAATTCAAGGTACTAGATGCTACAATAAACACCTGCCTTTGCTATGCGAATCAAGTTTTTGGTTATCAATTTATTGAAGAATTCGAAGTTGTTCAACGTTTATTTTTCAAACGAATTTTTAGACTGCCAATGACAACACCTACTTATGCTTTGCATGTGGAATCAGGAGTCCCACAAATATATTTAAAAAACCTAAAGGCCAACGCAGATTATATTATTAGAGTAATGCAAAGGTCTACGGACAATTTGCAACGACTTATAATGAAATATGCGCTTCAATATAGACTCACACCATTTAAGGAATGGAAAGATATTGCAACCATCCACGGGTTAGATTTGGATCTGTCCCTTGAGTCAATTAGTAACTGGCGAAATGAATTCTACAATTGTATCGCAAAAGTGGATGAATCTTTCTATCTTCAATGCATCCATAGTGCCCAGATGTCATCAAGTCGATTATTATATAGGGAATTAAACCACAACTTGGGAGCTGGCAACTATTTTAGTAATGTGTTTTCACCTTATCAAATCGGTCTTATATTCAAGGCGAGAGTTGAAATATTAAATCTGAACTATATACCATACAGAGATGATATTTCAACTATTTGTAGTCTCTGTAATAGAAACGAAAATGAAGATATTTACCACTTTTTAGCTGTATGTCCTATTCTGCAAGAATTGCGTAGACTGTACTTCTCAAAGAGTTCTTTATCTCGTAATGAAGCAAAAGATATTTTGAATGGTAAATGTGGTTGGAAAATCCTTTTTAGCTACTGCGATCATGCCTTGAAATATAGGAATAGTTTTGTAATATAAACAAATAGTCACATTCATTATGTTGCTTTATATAAATTAAAATAATTTTCAATGTATTAGCAAACAGTAAGTTAAATTAAACAAACCAAAAAATTTTGTTTTTTTTTTTTTTAATAAAATCGTATGCTTTAGTTTCAACTGAGTAATTTTGTATCTGCAATTAAACCATATACTTTTTTCATTTTATTTTTATTTTTTAATGTAAGAATATACGTCAATTATTTCGACAGACGGCATTTAATGCCATTGTTCTATTTTCTTTTATAATCTTCTTGTTATATTATCTTATATTTTTCAAATAAAGAATGTTTAATAATAATAATAATAATAGTCCTCGAATCAATGCTAGCGTCAGCTATAAGCACAGGACTCTCATCGGAGACTGTACATGGACTCGTCATTGAATTTTGATTCTCACTAACGACAGAACTAGGTAACTGCAGATCTGAATCATTCCTGAGATTTGTACGTTTAGGGGATGGACCAGAGTTTTTAACAACTTTGGAGTTATCACGACTCCTTTTATTACTTTTATTCCCAACAGGTACGAAATCGGTTGGTACAGCTGAGCTAGATTGAGCTTGTAGGTCTACATTATTTTGCAAGATCTCAATAGATTTTTATTCGAAAAACAGATATTATGTAAATGGTTAAATAACATTTTATTCTTCATCAATAATTTGGTCATCTATCAGAATATTGTGCAGAAAAAGTGCAGGTGGTATTGTAATGTTTGGTTGATGACGGGCACACCCCAAGTACCATACAATACTCATAACATGAGCACAACATCCGACCGTTCTCATACCAACCAAGCAACTGCAGTAATAAGCGTTAATAGAATTGCTTCTATTAGTGCTTTCCGCAATTTCAACGAGGATATAAGTATAATATACTCTTGAAGTAATATGGCGAGATTTTATGCGGCCTTTTATTTCCTCTCTAACTCTATATTTGGACACACATCTATTTTGTAGTTCCCGTTTTCCTTGAGGTGTTCTCCACAATATGAGCGAGCTTTTTTATTTGGTAATTTCCCAGAGATATTTTTCGTAGCTCCTCCAAACTTAGTAAGGGAAAGTTACCTAAGTAGGCAATATCACCGTGAATGCTTTGAAAAACTACCCTTCTTCGATTTAGGTTGTTTTCAATTACAAAATCACCAAGGTGATTCGAAGTATTCAATTAGCTCAAGGCAATTTGTAATAGCTCTTCAGCATCTTCGGTGTCCTCAATTAGTGGATGAAACTTATTTAAAATTGCAGAAGCAATCTTAAAATCCTCCATCAAGTGAGGAGTGGCAAGATTGAAGAACTCCTGACGAAATAGCTTAAAATCTCTTTTGAATTGTCCATTTACAACTTCAACAACCCACCTATAAAATTATAATTATAAAAGCGATGATGATGATGATGATGATGATGATGATGATGATGATGATGATGATGATGATAATGATGATGATGATGATGATGATGATGATGATGATGATGATAATAAAAAATAATAATAAATGACAGTAGTAACAATAATTATAATAATAATAATAAAAATAATAATAATAATAAAATGAATTAATAACAACAACCTACCTGCACATTGTTATGCATCTCGATTTGTTTGCTTGTAGGGTTGTTAATTGCTGATGTCCTTCAAGTAGGGATTCAGGCATATGAGCACTGAACCCATGCGATTCTAAAATTGGAATCGCATCTCTAACACCTCTATCAAGAATAAAGACGTCATTTACTCTGAAGAATTGCCTTATTGTCCCACTTTCGCTACTGAAGAGCCTGTTTATATTAAACTATCCGAATCAGTGGCAGCATATGGACCTAATGCTTCAAGTATGTATCTATCGCAACACGTTATGAGAAATGGTTTCACCAAATTCTTGTAGTTGTGCAACTATAAGTTTGCTTCTGGAATGCGTAGTTAGAGCTTTTTTGAATATAAATATAAGTGCCATCACAAATAACTATAGCTGGTCTCTCGTCCTCAGATGTTTCGAGGTTGCCAAAAAATCCATTCGGAATTAATTTATTCCTTCTGGCGACGTCTTGGATGCTCATATGTTCCAATCCCAAGTAACGTGGTACGAACTGCCTTGATAAGCAGCTCCTAGCGGTAGACAAGTGCCGTTGCAGTGTCCTTGGGGAAATGTTAAGCAACAAAGCAAGCCTACGGTCACTGTCACCTGTTCTTAATTTAGCAATGTAAGCAAACAGTTCAGTTTTTGAAATGAACGGTACATGGCTGTGTAAGTCTGTAAACTGATCTGGACTTAATCCTGTCCAATACCGACATAAATGTGGGTTTTCTATACGATTTTATATGTTTACCTGATAAGCTGGTTGCGATCATTTGTCAAGCTAAGCCTACATAAAATCTGGTGACATTCAATACATATCGAACTTGATTCTGGTATCTGAAAATAATTTCTTACATGGCATGTAAAACATATAACATAATAATACATATAAGTACAATGTACATATGTAGATCGTGATGTTTGAACGCATAGGAATTTTATATCCACCGGTGATATTCTAATCTGAAACCTTACCTCTTGAATTGAAATACAATTGTTTAAAACATACCGCAGAGAACTTGGGAGATCTCTTATATTAGTTATGCTCATAAAGCTTTGTAATCGTATTGAACAATTTATACATTGATTACCAGAATTGACTTCCATGTTAAGACCTTTTTGAAATCAATACGGATATCAAAAAAATAATCGGACTGCATGGAAAGTGACCTGACCGTTATTTGCCATAATATACATAAGTATGTATGTAAATAATAATAAACGTTCTTGTTGTGATAAGGTACATAGGAATGATGAGAATTGCATCAAGCTTAATAAAAGCTTTCATTAAAACGATGAGGAACAAATTACAAAATTAAGCTCTTATTCTCTTCGTAGTTATTTCCATTGTTCATTAGGCATGTGTAACCCAGCGCTGAGATGGGTAGCAGCAGCTGAGTTATCTGCGCTGATACATAAGTGTGTAACTCAATAGCTCAAAAGCGCAATTTGTCAACACACTAACTCACTTATTGGATAGCATTTTTTGTATGAAGCAAACGAAAAAGCGCTGTACGTAGCTCATTTTAAATATGAGTTATTAAATTAATTTCTTCTTATGTACATTTGAATAAAGTAAAAGGGTCCAGCAATTGTTGTTGCACTACGTACATACGTATTTCTTTTCTTGACTAACTTGAAAAAAAACACAACATAACTCTGTTCAGGTTTGTGTGAAAAAAAAATAAACATATAAACATAAACGCTACTATAAAAGTCCATATTGTGCAGAGATGCTCTTTGATTTTCCCAAGCAAGGCTTCTGAAGGTGGTTTTCTTACTTATTTTTGGCTGAATCTTAAATTATTATATACCAAATTAAAGGCTGGAAGGTGTTCTTTCATATAGATTTAAAAAGAGGTACAACGTCACTGTAGATTTTTCAGAAATTACTTGTTTCTAAAAAAAAATACTAATTTTCAAGTTTTCTTGATTATTTCACAAATAGAGGGTTCTAACTTCACAATTTTAATGTGCTAACTCTCACCTTTTTTTTGATACCACTCTTGTTCATGCACGCTCTTGGCCCAAGCCCAAGCCCCATACAATTTTGGCACATCTCCTTTATGAAACCAACAATTGACTCTGTGAGCTTGACTGGACTAAATGTGATGAATAATGCTTGAGGCATCGTATTCTCTGTTTTTCAATATATCTAAATGAACAAAGGAGAAAAAACAAATATTCTTTCTTTCGCAATAAAACAAAGTGAATGTTTTTTTTTTATTTATCTTTTTCTGAAAGTATTTAAGAAAAATCAAAGGATTTATTATAATGTCTTATGTTAAAGAGTTCTTTTTGACATTTTGTGCTTATAATCTTTAGTAAATTTAGCCATTAATTTAAACTCATAATATCTACATATATCTGTATATGACGTAACAAACATTTCTGATACCTACCTATACATACATATATATCATAACTTTATTAGTAGACGCTTCATATAAAAAACATTGAAAGTGGCTTGTTGGATATCATTTTAGTGTTTATTGATTGATAGATAGATAGAGAGATTTCGATTTATTGAGTTTTCTTAATATACAAATTTCGTTAATAATTGTTACAAAAATCGTATAAGCTTGGCTTTGCCGTCTGCCCGATTGACATCAATTTTATATGTATAATAAATTACAATAACAGTTTGTTTGAAAAGTAATAAGTTTTGATAATTATGTTTCAAAATTTTGCAATCAAAAATAGTTTTTTTTTTTTTTTTTTTTTTAGTTTTAAAAAGCTTCGTTTATAATTTGCTGACGATAAGAAAGTGCTTTTTGATAATAACTGAAGAGTTTTTTAATATTGCAATCACAGTTGAGTAAAGCTAGTACTTCTTCCTCCGATTTAAAACTGCTGTTCAAATTCTCCCTTCTTATTTCACACAAAACAGGACATTTTCCAATGAAGTGCACGACATCTTCTCGTTCTCCTAGGTTGCACAAGCTGCAATTAATGGGTAAGTCATCCCGATGAGGTACATAGTGCAATCTTATCAACTCTCCCCTCATTTTGAAAATAGCCGAAATGAGCTCCAGCTCGTTTTCATTACGGAAATAGTTAGATTCACACAGATTGTGATTAAGGCGACTGTAGACTGCCCTATGAACCGAAGACGTGGCTTCATTTATACTACCGCTTCTGTATTGCTCGTCAAGCTTCAAAACAAGATCCATGAGATCATCTTTGTAGTATCTTCGATTTTCTTCCAGCAATCTAAGATTGATTTGGCAGTAACTCCCAAGTTCTTCCAACTTTTTATACCAAAAATATTTTTTCCTAATGGCATCTAATGCTAGGATCTTGGGAAGTCTTTCATCTGGCATATCGAGCACATTTAAGATGTAGTCGACATGGTACTTCAGAGTCTTTATGAAGAGTGGTGAAACTCCTGTCTCAATTGTAATCATGTAGCTGGGGGTGGTATTGGGTAAGCGAAAGCATCTTTTAATAAAAAATCTCTGGAGCTTTTCCACTGTTTCGTACTTTTGACATCCCCATACCTGTGCTGAATAAAGCATGATGGATTCTGCCACGGCAACAAACACCTTGTATTTAACATGATGTGCTATTGATTTGTTGGAAAAGCAATTCCTCCATGTAGCATTAATAGCATTTTTCGCTTTAGCTAGCTTATCTTAAAGATGGGTTTCCATATTTAAATTACTAGCAATGGTTACCCCTAGATACTTATAGGACTTAACGACTTCGATATCCTCCGAGTTGAAATACCATTTCTCGTTTCGCGCAGTTCGACCAGGTCCTTTTCGAAAAATCATCACCTTTGATTTAGTTAAATTCACCCGTAAATTCCATAATCGGCAGTACACTTCAAGTCGATTAATCATCAGTTGGAGAGTTTGGGGTGAAGTGGCAAACAGTACTACATCATCGGCAAATAAAAGGGCTTTGATGATATTTCTTGAAATTTCGATTCCACCTGGAAGAAAATCTACCAGGTCATTTATAAATAAGGCAAAGAGATTTGGACTTAGACTGCAGCCTTGTTTGACTCCCATCTTTGACTCAAACCACTCCGAGGTATCTGATCCATCCCAAACGGCGGATAAATTGCCATCGTAAATATTTTCTAGCACTTTTCCAAACTTGGCCGTCATTCCAATGTTGTAGAGCTTAAAAAATAAAGCTCTGCGATCCTGACACAGTTGTCAAATGCTGCTTTGAAGTCGACGAAAAAGACGTACAGCTTCTTTTTTTGTTCGATAAAGTTACTGGCTATACTTTGCAAAACAAAAATATTGTCGACTGTCGAATAACCACTCCTAAATCCAGCTTGAAATTCTCCAAGTAACTTCTCACTCTTTATCCAACTTGTCAAACGGTCATTCAAAAGGGTAGTGAATATCTTATAAGAGGCGTTAAGAAAGGATATTCCTCGATAATTGGCTGGATCTGATATATTGCCCTTCTTATGTATAGGAAAGATGAGAGATTTTTTGAATTGTTCAGGTATTTCCCCAGTTACCAAAATGATATTGAACACAGTAATTAGTTTTTCCGTTAGCGTGTCAGTTCAATATTTTATAAACTCTATTGGTATTCTGTCCGCTCCTGCAGCTTTCCCGTCCTTAAGCTTTTGCAATACACTACGCAATTCTTGCAGATTTATAGGTGAATCCAGAATTTGGTTTAAGAGCTTCGTTCTCAAAAAATATCTTCTTTTTCTCCTTACATATTTGCTTGAATCTGCAGTTCGCTTCGAGGTACATCTTTTTGAAATAATTTCCGCTATACTTTCTAAAAACTTTTAACCATCCAAAAGATTTTTGTCGTGCTCGTTTACACTCTGCATCGAACCATTTTTCTTTTTGTTTTATTTTGTTTACAAAAACATTTCGAGTGGGAAGAGCTGCCTTGATAGCATTTTCGATGTCGCTTATAGTGGGTTGGTCATGTACTGGAAGGACTTGATCAAGGTTTCGCCTGTATTCTTCTGATTTATTCTCTTTCCATTTGAGCTTCGGCGGGAAAAATAGAACAGTCGTTGGTTCTTGTCTTTCGTAGTTTATTCCAAATTCGACAGCTATTGGCATATGGTCGGAATATGGAACACTCAGGACCTCGAAATCAGCTACTATGGAATTCCAACTACCTCTAACAAAACAATAATTTATGACTGAAAGACCTTGTTTGCCTACGAAAGTGAACTCTCCTAATTCGTCCGAGTCTGAAACGCCATTCATCAACCGAAATCCAAAGGAATTACAAAAATCAAGTAATCTTACTCCTCTTGCATTCGTAGTGGTGTCTTTTGAATTTCTAGTCTTCCCAGCAAATCTGTTTTCTCTTCCTTCCTCAGTTTATTGATTAAATGGACTATAAAATAAAAAAAAATAGTATAGGGGGTAAGTTTTTGTTTTTAACAAATTGACTGCTCTATTTATGTTTATATTTTTGAAATAAAATATTTTTATTTTTGGGCCCAAATAGTGATAAACTTCTGTCACTTAGGAATAATAAATAAAGTCACCAAAATAATAATAAATTTCTCATAAATATTTTTTATTATATTTTAATTTCAATTGCTCCATTTGTAGTTACTACTTTTACTAAAAGGCAGTCGTAGTTTTATAGCTCAAGTTTTAATCAAAATCGGTAGTCGTATTCGCGAAAATTTAAAGATCAAAGTCATTACATTGTTAGATAAGCAACCTAAAAGAATTTTTAGGAATATTCTAATTTCTCTTGAATTTGCTTGTGACTGAAATATTGAAGAATAGGTCTACTATACATATATATATGGGGTAAGCAGTGATTTGGTAACGTAGAAGTTGGAAAATTTGTTTCCGAAAATGTCAGATATACAGACGAACACAATTTCGTGAGCAAACTCTTTCGTCTTCTTAACCATTGTATTGTCATGTTGAATCAAAACATCAAAATCAATTTTTTTTAATGAATGTATCAATGTTTCTATTTTTATAGTACTACCAAGTTCAAGGAGGCAACACTGTTATGAAGGAAATTATGCGTATGGTATAATAAAGAGCCCAAAGCTTGGCTCCATCTTTTTAATTCAAATAAAATATGCTACAGGCATATTGAAAATTTCTTTTCTAAAATCACGCCACCAAATAAAATATATGTAGATAAATGTACGACGCGACGTACATATGTATGCAGCAATATGCATAATATATTGAATAAAAAGTAGACCCAAAAACTGTTCACTTCAAAGATATATGTGATAACCATCAGACCGGAACCAAGGACCAACTTTCTCACTGCCCATAATTCTTGGTTTAAAATAAACGGATCGCAGGAAGTGAACAAAAGCCAAGATGTAAACTACTTCAGTCGGTCGGCACTTTTCGGCAACAATAAGAAAAGATAGGATGAGAAGAAAGAGGCCCAGGATGTTGATGTCGAAACTTGCACATGAAATTAAACTTATTTTTATTTTTTTTTTGTGCTGCAGCTACTTTTATGCAACCAACCACTGTGCTGGTTGTTGGTACACATTACCTTGAAGTGGTAAAGTTTTTCTATTTTTATTTATTTTTTTCATTTTTGAATCTCACACAGCAAGAGAGGCTCTCTGGCTTCACAATCATTTTCAACTTGCTAATGAGTAAACCTACTAACATCAGGCATTGTCGGATCTGCAGACACGGTCTAGCAGCTTTTATTCCACATACGCCCGAGTGTAATGTATTTATGAGAATAATATAAGGTGGTGTTTCCTCATCTGTTTTTATAATATACAATACTCATATATAAATACTTATACAATACGCGCCATCGTACATAAAATCTATCACCGTACATCTATTGAGTGACCTGCTTAGAAAAGATGTTAAATTTAAGTTTGGAGATGAACAAAGAGCATCCTTTGAAAGAATTAAAGAGGCTTTGTCACAGCAACCAACACTTATTATCTACAATCCCGAAGCCGAAACCGAACTGCATACTGATGCGTCAAAAATAGGTTTTGGCGCTATTCTTTTGCAAAGATGAAGTGAAGATAATATGTTTCATCCAGTAAGCTACTTTAGCCGCAGGAACTAAGATGAGGCATGTAGATGCCCTAAGCCGTAATACATTGGTGATGAGCGTGCACAGTGAGGTTGTAGATAGAATAAAAGGAGGACAGAGGAAGGATGAGAGGATTACTCTAATTTTGAAAATTTTGGAACAGGGGCCGTATACAAATTTTGTGTCCGAGAATGGAATTTTATATGAGGTAAACGACCAAGGAGAACAATTGATGTGTGTTCCAAAATGTTTGGAAAAAGAATTTATAAGGAGGGCACATGACCAAGGGCATTTTTCCGTGAAAAAAGTGGAAGAAATTCTAAGAAGAGAATATTCAATTCCAAACCTTCGCGAAAAAATCGAAAGATGTCGACAAAGTTGCATAGAGTGCAATCTGGCGGAAAAAAAGCAAGGAAAACAGGAAGGCTACCTGTATCCTATACCAAAAGAAGACCGTCACCTGCACACCTACCACCTAGATCATTTAGGACCCCTTTCAGCTACTGGGAAGCAATATAAATATATTTTGGTGATTGTAGACGGTTTTAGCAAATTTGTTTGGATATACCCCACTAAAACGTTATGCACAACTGAGGTTTTAAGTAAGCTTCATCAGCAAAGTTCTGTTTTTGGTAGCCCGCAAAGAGTAATCACGGATAAAGGAACCGCTTTTACTTCTAATAGCTTTGAGGACTATTCTTGAGAAGAAAGTATTAAACATGTGAAGATAACAACCGGAGTTTCTAGGGGTAATGGACAGGTTGAGAGATTAAATAGAACCATTATTCCAATTTTAACAAAATTGTCTTTGCAAAATCCTAAAGACTGGTACAAATTCACAAATAAAGTTCAACAGTTCTTAAATTCTAGCATCAGTAGAAGTACGCAAAGATGTCCTTTTGAAGTAATGTTTGGCGTTAAAATGCGGAACAAAGAAGATTTAAGGGTTGCTGAGGTTGTAGCTGAGGAATTTTTGGAAATTTTCAACGAAGAACGAGACAATATACGAGAGAAGGCCCGAAAAGACATTGACAAAATTCAAAACGAAAACTCTAAAACCTTTAATAAGAAGAGGAAGCCCGCTAAGGCTTACAATATTGGTGATCTTGTCGCTATACGTCGGACCAGGGTTACCTCTGAAAATTTTTGGAAGGAGTCAAAAAAAGGAGTCCTGGCTGAAAAAAGGAGTCCTATCAAAACTTAAAGAAAAACATCAACATTTATCACCGTTTTAATTCAACATGGTTTATTTAAGAAAAAATAACAAATAGCTTCTTTTTAAAACAAAACAATAAACAAAAACTTCCATCTATTAAATTTTTTTAGTAGACATTAGTTAATCTCAAGACAAAAATCAACAATTACCTAAGTTTCTTTAAATCAATAAACAGTTGCTCTTCTTAACAAAACAAAACAAGATTCTTAATATTAATATTATATTACAATTCAAATATCACAAATTATCTATGTATTTATAATACTAGTTATAAGGAACATCGTTTCTATATTTTTGAATTAAAATTGAATCAGGAATCCAGTCTTCTAGTTGGTTATAATCTAGTAAGTAAGTGCAGAAAGCATTGAAGCATTGAAACTTCAACTTTTAAGCAGTTTGTAAGTTTTTTTAAATTAGAGTCAATTTATAAAAAGTTCTTTCTGCGCAAAAGCTGCTATGGCCAATTTTAAAATCTTTATAATAATATAATTTTTTTAAAAAATATATAATTTTTTTTTAATTTTTCCAATTGGTTACTTAAATTGCCCACTTAAAACCAAAACTTTCAATATCATTAAATTTAAAATATATTTTAAAACGACTATCCTGGGCTTTTATTTCTGGTAATTTGTATTCTTCAATAACTTTTACTGGATGAAGGGTAAAGTTGGGATATTCGGATATCAAGGAAAAATAGTTAAAATCTTTTTGCTTCTTAATTATTTGCCTTTGAATCTAATATCTTAGAATTGAAAGCTTGTTATCATTGGGAATTAAAACGCGAGATTATTTGATTACAAATAATTTTGTAATATATACTAAGATTATTTCTTTAAATAGTATCACAGAAACCAGAGTTACATAGATATCTCATCCAGTACAAATAAAAATTACCATTTTTCAATATTTTGTGTTTTCAAGCTCCTTTCTTTCTTCCTCAAAAATCGAGTCCGTTGATCGAACTACTGATGACTTGTAGTTGGCGTTTTGTATTTATGTCTGTGCATGTATAAATCTATCTTTTTAACATCATATATAGTGTAAGGCTCACACAATATTGATATTACTGGGACGTAGCTGTACGTGCCACGATACAAAAAGCAGTTATTTTTGTTCCCTTTGCGTGCGATATCTATATGTAACTAAGGTTGTTTTTCTTCATCCGCTTTGAATAGCGCTGTGAGCCGAATGCCGTATGTAATGAGAGAACATCTTTTATTGACGAAAGAAGATGCATAATTTGAGATGAATCGCTCTGAAAATTTTTATTTTATTTATTCAAAACAATTGATGCTGGTTTAATGAATTTTTGTTTTTGAAATTTTGTCAGAACTGCCTTCGAATTGAGCACTTAAATGTCAGAAAGGAACCCATTGCTAAATTATTCTTTTTGTAACCACTAGAAATTTTTCCCAAACTGAATAAAATTCTGAACCATCTTTACAATTTTTCGCTGGTAATTAACAACTACAAATTTTGTTTTGAAGAATCTGGAGTTTTAAGAATTTTGTTGACTACAAATTTGTTATTGTAATAACAATTTTGTAAGATGGTGCAATAGGTCACAGGAGTTTTTTCCAATACAAATCGTATGGATACCCTAAACCTGCGATGAGGCATGTCTAAATATGAATATTAAGAGCTCAAGTTTTCACACACTTCTTTTTTCGCTCAACTGAAACTTTTGAATCTGTTTGAATGAAACATTTTTTTTGAAAGTGTCTAATGTAAACAAAGGGTGAAAATGAGCTTCAAGCGATATTGAACTCGTTCATATCATAGAATTCAATAAATATTTGTGCTTTTACGAAAAAGAGTCCTAAAATTGCAAAAGGAGTCAAATTTCAATTATTTTTAAAAAGAGGAGTCCTGGAGTCCCAGCGTTTAAAAGGAGTCAAAAAGGACTCTAAAGAGTCCCGAAGGTAACGCTGCGTAGGACGCAGTTTGGTAACCTTATTAAAATCCATAGTAAATTTTTTGGTCCTTATAGGGTAACGAATGTTGGCCTCAATGATCGGTATGATGTGGAAAAAGTTGGAGAGTCTGAAGGCCCAAAGAAGACCAGCAGCAGCGCTGATAACATGAAGCCTTGGATCCCATATATGATGACAGTTCAGATGAAGAAGAAAATGATGCCTGTACCAACGGAAAAGAAGATTAAGATTTCATTTCTTCCAAATGCCACTTGAGATGATAAACATGACTAGAAGACCTAACAAAGAAAATCCGAGATGAATTTACCTTAAACAACTTGAGATGAGATGCCTACGATGATTTTGAGTTATACCTGAGATGACCCCAAAAAACTTGAGATGCCTACTACGTGAAAGATGTCTGAGACGTGAGATGATACCATATTAATGAGATGAACTAATCGAGATGACCTAAACTGAGATGACCTATATTTTTTTGAGATGACAACTATAATTAAGATTTCTTAAGATTACCATGATGATATCAAAATATTTTTCTGTTCGAGACGAGAACTTTCAAGTTAAATTTTGGAGACGGTTGGTTGATTTTTATAAGATAATGTCACAGATACTATAGTTCCATAGATATCGCACGCAGAGGAAAAAAAAATGACAATTTTTCAACCGACTGGGACGTACCTCTACGTCCCAGTTTGATCGAACTCGAGTGAATAATACTTAAACTTGTTGTTACCCTAATTGTGTTTGAGTATCAAGTTGCTTGCTGTGTTTTCTTTTTTTTTTTTTCTTGTGTGTGTTTGTTCCTGTTTTTAGTTTATTTTGGTTGAGTATTTAAATTTAGGTACCTAAGTTTTTATGTGTATGTATGTATATTTTATATAGCATTGTGAAATGTGAACACTGTATTGATGTATGTATGAAATACTTCTTAATCAAGGTTGGCTACATTTTGTCTGGATAAGAGAAAGGCATTTGAGAAGAAAAATGAACAGAATACATTTAAGTGTAGGTAAATATTTTTGCTGGTAGAAAAACACTTACGTAGACGAGAGGGGTACAAAAAATAATTTTGAATAGTTACCTTTTCTTATTCTCAAAAAATAACGAAAAATTTTATTATTTGGGAATAATATGAAGGTTCAGCAAGGTTATTACCGAAACCCCTTCTTAATAATGTTAGGGTTAATTTAACAGGAGAGGTGGTAGGAACAATTAATAGAGTTTATAGAATTTTAATACAAGTGCGTATACAAGGGCATGCAATTAAGTTGAAATATATTTTTTGTGAAAGTAACAAATTAAAAAAATATATTTTTTGAAATGCTTAAATTTTTCTTTGACCAGTGGTTTTCGAGCGCTTTCACTTCCAAACTCTGATTGTATGGCTTAAATGGATATGATAAATAAATGTAGTGTACAGGTTTTTGTTTAATTTTTACTGTTGAAGGACGTAGGTACATACGTTGGAAAAGACTACTTGTCAACCCCTAATCTATATTTATCCTACATTTGTTTTGATGAATAATAACAGAATCTAAAAAAATCAATATTTCAGAAGTTGAACTTTTTCTTTTTTTGTATTTAAAAAAACAAAAAAAAAATGAAAACAATTTTATTTTAATATCTTTAAATCTATAGTATATAGGAGAGGTGGTAGTATATAGATTTATTTATGGGTCAATATTTCAAAACATTAATATTTTTCAATCCAAATTGGACCCTTGCTCAAAACAACCTATTTTGCTAGAATAAGAATTATATCTCTTAATAACTCTTTAATAACCACTTTAAAACAAGGGTTCATATTATTTGATAAATTCTAACGGTTTTTAAGTCAGGGAAATGACATTTGTACAGGGGAATGACAAAAATGTATATTAACTCCGGTGATTTGATAGATATGTATCTAATTTTGCGGATGGTTTCAGGAGGATTAAGAAAAAAGAGAACAAATATTTACTATCATTAAAAATAGTATCCACGACTATGTCGCACGAACTTGCTCTTGTGGTTCAAGGTTTTTGCGAGAGTAGACATTTTTTAGCAATAATTACATTATTTTATGATATTTTGAACGAGAAAATGTTTAAAAATTGAAAACAACTAAAAATACTGAAAATATGTTTAAATGCAATGATATTGATCCTTCCAGAAGTTCTAAAACTCAATCAATTATTATAATGAAAGCTTGAAAGTCAGGGGAATGATACGAAAAATGATGTTAGGGGAATGACTACAAAGGGTGTTTAATGAGAATTAAATCGAAGTTGTAAGAAAATAAGGTGTTTTATATTATTTATCATGTAGTAGGCCAGGAAAAATGGGTTCCGAGGTTGAAAAAATTAATTCATGAAATATTAAAATTGGAATCGACGCAGAATTGCAACCTCTATAACATATCCAAAGTCCCCCAAAATCCCTGCATTGGCTTTTTGTGTAAATGCATTTGAAGAGGTGCAGACGGGGAGAATTTGGAGGTCTATCAAACTAAAATATTTGTTTGGATAAAACCTGATCATATGATACGTGTTTTAAGGGTAGTTTTTAACGCTGAATCTAATGAAACCAAATTCAAAATGATACAACTACCCAAAAAGAAGTTATAGTCCTTTTTATGTAATGATGACTTTTTTTTCAGGTACAACAGGTAAAATATTACCGAAAACCCTTTGAAAATAACGGAATGTTAATGAAACTTGGATTGAATGTTTCATTTGTCATAAGAACTTAGAATCAAGAGAGTCCCTAAAAATATCCATGGTGAAAGGGTGTTTTTTTAAGGGGGAGGGGCAAGTGTAGAATTTTAACCATAGCACCCACGAAAAAACTCTTACACTCATGAAACTCGCCAAAAATATATAATTTGTCATGGCAACCAAGAATCAAAATAGTCCTCATAAATATATTTGTTCTGGGGTTTTTTATTAAAGAGAGAGGGAAAATCTGGAAAGAAGTTGGAAGATTTGACCCAAAATTCCGATTTGGTGTAATTGAGGTATATACACAAAGTATGGTATATTATTTAAGGGTATTTTTTAACGCTGAATCTAATAAAAGCAAAACTAAAATGATACAAGCACCCTTAACAAAGTTATGGGCCTTTTCAAGCAAAAATTAATTTTTTAAATCGTATTTTCCGTAGAACAAGTCAAAAGTTAACAGTCACCAAAAACACTATTAGAACAAATATATTTGTATGGACTATTTTGATTCTTGGTTGCTATGAAGAGTTTTATATTTTTGGCGAGTTTCATGAGTGTAAGAGTTTTTACGTGGGTGTTATGGTTAACATTCTTTGTTGCCCCTCCACCTTAAAAAAAACACCCTTTCACCATGGATATTTTTAGGGACTCTCTTGATTCTTAGTTCCTATAACAAATGAAACATTCATTCCAAGTTTCATTAACATACCGTTATTTTCAAAGGGGTTTCGGTAATATTTTACCTGTTGTACCTGAAAAAAAGTCATCATTACATAAAAAGGACTATAACTTCTTTTTGGGTGGTTGTATCATTTTGAATTTGGTTTCATTAGATTCAGCGTTAAAAACTACCCTTAAAACACGTATCATATGATCAGGTTTTACCCAAACAAATATTTTAGTTTGATAGACCTCCAAATTCTCC